>CM040186.1:28326525-28904025 GCA_022606455.1 Callitettix versicolor
TTAAATTGCTAAATTGCTAATTCATGTAATTGTAGTCTGCTACCTGGTGGCATTTTTTAAAACTAAAACTAAACAGAGATAACGTTTACATGTATTGTACAACGTATACATGTATTCTATTTACTGTGGATAAACCTAAGAAACGTCACTGTAATGTGCTGCTACCTGGACGATGTTGGTTAAACTTCTTGACCAATGTAAGAGTAGCAATCTACTGAATACTGAACAATTTCTGTTTAGTGCTGCTATCTTCCAATAATTTGATTAATTAATTTATTTGAAAAAGTAAATTGTATTTAAACCTCAATTCAATAGCATGTTAGATCTTTTTTAATTTTTTTACAAAACAATTAATTGGTAATAGTTACATTGAGACAAATATTTGTTTTTTAGTTAAGCATTTTGCCTACAACAAAACAATATAAGGTTTTAATATGCTTGCAGTAAAATCCTTGTTAGATATATTGTCTAGTTTTAGTATAAAATATTCGTATTACAAAATATACAATATATTTTTAACGAATCTATTTCTGTATTCAATGAGTAGTTTCATAAATATAGTCTTTTTTAAATAAAGAATATACAGCCTATGTGTGTTTTTGTTATTTGTAGCCTACTACAAAAAAGTAAAACTGATAATTTGTACAACAATTTTGTAAAGTTTTAAATTTCGATTACGTTGAGCATAACTATAGGCTTAAAAATTTATGGAAGTGAAAACTTACAACAGCTTAAGTCTTTCTTCAGAATGAACAACATGCAGGGTGGAACAAGGCGAACAAACTGGAGGAACTCTGTCCTTTTAAAATGCCGAATTTTTAAACTGAATTTACAAACAGTTTTTACATATGGTCTCGAGTTCAAATTCTTTAATAAAAACATTTTTTGTTACTTATTATCATATTTCAATAAAACTAAGAATTACGCTAGCTCCTGGTAAATAGGCTTACTAGCAAACAAACTGTTCAACATTGACCGAATCCATTTTTTTTTTCGGCGAAAAACCATTAAGGTTATCATCGCCGCTTTTTTATATTGGCAACCATTTTGAGCTGGTGATTGTTCCATCAATCACTGACCTCCCTTTTCTTTTGAGAGATTAAGGTATGTCGATAATATCCTCATATTCTTAAAAAAATTACTAAATTTAATTGACAAAAAATTAGTTTTTCATAGGTCTCAGGTTCAAACCCTTCGGTAATAACGCTAATTTGTTATTACTTTCTTGACTGTTTAAGTAAATTTTAGAAAAAAAGTTGTTAGAGCCTATACAACAAATAAATTTTAATTACACTTTTAATAGTAGTTATTATAATTAATAAGTACGCAGTTATCAAAATTTAATTTAATTTAATTTATTTAATTTAATCAAGCATTACAATTTATTATACCTCGTAGTTAAATGCAAACATGAAAAACCTCTATCATCCGAACTCTTGCCGTTCCCGATTTTCTGTTCGTCCGTGAAAAATGTCCGTCTAATCAGAAAGGAAAAATTTCGTTTTAAAATATCGCATACGTACTTTCAAAGAAAAACTGAGGTTATCACAAGTATTAGTAAAAATGTATCTTACAGTATTGTTCACAGTAATGAACAATAAAATACATTGTTATACTGTAATACATTCTGTATTGATACAGTATGTATTTTACTGTTCATAGTCTTTATCTACGGTATTATATTTCATAAAAATAGGTTTGAGAAAATTTAAAAACTAATAATGTAAGTAATTTGGCTGCACAAAAAACTACCACTGTATAAAAAAACCAAAGAATTAAAAACCAGGCCTACTACTTTCGCACACAAAAACCATAGGAGACCACTAACTGTTGACTTTACATAACTGTAAGTAAAATTTAAGAAATTACAATAATATTCTGTAGGCCTAAGCGCAAAATAAATTGTGAAGGCAGGTTCATTGGGAGGAACTTTGTCAAATCTAGTATTGGGAATATAGTGTTGTTTTTTCTCTAGACATTTCTTTCACACAAAGTTGCAGATTTTTATTTAAAGAAATAGAGACCAATGGGAAACTTTTCCAGTTTTAATTCGTCCTTATTGATTGACGTAAACAAAAGCTTTTATAAAATCTATCCGCCTTGTGGATGTGTCAAACAACTCAATGCGTTTATTAGGACATAACAAATCTTTACGGCAAGGTTTTTGTGTTATCTAACTGTGATGGACCTTACATAAGTATTTTAGTTTGAAACAGTTTGGCTTGTCTCTACTAAACCTGAAACTTACCGTCACACCATCTGCGTGATAGTTTTAAAGCTCAATAGTACTCTGTGCTACAGTACATTGTCAATTAACACGTTACAACTTTAATAAATATCATCTGAAATTACCTTATAAATATTTATATACGTGTGTCCCCCAAATAGAGATGTGAAAAACCAAAATTTGACAAATTTTACTCCCAACAGAGCGTCCGTTCAAAGGAGGGACAAAGTACCTAATTCTTAATGATACTTAGGAATATTTTCCGTGTCCCAAGAAATGTCCGCCCACTAGAGGTGTCCTTGTATCGGGAATATCCGTTGAAGAAGGTTTAATTGTGTGTGCGTGTGTGTGTGTGTGTGTGTGTGTAGCACGCTAACGTAGAATTGTTAGTCTGATTTGATTAAAACTTGGCACAAAATCAATTCGCGTAATAGCTTGAAATCATTCGTTAACCAGCAAAATTCGTTCAACAATTTCAAAATGGCGGCCAGTTCGTAACTTTTTACATTTTTAGAAAAATCTGATTTTACAATCTTAATCGGCGTTAAAAACTGCATAAATTAACATTTTATTTTTCAAAATTCGTTGAAATTAAGAAATTTAATTTGTCGGCGGTCAGGGTTCATTTTTGTGTTACATTTTCAAAGTAATTTAGAAGATTAAAATGCTAATATGTCCAGATTTTAACTTGCTAATGAAGATGGTGAAATTAGGAATTAAAAAAGAGATAAACAATGAGAAATACTTTTGGAAATCCGCTTCTATCAAGTCAGCGAGATAGAATATGCTGCAATATGTAGACTACGTATTTATACAGGCCTAATACAACTTACCCATCACCAAACCGTAGGCTATATCAACCGTTGTCACCTATTAAATGTTAGGGAAGGAATCTAAGTCTAGTACTCAAGGATAGGGATCAATTTACTAATCACAACCTTTAATCAATACTTTACTGCTTATCACTAAAGAAGCTTATCAATAAAATCACACGGCACAAAAATTAAACCTAACCTAACCTAACAGTAGCTATGGTAACAAAAAAAAATACTCGAATAATTTATCAGGTAACGTCGGTTACTTCTTCTCACTTATCGGCGTCAGGTTGCTCACCCTCAAGAATTCTCTGCAACAGAAATATTTTCGCTAGATCAGTTTCAGCAGTACATTTGCTAGAGGTTTTCATAAAAATTTTCAAAAGTGATTCTATGTTTAAAAAATTACCATTTAAAAACTGATGTCCGGGTGCACACCAGTCAAAAAGCCTTTTGAAATTTTATATTATTGATATCTTTTAAAATACTCAACTAACGTGTAGCTCTAATGAAAACTAAAATTGGAAAAAAAATAGTTTTAAAACAACAGCGATAGGTAGGTGTTACACCAAAATTACAGGAATATTGAAGAAAAATGTACAAAAAATTAAAGCTATTTGTACAAAAAACATTTGCAGGCATTTTTCTGATTATTCAAAATACAAAAAAATCAAAAAGTTCTCAACGGTTGAGCTGAGAAAAAACATTAAACACAGATATTGATATATTACTAAAAAGTTGTAGTATAGGCCTATAACACGTACAGCTCATGACTTACACAAATGGAACAGCAAATTAAACAAGTAACAAAAAGTTACAATAAACTTTACTGAACACGTAATGTATACATAAATAATCACACGCAGCTGACTCGCTGACGTGATAAAAGCGAATTTCCAAGTGTTTTTCATTGCCTTATCATTTTTGAAATTCTGATTTTACCGTCAGCATTAAAAACTGCATATATTAAGACTATAAACTTTCAAATTACATTGAAAATAAGAAAGCGAACCCTGGCCGCCGTTACACAATTTCTTAATCTTAACGATTTAGGAAATTCAAAATGATAATGTATGTAGTTTTTAACATTTATTACGATGGTGTGAATTTTCAAAAAGAATTTAAAAACAAAAATTAAAGAATTTTTAAAGATTTAAAATGACATCCATTTTGAAACTGTTCGACGAAAACTGTCAGATTTTTTTTCTTCGTTTTTATGAGTACAAATAGACATGTATTTGATGCCCGGAAGGACAAACCAATATAATACGATAATTTACACAATAAAAACAAAACCACAACATTCCAATGATTATAATTTCCTTCACACACCATTAAAACAAATTTACCAATTTTTTTGCATTAAGTTTGTTTGTATTTTACCCGTGAAAAACTTACTTGTGTTTCAAAAGAAGCCTGTCTAGTTCTTGGTCGCTGTAGTACACCACGAAGTCCTTGGGCTGCACGCCTTCAAAAACTGCCACCACGCTCGGCTTTAAGTTGAAGAAAAATAACGGCTGATTCCGTCTGGAGAAATCCAGTGTCAGGACTTCGATAACCTGTTAAAACAACGAGAATTTCTTAGTAAAATTTATCGAGTACAAGCGTCCACATTTGAAACAATTTACCCTGGAAGCAAGCAATGTAACCAGGGCTACAAAAGCAGCTTGTTAGAAGAGGCAATGGCGTTGTTGGTCTCCCCAATAACTTTCAACAAAATAAAAAACAGAATATTTATGTAAATTATAATGTAATTTAACTTAGAGTTGCAAAAAGTACACTACAATTGCAAACATTATTTCAGAAAAAGAACCTATTTAAATTGTACCAAATGCACAGATTAATTTTGTTTTGAAATGTTGGTACCAAGAAGAGTTAGATTTTAAGAGAAATATCAGCTGTTCCAGCGACATAAATGTTTTGACCAATCACAGAGAAGAGAAAATAAAGTTTTTATGATATATTTAATTTCCAATTTGTAACACTGACTTGAGTTATGACCCATACAATATGGCCAAATTTTAGTAAAATCTGATGAAATTATTTTGAAAAAACTAAAACAATTTGTCTTATTGGATATTTTGAGACTGTAGCGCCTCATCCATTTTGTTGGAGCATTTATGGAGTAGATATGAGCAAAATTTGATAGAAGCAGTTGATTTTGGAATAAAAATCTGAATAAAAAAATTAACGAAAAAGGGCTTCTAAAACTTTGTTCTTTTTATTTTACGACAGATATCCCAGAAAAAACAACTTATTTGAACTCAGGGAACTTGAAAACATACAGATCGAGAAAATATCACATAGTTTGCCACAATCGATTTTTTTCATAATTAGCAAACTTTTATTTTTTATGTAAGGGAAATCAAGGCAATACCGTATACATAATATTATAAACTATATGATAGAGCACAAAAGAGGCTAAAGCAATCTGAGTGTTGCTAAGTATTTGAGAACATTTCTAGATGGGAAGCATTACAACTGTACAACAAGTATTACAGATATTCAATAGCCTAACTTGTCTTGTTATTTTTGCAGATCGCAAGAGTTTTGGAAACTTGGGACAATTCCGTAGAGAGCAGAGTATAATGTGCACACTTTAAGCCAAAGTATCAAGTATCTATGAAGAAATTATAGTGCTTGCTTAAGTGTACGGTGATGCCTCGATTCCCCCTTACTCTTTATCATAGAGAGCTGATTTCCATGAGATCTTTACCTTAGCCGCAGTGAAGTCAGCACCGTATATGTGCGAGCAGTCGATGACGACTGGAATACCTTGCTTAATACTGTGTTTGGTGACTAAGCCGCTGACGTAGTCGACAGAAGGAAGATGAGGCATCTGTCAGGCGTCAGCAGTAAGTACTCCATACCTCCCCTACTCTGCAAACAAACATTGTGTTAAATCAGTTATGAGTTGAGAGTTTAAGACAATTTACTGACTTCTTATAGAGAGAAAGATTTTTTTGTTAAAATAATGTCACCCACAACACTTACCTTCATGATTTCCATGGAGATTTTTGGTCGTGCCGCATGGTACAGGATGCTGATCAGGTTAAGGCCTATGCCAATCAGAATACCGATCTCGAGATGCAACAGCAAGCAGGCGATAAAAGTAGCGATGCCAGGTATAAGATCGCTTTCTGTTAAAAATACAATTGGTGAAAATTAAAACTGGTCTATAATTTGTCGCTTTGTGTTTCATATCAAACTAATTGACTGATGGAACAATAACTTTTAACTAACACTAATATTGTAATTACACTTCCAACATTAGGAGCTTCTGTATCTCCAATAAAAGTAATCTTAAATTATTTGTCAAAGTTGTCTCATTCTGTTAAGCACCTTATAATATTAAAAGAAACAAAAGCTATTACTTAATGTCTAAATTAACACAGCTTGATATTTTAAACGTTATGCAGCAGGATAGAGGAGTCAACAGAAGAATCACAGAAAAGATTAGAGACTCAGTTCTAATTTTGGGAACTGATCAGATGGTCAAACAACACATGGTTTTTAGACACTTTGATGTCAAGATGACATTTGGAGAGGAAGTCGTGTGTTGGGCAAATTTTGAGACCTTGTGTGGAGACCAGTGATGACTCCAAGACAAAGACAGGCACTGGTGTTGCTGTCTTGACTAAGACCAAGTCCAAAGACAGTTGTTGCTCTGAGGCAGTATGTAACAGTACTATATTGTACTGAAGTAATGGTCATTGATGACTGTGTTCGGGGAGAATTTGAAACGGCCTTCTAGGAAAACGGCCTTTCGTATTTATTCCGATAGTCAGACAGTACTCAAAGCAACTGTGGGTATCACAATTCGGTCCAAACTGATCTGAGAATGTCGGAAGTCCTTGGAAAACCGAGTTACTCTTCATTGAGTTCCAAGGCATAAGGGAGTTGAGGGTAATGAGGAGGTAGACCGACTGGTTGGACTGGGATCTGCATCGAGTTTATCGGACCCGAGTTTAGGTATAGCTCTATTGTTGGCCGTGTCTGTCATAAATAGGTGGTTTAACAAACAACACCAGGCAAGATGGGATAACCTTATGGACATTCATGAAGCAAACGCCTTTTGGGTATGATTTCTCATGGAGGATATAGAGGGACAGCAGATGTCTTGGGCAGGGCACAAATAATGGGGCTCATTACAGGGCACTGTGGTCTGAGGGTGCACATAAACAGGGTAGGTGTGTACCACGGAGAAACCGTGTGTAGTTTGTGTAGTAAAGAGTAGGAAACTGCGGAACACGTAATGGTTTAGTTGCCACAAAAGGTCCGCGATCGCTTGCCTGGAATTTTATAATCCCTTCTTATAGTATATAATCTAATCTAGTAAACGTTAACTATTTTTAATGTTTTTAAAATTGATTTCTAATGAAAATTTACATATTTTAAGTTAACAGATATTAAAAACTAATTTTTATTTAATATGTTAAAATTATTTTCTTCGCAATTCATTTATAAACAGCACCTGAAACTGTGTAGAAAAATATGTTTTAATAAAATGCAGCACAAAATTTGTTTAACCTTCAACTTCCCAGGTTAAAAAGACAAAGTGAGATTAAAGCATAAATAAGCTGTTCATAAATAATGGTCGTCTGATTTCTGTTTAGAGTTAAAATTAAAAAAATGAAAAACACACTTTTTAAAAACTTGTCTTCTCTTAAAAATGCACTAAAAACGTAGAAAATAAATTTTATATTGACATTTACAAAGTGAAGAGACATTTAATTCCAAATTTATATAGCTGTTAAAGTTAGGTAAGACATGAATTGGTGTGTCGAATTGATCATCATGATTAGAAGACAAGGGTGCTCAGCTTATCAAATTGATGTTGAACTTTGTGAATAGATTTTCACCCTACACTATGCTTTATGTTTTTTATGCAAATCTACAAATCTGACAAGTAAAAACAGCTGAACAATTACTTTTTTAAAGTTTTTTGTGCAAAAGAAGAAATTCAATTTAAAATCTTTTAATGTTGTTGTATTTTAAAGAAATCTTTGCACTAATAATTAGAAATGACTAATTTCATAAATTAGTACTAATATAGCATTTTAAAGGAATTAAATATAACTACACAAATAATAATAAGTTATTCACACTACCACACTAAACAATATAACTAAGAAAATTACCATTTTTTATTATCGGTATTAAAGTAAAATTAATTATCAGAAAAACATTGCATTAACACTGTGTAAACGTGTATTTTTGGTCATAAAATAAATATTTATGTGTAAAGTTTACGCTTAAAACCATATTTTTGTTTGCTATAAATAATATCAAGTACAATGCAAACAAATATTTCTTCTATACGGTAATCAACGTAAACACAAAATTCACTGTTTGTGTCGAGAAACATTTCACTCTGTGTTTGAATGAAAAATGTCCTTGACAATTTAAAAACTTTAATAACTGATACATTTATACAATACAAACCGTTGAAGGTATTTATTTCAGTTTATATGATCATAATAAAAATGTCTTTCTTTGATAATGTAATTTACACAGGTTCACTCACTTTTCGTCCTCCATATTGGTTTGACGACGCGCACCTCTACCATGAACACAACAGCTGCGATGATGACAGCGGCCAGGCAGGTTTTGGGGATGAAATAGAAATAGGGCGTGAAGAACATCAAGGCGACAATTACCAGAACACCTGCAACACAGTGAAGTGCGTTTAGAAAAACATTAGAACAAATCATGTAGGCTGTGTCGAGAGCACGATAATTTCAAGTAATGCAGTAGCTTTTAATCCAATTTGTCAGCTGTCACTCGCAAACTATCTGTTTTAGTGTGCGAAATTACACAACCAAACATAATTCTTTTTTAAAATTTAATTTACCTGGTTTTTCCATGACTTCCTCTTTCCCCTTTCTTATTTAGTCACGTGTTTTCTGACTATCCAGTTTTCAAATAAGGACATTAAAATAACACGCAGCAAAGTATGAAATACACTAATTTTGGTTAAGTAGGTTTTTCTGTGATATTTATTTTAATGACCAGGTAGCGTTCTAAAACACGTAACTAAATAAGAAATATAAAGAAGTCACGAGACGGAACCTAAATTGTTCTTCAATAAATCTGTACCCTGAATCTACAATACATAGAGAAACTCACTGCATAAAAAATTGTGTGACTGAAAATGGAGAACGCAATCTATCGGCAGGGAAATGAAACATGTACTTTTAGGTTAGATTTTGATACTACAATTAGGTTATTTGTTATGTATGAATTACTAATGATATTAATTAGACATATTAATCGAGTGTAAGATAAATCCACGTAACTCCAGGTAGTAAAAAAACGAGTTCAGAGCGCTCTGGTGTCGGGTTTTCGTACTACGTGTGTTTTGCCTTTCATTCTGGCATCCTGATTTTAACATTAAATGGGAGTTCTATGTGTTATAGACTCAAGGACATTAAGTATAAATTCATTTTTATCACTCTAGGCAGATCCAATGACAACAAGGTAATTTATCTGTAGTAATTTGTTACAAAATCATTAATAACTTAAAATCTAAAAATTTGGTGTTGCATTGCTTTGCACTATATTATACACTTGACTAAATTTCAGGACTGTATGTTAAAATGCCCAAACTGTACAACAATATACGATGGTACTAATTAAAGAAGCGAAATATGTGAACTAGATCAATATTCCCGTGATTTTATCAGCATATATTTTATTGTAAATCCTTTTGAGGAAAAAATTATTTTCATTTTAAAAAAAGCGTAAATACCTTCAGTAATTTTATTTTGTAAATTACAAATTGAAACACTTTTTTGTTTCCTGTCGGTTTTAGTATTTCCAAATATTACATCTGAGGAATAGGTTTTTAATAACTTTTGAAGGTTGAGTTACAGCGAAAATGTCCAAAAGAAAGAATCAAAAGTCAACGCCAAGCAAGACGAGTAAAATTAACTCATAAAAAAACAGATATGGGACACTGTAGGATAGTAGCTCATAAACTACCATCATGGACCCAGACACAGGACCTTGAAATTAGCACCGATCCTGACCTCTAGAACAGTTTTTGAGAAGTTGTTAAAATTATTTTAAGTATATTGTGCTTTAGCACTCTCACGTTGCTATTTTGGTCCGATTTAATTCAAACTTGTCGCACAAATCGACTTTAATAATAGCTTGAACACGTTCGTTAACCACAAAAATTCGTTCAACAGTTTCAAAATGGCGGTCATTTGAAAATTTCAAAATGCACAATGTTTTAGTCTTACATATTTTTTTGAAAATCCGATTTCACCATCGTAATCAGCGTTGAAAACTGCATTGCATTTTCAAAATACGTTGAAATTAAGACGTTTTGACGGCGGTCAGGGTTCAGTTTCGTAATTTCGTTGTATTATGAAAATTTAAAATGGTAACATATGCAAATTATAATGCTAATTATGATGGTGAAATCAAAATTTCAAATGAGAAAAAATGCTTTTGGATATTCGCTTCTATCACGTCAGCGAGACAGCTGCGTGCCGCGATTATTATTGTTTTTTATGTTGTACTGTAAAATATTTTTTCATCTCTAGTACTTGGTACAAAGACAATATAATGGTTTTTATTATAAATAATTTAAGTAATTTCAAGTGTAATAACATATTTACTTATTATGAATGGCACTAATCGCTCTTCTAGTTATAATTACAAATAATAAATAATAACTAATTATAGAGTTCTTCTAATAATACAGTTTATTTGTGGTTTATTTTTTCAATTTTAACACAGTGCTTTAAACTAAATCAATTAATATACAAATATAAAGCCATTGAGTAAATATAAATATAAAATATGCAAGTGTAGGAGCGCTGAATCATTGATTCGTAATATAAAGAGAGCGCGTGCTTCGTAAGTTTAGAAACCAAACAAGTCCGTTGTTACCTGTATAGAGTCCTCCCATTGGAGTCCTAACTCCGCTGGAGTTGTTGACAGCACTTCGAGACAAGGATCCTGATCCTGGAAAACTGTGGCACATAGAGTTGCCAATGTTGCACAGACCAATAGCGATCAGTTCTTGGGTGGAGTCGACGGTTTTTCCGTTGGCTGAAATTTGAAAACCAGTACACCGTATAATTTAGTTTAACATACGAGATCTTTGGTGGCGAGAACCAGTCTGTGGTTTTGGGTATGTGAATTGTTTGATTGTTTGTATGACCAAAGAGTGAATTATAAAAATAATGAAATGTTTTAACCAGAAATACATTATATAGTACGATTACAACACATTTACAAAAAGTACTAATAAACAATAACTACTAATAAAAAGTACTAATAAAAATAACTAAATAATTAAACATTGTTTTACTTGAAATTGTTTTGACTTTATTTAACGCTGTTCGGTAAATTGTATTAATCCGAAACTCTCTGGTACACAAATACTTGTACTAACAAACCTCAGTGGTTGTGTGAAGAGGTTGATATTTTTACTAAATTAAGAATCGATTTAGACAAACTCTGCTGCTTGCTTTAACCTGGCACAAATTTTATTAATATTAATTATTTAGGTGAATAATTAATATTTTTGTAACAGTGGCTTAGAATGAAGCAGATATATCCCTTCCAATTTATAGTCTTTAGTAAATAAACTAGTATGCTTGTACGATTTTTTGCAGTCAATGGAAAAAGAAAGGAATAATATACAACAATGTACAGCAAGAAGTTAAACATTGTTGTATAGCACCTTTCATAAATAATAATCGAAATGACCTCTGAAATATGTGGCAATCATAATTTCCCTTGTCGTTACATGAACGATAAAGAAAAAAAGTAGGGATATTTTTTTTTAAATTGCTACCTATAATAGAACGTAAAAAAGCATGAATTCTGTAAATAAAATAATTTAAATTATACCGTTTGCTTGTATTTAATAACTATAATACAATAATCTTTTATTCAGTAAATATATTTTAAGATTATTGTACATATCTTTCCAGGTAAAATCGTTGGAAAACCATGTAGGCCTACTATTTTCTGTCAATATGAACTTCTGTTAAAATATACGTTACAGTTATATTTAATACCTGTATGACGTGTTAATAAAGCAATTAGGCCTACTATTTTCTGTCAATATGAAATTCTGTTAAAATATACGTTATAGTTATATTTAATACCTGTAATATACGTGTTAATAAAGCAATTAGGCCTACCATTTTCTGTCAATATGAAATTCTGTTAAAATATACGTTATAGTTATATTTAATACCTGTACGACGTGTTAATAAAGCAATTAGGCCTACTATTTTCTGTCAATATGAAATTCTGTTAAAATATACGTTATAGTTATATTTAATACCTGTACGACGTGTTAATAAAGCAATTAGGCCTACTATTTTCTGTCAATATGAAATTCTGTTAAAATATACGTTATAGTTATATTTAATACCTGTACGACGTGTTAATAAAGCAATTAGGCCTACTATTTTCTGTCAATATGAAATTCTGTTAAAATATACGTTATAGTTATATTTAATACCTGTATGACGTGTTAATAAAGCAATTAGGCCTACTATTTTCTGTCAATATTAAATTCTGTTAAAATATACGTTATAGTTATATTTAATACCTGTATGACGTGTTAATAAAGCAATTAGGCCTACTATTTTCTGTCAATATGAAATTCTGTTAAAATATACGTTATAGTTATATTTAATACCTGTATGACGTGTTAATAATGCAATTAGGCATACTAATTTCTGTCAATATGAAATTCTCTTAAAATATACGTTATAGTTATATTTAATACCTGTATGACCTGTTAATAATGCAATTAGGCCTACTAATTTCTGTCAATATGAAATTCTGTTAAAATATACGTTATAGTTATATTTAATACCTGTATGACCTGTTAATAATGCAATTAGACCTTCTAATTTCTGTCAATTTGAAATTCTGTTAAAATATACGTTATAGTTATATTTAATACCTGTATGACCTGTTAATAATGCAATTAGGCCTACTAATTTCAGTCAATATGAAATTCTGTTAAAATATACGTTATAGTTATATTTAATACCTGTATGACCTGTTAATAATGCAATTATGCATACTAATTTCTGTCAATATGAAATTCTGTTAAAATATACGTTATAGTTATATTTAATACCTGTATGACCTGTTAATAATGCAATTATGCCTACTAATTTCTGTCAATATGAAATTTTGTTAAAATATACGTTATAGTTATATTTAATACCTGTATGACCTGTTAATAATGCAATTAGGGCTACTAATTTCTGTCAATATGAAATTCTGTTAAAATATACGTTATAGTTATATTTAATACCTGTATGACCTGTTAATAATGCAATTAGGCCTACTAATTTCTGTCAATATGAAATTCTGTTAAAATATACGTTATAGTTATATTTAATACCTGTATGACGTGTTAATAATGTAATCTCATTCATTATATTCAAGTTATTTAATACAATAGGCCTTACTTTGTTGTAATTTCATGTTTAAAAATATAACCTATAAAATTAATGACTGAATTCTAAAATTGTACCTTATTAAAATATTTAAAAAATCAACTATTATAACCGATTTCACATTACATACCTAAATTAGGCCACAGTATATTTACTGTTTACAAATTGCAGAGTCTTTTATTTAATAACATCTACATATCACATTAGAACTGGCCTAGATTGTATTACCGTGTCTACTTTCAAAACCGATTCGGTCAATAATTACTTAATTCTTGGACACAGTAATAATTTAAATATTACTTTCAACAACGTTTTTTTTCAGAAATAATTTATTTTGGTACGCACACAATTACTTGTCACCTATGCCTGCATTGTGCTGCACTCTCACGGGATCATTTTATACTGCTACTGAAATTTTGTGTACATACCTTTTATCGGTTTTATAGTGGGATTTTAGAGTTTATTTTAAGAAAAGAATGCCATTTTTCTTAATGCATGTAATTATAAAACTTAAGCGGTGCAAAAAATTAAAACTGCAATTCTGTTAAGCGGCTCTAACGAGTGAAACCTTGGTTGGCAAGACTCAAATAAAAAGTTGTGGAAATATACAAACGTATTATTATTTCAATTATATTATATATTTTCACCAAGTAACAATGGTCTTAAGTATAAATAACCAAACAATATATAAATAAATATCTTGTATTTTTTTATAAAATTATGTTGTAATTTTTATACAACTGGGGAGGTGCGAACTCTTTTCATGACGCCCCTTAAATCTGCCCATATTTGTTCTTATACTATAAAAATTATGATGATAACTGAAAAATATTACTTTCAAAGATCCTTTATAGTTATAGTGTGAAAGGATTTTTCAGCGAGCGTTTGTGTAACTATATAAAAGAAGTATTGTGTTCATATTATAGACTAACTGTTAATAACAAGATATACACACCTATTAAGAGTATTTTATAGGACATGGGCCTACAAAAACATGAAGTGTTACTTGCCGCGAGTCTAACGTAGGCCCAAGATTACTCAAAGGCCCTGACTAGGTCAGATGATATGTGTTTAATTACAATTGTTTTCTCAAGAGAAATGTTGTGTACTTCACTGTGGCCAATGATTAATAGTGTATTATTTTTGTGTAAAAATCGAACATCTAAGCAAAACACTGTAACGCTCATTTTAGTAAACTTATCGTCAAATATAAAATACCTAAATAATAAAATATTTGTGTATTTAATATCATTTTCTGGAAATTTGCTTCCATCATGTCAATTAGAAAGCTCCATACTACTGTAAATAATTAGGCCCTAAAATAAATTCCAAATGACATATTTTACAATACGGTAATAAACCTAAATTATGTAGTCTATTTTAGCTTAAGAAAAAGACAATTTCTTTGCATAGTATTTTATTCTTGCAGGTGTTTTTGATTTCCTATAATATTCTTTTTGTATTCCCACGGAATTGTACCAAAGCTTTCTTAGGATAATGTAGAGTGAGCATAACACTGGTAGAAAAACAGGTTAATGTATGGAAATTGAACCTAATTCCTTATTATAATTACAGTACTATAGAATTTTCTTTTGAAAAATGACTTATTGGAGCAACAATCATGGTAAAACCCAGACCCGGGACTCTTAAGTGAACATCCCGATCCGATAGATCACTTTTTCACGGGTAATATATATATATATATATGTATGTGTGTGTGTGTGTGAGAGAGAGAGAGAGAGAGAGAGAGAGAGAGAGAGGAGGGAGGGAGAGTCTTAGTACTCTCACTTTCGCAATTTTGGTCCGATTAGATTTAAACTTGTCACAAAAATCGATTGTATTAATAGCTTGAAAGAGTCAGCTAACAAAACTAACAAAAAAAAACTTATTTCAAAATAGTTTTCATAATGGTTTCATAATAGTTTCAAAATGGATCATTTTATATCTTTAAAAATTATAACTTTTCATTTCTTAAAATCCTTTTCACCATCGTAATCACCTTTAAAAACTACATGAAACATTCTCAATTTTCAAAATCCGTTTTAATTAAGTTTTTTGACGGCGGTCAAGGTTCGTTTTCGTATTTTCAATGGAAATTGGAAATTTTAACATCTTAACATATACAGATTTTAGTGCTAATATGACCGTGGAAAAAATTCAAAAATGGTAAGAAAAATAGTTTTGTTAATTCTCATCAGCGAGACAGCTGCGTGTTTATTATTATTATAATCGTATTATGTTTTATTATAATTTTATTAAATTAAAACTGAGTTTTTTAAAAACCAATTAGTCGGAACAAACAATATAACTTACATGACTCTTTCAGAAAAAAATATTATTGACGCATTTCAGAACTATATTCCATCATCAAAAGAAAGTTTTTAACCTTGTGATGTCATTAACAAAAAAACTGGAATAAACAAATATAGACCGTACAGTAACACAAACACAAACCAAAAACAAACATCTGACTGTCAATACCAATTCAATGAGTTTTCTTCTTACTGTAAATAACTTGTGCTTTTGTGTTTCTTTCATCGCTACGTTTACTATCACAGCAAATTTGATTGTCGCTTATAAATTACTGATACCAGAACAATGTTATGAAGAACATCAATAAAACTTTAAATAATAACGGCAAACAAACGTTTTTTTCTTGTCGCACTTGCGTAAGGGAAGAAACTTTCAAAATCGTAAAAATAACGTTTTTGTCTTACACTTTTTGCCAACCACAATCAGCGTTAAAATCTGTACATATTATCATTTCAGTTTTTGACACTGATAATGTGAAAATGAACTCTGACTATTCTGTTAGATTCCTCTTACATATTTTCAATAGAATTTGAAAGTAATTAGGATTATGACCTATTCTTCCCGTCAGTGGTCTATCTACTCACCTCGTAAAGGCTACCGCGGTTTCGAAACTCTATTGTTCCATCTTCAGGCCGTGATACAAAATGTTAAATCCTCTGTCGAGGTCGTCACATAGTCAAACAAAACATTAAAAACATACATCACAAACACTGAACACAATTACACGATTAAAATACGTACGATGAAATTTGGTTTGGCCAAACGATACGTGCGACTCGTATGTCGTTACATTCCGGACTGAAGTTTGACTTTGTCCTTGTGACGACCTCGACAGAGGGATTTAACATTTTGTATCACGGCCTGAAGATGGAACAATAGAGTTTCGAAACCGCGGTAGCCTTTACGAGGTGAATAGATAGACCACTGACGGGAAGAATAGGTCAAAATCCTAATTACTTCAATATGTGGTCCGGTGGCTATGTTGCAATAATGAGAATTTGAAAATTAAAAACCCTTTAACTTATGAAAAATTATTACGATCAATTTTTCAGGTAAGTTAAAAGGTTATGGTCTTTTTAAAGTTTTGTTATAGCTGCCATTTTGAAAAGAATATCAGATTTGGTGTGTAACAAATTTGTCTAAGCTACGGTAATACCAAAATTGATTTTGTGCCGTTTAAGTCGCACTGGACACAATTTGCGAATGCTGTGTGTGTGTGTGTGTGTGTGTGTGTGTGTGTGTGTGTGTGTGTGTGTGTGTGTGTGTGTGTGTGTGTGTGTGTGTGTGTGTGTGTGTGTGTGTAGGTAACTCACAGACACGCAATTAAAAATATTGTCCTAAAAATAAGTGCGTTGTAGAAGACTGGATTGGTGCTAATTTCTAGGAACCGGGTCTGGGTCACACCAAGATGACCGTTCCAATAACTCAATTCTAATGGCAATTCACTGCGAGACAGTGACTTGGGTACAAATTAAAATGATTTCATTTTATTTACAAAATTATTTTTTAAATTTTAATTTAACTGGGTAGTAACACCCAAAATGGTTTTGATGCTAGAGCCAGTGTACCATTTAATGGAACCATAACATGGACGTGTACTAAACCATTACCATAAAACCAAGCACTCTTACTGGTTTGTAGCAATACAGATTTAATGACTGATTGATTAATTGCCTTTATTTAAATTTAATTAATTTCACTTATTCTCAAGTGGAAGAAGTAAAAGAAGTAAAAAGTGAAACTTGATTAGAAATAAAAAAACATTACACACTTTTATGCACTTACCAAAGGCTTTGCAGATGGCAATGTTCTCCAGCAGTGCTACCAGAGGGAGAACGAAAATTCCCTGTCCCATGTGTGAACACATTTCTAAGAAGCCAATAGTCTGGTTGCCATTCGTTGTACTGAAAGCGGGAAATTCAAACGTTGGCAAGCCTGGTGGGATGTGACCTAGTGGAAACAGTATAACCAATTATTTTACTGGAATGTATAAGAATTATTTTAGACTATTTATAATAAAAATAGGTTATATTTAAATAAAATTAAAAATGAATGTCATAACAGATAAGTTTATTTATTAGTATAAATAAATACTAGTCTAATAATAAATTTGTGTAGTTGATTGTTATACAATATATAATTAAAAATATTAAATTTTTGAAAAAAAATTGCTTCCAGTTAGTTATATTTATTTACTTTTTTTTGGGAGAAGGGGAACTGTGTGTTGTTATGTTGCACTTTACAAAACAAATTTTGATTTTTCATAAGAAATTAAAATTCACACAAACACACGCACCCCAAACTTTCTCTTATTAAAATAGGTAAGTTTTATCTACAAAATGGAAAATATAAATTATCTATCAATATTTACATTTTTCGAGGAATTGAAAAGTTAGCTTCTCGGAACAACCATCAAGGTAAAACTTAGACTGTTTCTATGAAACGTACACCAATCCTGATTTTCAGAAGCACTTCAAAATTCATTATAGCCAATGGTTTTAATACTGTAGTATTTCCGTCAGTCATTATTAAAAATTAAGGACAAAACAAGTAACACAAGTTAGTTAGTAAAAATGTCTCCCTCATTTCCGATCAGAAGAAAATTTACCGTGCTATAAAATTTTAAATTTAAATTACAAACTGTAACTGTAGAATGCATTCAGTATTATAAAACAACAGCCTGCAAGGCCGGTTAGTGAAGGGAAATTTGAAATGATTAATTTCATTAAGAAGTGGTACCAATGCGTAGGAGTCTAGGCAAAGGTAACAGGGTCAAGTGAGTTTCCATTAAAGGTAGAATGTTTATATTTGTTATTGCTGCAACAATTAATTTAAACATACGTCAAGATAAAACCATTAACGAGTTTTCATGCAAAACTACTTACATTCTTCGTCACTGACATGTTACAACTTTAGGGATGTGCAAGTGACTCGAACATTAAAACATTTACAGTTTTCAGAACAAAGCGCTGATAGATATCATTAATGCACCTTGTTATGTTCGGAATGATGACTTACTTCGTGATCTTGATATTAATATTTTATAGGAAGAAATTGATAAGCATGCTGCCAAAGCATGACGCGTCTTCGACTTCATATTAACCAAAAAGCGAACTCCATTCTTGAAGTAATCAATGACACTCGTCGACTCAAGAAAAAAACACATGAACTTGTATAGATATTGAAACTAAAATTTTGTAAAATCTGAATTCTGTAAATAAAACCTCAACGCTCTGTCCCTGGGTAACCGGGCTACTCTTCGTTGGATTCCGGGGAATAGGAGAGTTGAGGGTAATGACGAGGCAGACCGACTGGCTGGATCGGAATCTGCATCTGCGTTTATCGGACCTGAGCATGCTTTAGGGATTGCTCTGTCGTTGACCGGTCTGCTATTAATAGGGGGATTACTAATCAATACCAAGCAAGATAAACCTACATGGACATAACCTAGTAAGCGCGTCTTTATGGAGAGCTTAAAGAGGCGGCAGACGTCTTGGGCAGAGCACAACTCAGGAAGATCATGGGGATCTTTATGTGGCACTGTGGTCTAAGGGTGCATATGAACAGGATAGGTATATACCAGAAAAGAGGAGGAAACTGCAAGACACATAATTCATGATCGTGAGGCTCTTACTAGTAGGAGGCTAAGGGTTTTTGGTTTCCAGGACCCTAGAGTTCTTCAGCAGGATGAGGTAGTCAGTGGTTTGTTGGAACTTATGAAGGATACCAAATTGCTGAACTAGTATTCAAGGGTTTAGTTGCAAAACAGGTCAGTCGATCGCAGTGTCTGGGGTTGTATTATCCCTTCCTCTAGGTTTTAATATTACCTACTGAAAAGAAGACGTAAAAATTTTTAGTCAATTTAAATAAATTGGTAAAAAATACATTTATCCAGAATTGTATTAAATGGTGGAAAACCGTCAAACTATCATCATAGTTCTAGCAACACGAAAATTTTAATATTTTCTGTGCATCAATTATTGTTTCATGTTTAAACCTTTTTTATTATCTGTAAAATGACTTCCTGTTCACCAAAATAATTGTGATGTATCCAAAGACTTTTGAGAATATCCAATCTAAGTGTTTTTATTTAGTTAAATTCGTTATATAAACCAGCTTTATCGACAATTTAATTTGAAGGAAAGTAACATTTAAAACAGAAATGAAATGTCCAAGGTTCTGATTCATAATGTGTAAAACATATTTTTTTCATTGGCAAAAATACAAAATACAAAACTGTTCATTGACTACGCAGATTTAAAACTTTATAAATATTCAATATAACCTAAAGGTTATGGACACAACTTGTGCATTTTAAAGACAATTATGACGGGTGCAATCAGATTTTCAAAAAAATTATTTTGATACTCTTACTTTTTGAAAGTGCAAACAGGTTTTGCTAAGTAATGAATTCCAGTACAATCATTTATCGAAATAGATATATATATATTGATTGATTTCAAGAAAATAAACGTACATTTCTAAAACCCAACCATATAAAGTTACACATATTCGTCGTTATTCCGAATATAAAAAATAAAATTAAGACATCGTTTTGAATGTAAAATTAATATTATTTTACAAGTTATCCATTTCAAGCTCCTATTTTACCGCAACCTGCTTTACATGTCTTCGCACACAGAAGCGAAGACGCCCCCCACTATTAACTGACATCATAACTACAGCAACAGCAAGTGAGTTAGAAAGGGGATATGACAATTTTAACACAGCAAGTCTTCGCTTTGTGAATAGCATAAAAATGCGCGTAAACTATTCATGTTTGTGCGTGTAGTTTTCCTTGGTGTGAAGCGCTGATGACTTTAGTGTGTCACGCTGGTATATTGTTTAAAATTTTGTATTTATTATTACAATTAGCTATTTCATTATTGCAGTTTATATATTTTATTTTAAAAAAGTGATTTTTTTAAATTTAAGGTCAACCTTAAATATTTTACGATTCTACAGGTGAACAGCCTTCTAACGTTAATGCATTAACTTAATCAATTAACTTAATCAACTACACGTACCTGTCAATGCTGAGCAGTCTGTGTAGGACTTTTCAAATTGTAATTCAACACAGACTCTGTGGGTAGCAGACTGTGCCAACGGCAACTTGTACAACATTGCTTAACGCAAATAATGTCAAGAGTGGAATGTAATTTTCATAAAAAGCTCGTTCAATATTTGACTGCCCTAATTAACGTCAAGGTCGCTGGTTAAATCCGTCTAATCCATCCAATTTTAAAATAATTATCATTTTACAATATACAAAGAGCTTTACGCATTTGATCATCTATTATTTTCTCATTCCTCCATTGATCAGTTTTGGAACTATACATACTTTTTAAAGAAGGTACCAGAAATAGAATGTGAGAATTGCATCTGGCTGATGTTTGTAGAAACAAAATTGCGGTCAAAATAAATAAATTTTATTCCTCTTAAAAATCTCACTGCACTACAGTACTAAATCGATTGTTGAACAGCTGTTAAATTAATTTTTTACTACCCCATTTTTGCTACCTAAAATTGGGTAAGCAATTTTCCAACACGATGGTGCTTATGCAAACACAGTCAAGCAGTTACTAAATGACGAACTTAAAGGGACGTTGGATCGGTCGGAAGTATGTTTTTAGCTCGACGACCCAGATCTACTGATTTAACTGAGTGTGACTTTTCTTATGGTGAATGCTTAAAAGAACAAGTGTAACCTACAGTTTCAACAACGATGACGATTTGAAACGTGTTATCGAAGAGGAATTACTTCGGATACCTCAGGAGTTATTTTCAAGAGCAGACGATTGTTCGGCGCACTTATCAGTGTGTAGCTGTGGATGGTTTCCAGTTTGAATTGGTCTGATTTACGAAATGTTAATTGTTATTTAGTTTTGTTTATTTAGTTTGTATCTAATTAATTTTTTTAAAATTACTAATAAAAAACATAAAGTTTAGTTTGAAAAATGAACAAAATCAGTTCTATACTTTATTTAAACTTTATTTTGGCCGCCGTTTTTTTCTACAATAATCAGCCAGATGCAATTCTCATATACTATTTCTGGTACCTTCTTTAAAAAGTATGTATTGTTTCAAAATTATTAATGGAGGAATGAGAAAATAATGGAGGATCAAATGCGTAACTTCTTCGTGGACACACTGTATATTAAAATATATGTCTTGTTGACCGAGCGAAGCGAAATCTCTGTTTCCACTAGACTGTTTTTCGTGATATTTACAAAAATATTGCTGGACCAATTTTATTGGACATTTTATGCGCTTTCTCCATGAAGAGGTCAAAATTATGTAAGGTCTTGCCTTTCGGCCAGTATTACAGGAGCCGCCTCGGTGGTCTAGTGGATAGCGTACTAGGCTTTCACCCCGAGGACCCGGGTTCGATTCCCGGCGAGGGCTTAGCATTTTCATACGCTATAAATCATCCCATCGTCTGCATTAGCCCAAGTGTGCACAATAGTCGGACGTTAAACACAAAAAAAGTATTACAGGAAATAACCACCAACTTTACTCTTAACGTTAAATTGGAGCCGACATCTTGAAACGGAAGTGAATTGAAAAAACTTTTACACATACGTCTTTATGGTTTTATACAATTGGACTTCAATATAAGCCCGAGAATCCACCGTAAGTTGATTTTTTTATTGCAAATTATCAGAGTTTATGTTTTTAATTGTGTTCTGTTTTCATTGCACGCGTGACAATTTAAATTCAAATGAACGCCGATCACAAAAACTTAACTTGAATAACTCACCGATCACTTTGAAAGGAATGTTATTGTCCACCGCGAAGAAGTAATAACCAAACAGTCCTCCGACAACAACCATAATGGCGTTCCTCGAAGTACCGATCAACCAGATCAACTTGTTCAGGAAGTGCTGAAATCGTGTGAGCTCGCTGTCTTCTTTTGAGCTCACCCTGAGTTCGGCAAACATCTGCAAACAGAACAATCACCGTTAGGAAATCTGCGTTAAACAATACTCTATGCATTAGGCAATTATAAAACTCTCATTGGCTGGTATGCACAATGCAAATACATATTAATGAATACCATACAAATGTGTCAACAGGGGCATTACTTACTTTGAACAGCCTCTGTTTTATACAGTGTGAAATGTAATTTTATAAATGATTGTAATTGTGAAGAGTATTAGTAGTATTAAACATAAATACTTGTGTTTTAAAATACATATAATCTAGTTTGATAAGTTTTATTGACCAAGCGAAGCGACATCTGTTTTAACTCGATCGTTCGGCATTTGGTTTGTGTGTGTGTGTGTGTGTGTGTTTTGTTTATTTGCTTGTTTGTTACGCAGTATTGGCCAAACGTATTGACAGATTGCTTTGAAATTTGGTACGGGGTACCTTATGTAAAGCCAGAACGACGCATATGTAAGATTTTTCTGTCACTTCCGTTACAATATGGCAGCCTTTGATTTACAATAAGAAAATTACGCAGTTTTAGCCAAACGCATTGACCGATTGTTTTGAAATTTGCTACAAAAGTACCTTATATAAAGCCTAAACGACACAAGTGTAAGATTTTTTCCCGTTTACTTCTTTCAAGATGGCGACGTCACATTTAACGATGACGAGTGTAAGCAATTTTAATCAAACGCATTGTTTTGAAATTTGGTACGAAGGTACTTTGTACAAAGCCCGAAAGATGTAGGCCTATGTGTAAGATTTTTCCCATTCATTTCCGTTACACTATCACTATTCAACGTCGATAGTGTAGTTACTGGTTAATTCCAATAATACTGACTGAACGGCAAAACCGGTCACAATTTTGACAACTTCGTGAAGAGCATAAAATTTCCAATAACATTTGTCCAGTAACATTTTCTGTAAATATTACGGTTACCGGTTAAAGTTACGAGAGCTCTGTGAATTAATTTATAATATACTGCGAGGTCTGCTGTTCTTTGAACTACAAGTGTATATGTTTCTAAGAACATTTTACCTTCTTGATCTTCCTTGCCTTATAGATATTCAAATTGTTTTTACTATACATTTGTTTAGTCTAAATTGGATTACAGAACCAGCTTTTGAGGCCGTACTTATAGATCTTATTTATGATCTTTGATCAACACTCGAAAACCTTTTATGAAAATTACGTGTTGCCAAGATTCAAAGCCATCGTTTGTTGCTATTTATGTTTGTAAAGTTTATTTTTTTATAAGTGAGTGGAAATCATTATTTTTGCAATATCAAACAATCAATGCTTGGCACTTTTTGTCAACCAAATAATGTACTGCTTATGAAATCGTGAATATTTTTGGCTTGTAAATTTTGTAATGTCCTTCAGTGTATACAACATCGAAGCAATAATTTAAACATAAATTTAAAAAAAGAGCTTTTCCTTCCTGTTGAGAATATTTATTTATTTGAAAGAATTTTAAACAGTTTTGCTTTCCCAAAATCGTTTTGTTATATACTGCTGACATCTTTGATTTCAAATGTTATTGTACAATACATTTAAATCATGTGAATGTTTTTTTGTTTTTTTATTAGTGTTGCAACAATAAGGGAGTTTAGTAGTAGTATAAAAATCACACGAACTTCCTAATGGCCGTTTCTGAATCACTCAGACAAGGAATTCGATTTTTGTTTCATTAAAGAAATATTAACACATTTGTATATTTCCACAACGTTTTTAAGTCTTGCCAACCAAAGTTTCACTAGTTAGAGCATTGTCAAGGCCACTTAACCTACTAACGGAAATAAGTCTTGGAAATTGCATGTCGCAGGGTATCCTGCGGAATATTTTGGTCCCATGCGGGATTGGATTCTAGGACGTGATGTTGCGCAAAGTGGGCCTGATCTTGCTGCTAACTATCTGTTAAGTGGTCTGAACAATGCTCTAATGAGTGAAACCTTGGTTGGCAAGACTCAATTAAAAAGTTGTAGAAATATACAAACGTGTTATTATTTCATTAATACAATGGATTTCACCGGGTGCCAACTGTCTTAAGTATAAATAACTTTTGTTTCATTCCTTTTCTCTCCTTTCAGCTATTTTTAAATTTATCTTTTTTAATGAATCTTGTAAAATGTCCCCATTTTGTATTTATAATTATTGTACGTTATTATTAATTTATTGTTTTATGAGGAGGTGAATAAAACATAAATGGTATAATCTTATCTGTGTTTGGTAAATACCAAAATGGTCACTCACTCTCATAAGTAACAGTATGACAATGCAGACAATGCCCAGCACAGTGTCCCACAGTTGGGTGTTGTGGATGTCTTCAAAAACACTCTGCCAGATCTCGATGAAAGTGGAACCGGCCGCTTTGATACCCAAGATGTCTTTCACTTGGGATGAGATTATAAGCAACGCTACAGCTGAAGTGAAGCCCGAAGACACAGGGCCTGACACGAAGTCTATGATTATACCTGTAATAAAATAGGCATTAATATTTATTGAATGTTTAATTAGTTTTTATTTTACGATAAAGTCAAATGTATTTGTATTACAGCCTAGTATGCACTGGGATTTGTTGTGTAGATCTATTTGCGCTAGGCTGAGTCTCAGAAGAATCTAATTTGTGTCCCACTTACATTCCGGCTGTGTTTGCAA
This sequence comes from Callitettix versicolor, assembly GCA_022606455.1. Lineage (NCBI taxonomy): Eukaryota > Metazoa > Arthropoda > Insecta > Hemiptera > Cercopidae > Callitettix > Callitettix versicolor. The sequence continues at coordinate 28,351,918 of CM040186.1, forward strand.
CAATAAATTTTGAATCATTGATGTTGCAGGGGAGTCCTCATCCGAAATTGGATTATCGGACACAATGCTGCTCAGCGTGGACTCGTTCCTGACAGCATCTGGTTCATTTAATACAAAACCTACCTTCGGAAAGTTGTGCTCATATTTCCTTATTCACGATTCGTCATTCAATATTTTTGTTTCATTGATTATTACTTGGACCATAGAAGACACTCTTCAGTTAACAAGAAGTCAGTAGGCCTTCTACTGACACAAGTGTTTGCGATGTTTTATCATATGAATATGAAAACAGAAATAGGATAGCTGACTGTACGCAAGTGATGAAAAGTGTAAAGTTCCAGAGGGCAAAATGCAGGTCAATTTCAAAAGAAATATAAATAATTTCTGAATCATGTTTTCTGAACCATAATTAGTTTGAAGGTATGTTTACAAATAACTTGTTTTGTTTAAATAAATAAATACGTAAAGCTAGCTTAGATATTATTTACTGTAGTTAAAATAAAAGGTCAGCGGTTTTATATTAATTCGCAACGATCAGCTGATAGGCTATAATAAGTTTCAGGTTATATTGTTAAAAACTAGCAATATTAACAAAAATTATTATAAACGTTTATATTAATTTCGAATGTATTATAAACGGTTACAACGTGCACGTGTTCTTCAACTAAGCAAATATACCGAAACCGAAACAACACAAAGTTTTCAAATAATACGCGTGTACTGTTATCGAAAAAGAAGAAGACAAAGAAAGATACAGATGTAGAGACGAATTTTGTTTGCTCGTTCGTTCCATATTTCCGATCGGCAGACTTCTTTCTTTTATCAAAGCTAAGGTTAAAAGCTTCGCTTTACCAACGGGCGAAAAGGGTTTCGTAAATTTGAAATATTTTGCTTGGAAGTCGTATTCCCAAAAGACTTAAAATCAGTAATGAATAGCCTAAAAAGTTTCGGGAATCTATACCATCTTCTAATTTGAGAGTGTCCAATAGATTAAATTATTTTCTTCCTAAATAATTAGTGTTTTCCTGCATCCTTTTTTTATAATTAAAAAAAGTGTTATGGACACTCTTGCAATAACAAATTTTTTTGACATAATCACTTCACGATAGTTTTGAAACTGAATCCCTTTGCATCCGGTAGTGTGGATACCACTCTTTGTTGTAGGACATAGTCGATGCAGTATTGTCAGTATGTACTAGGCTTAACAATAATTGACTGTAATTTTGTATAGTTAGTTATGCTTGTGGAATGTCTCTTATTGGTGAACCTGTAGTTATCGTAAACTTCTAGCAAGAACGTTGTTTCTAAGTATTTTAATGTTACAGTGATTTCCAGGTTACAGTGGTGTTCCACGAAATGAGAACACATGTTGCAAAAATGCACTAAAATTGCAACCTAGAACTAGGACTTCCAAGACTTGTAATTGATTCTTAGTCCAAACAGCTTAAGAAAGTTCGCAGGAGTGAGTGACTGGATTCCTGAAAAACAGTTTGAGGAAAGAACCTCGATTGTCATAAAACCTGACATGAATGGACAAAGGACTCTTAAGAAAAAACAAAACCCTTTGCTGCTCCAGCCAGTATGTGACATCCTGTTAAAGTAGAATAACAGCTCACAGAGATTCCAAGATGTACAAGGGAGCTGGTAACATATCTTTGCTACACAAAGAAAAACCTAAAACGCAACAAATATTAAAAAAAAAAAAAATTGGTCCGCAGTAAAAACAAAGAGTCTAGTCTTTTACTGATAGAGATTCTTAAGGAAAATCTCTACTGATGACGATAGCTTCTGGTTTTACGAAATTCCAAAAGTTATATACGTGCTTTAACACTAGCTGCATCTACTAAGAATTAAGAAGAAAGTAATTATTTTACAAAATATAGAAAAGACAATTACTTACTTTATGTTTTAAAAGGCAGCACTATGTTTTGCAAGTACCCTGGTGTCACTTACCTAAGCCTACAAGACCATTGTGTCCCTTACTTAAGCCTACAAGCAGCTGGTATTAATTACTTAAGTCTACAAGCCAATTGTGTCACTAAAGCTTACAAGCTCTAGTATCACTTACTTAAGTCTAAATGCTACTATTATCACTTATCTAAGCCTACAAGTCCCTATTGTCACTTATTTAAGCCTACAAGCCCCTGTTGTCACTTATCTAAGCCTACAAGCTCCTGTTGTCAATTATTTAAGCCTACAAGTCTATATTGTCACTTATCTAAGCCTATAAACCCCTGTTGTCACTTATTTAAGCCTAAAAGCCCTTAGTGTTACCTAAGTCTACAAGCCTTTAGTATCACTTACCTAACCCTAAAAGCAAACGATGTTATTTACCTAAGCCTACAAGCCCCTATTATCACTTACCTAAGCCTACAATGGTGTCTTTTACTTAAGCCCACAAACCATTGCTGTCACTTACTAACGTCTACAAGTCTCCAGTATCACTTACCTAAGCACTTACCCTCTTGTCACTTAAGCCTACAAGCCACTATTATCACTAATCTAAGTCTACAAGCCCCTGGTTTCACTTACCTAAACCTACAAGACCCTGGTGTCACTTACATAAACCTACAAGCCAATTGTATCAATTACCTAAGTCCACAAGCTTCTACTATCACTTACCTAAGCCTACAAGCCCCATGATTAGTTGAATAACCCCGCTCAGGAAACAAAGCAGAGTGCCGTACACAGGACCCAAACCGCGCAATGTCTGGTACGTGAGTAAGGAACAGATGGCAGTAGGTCCCATGGGCACATCCTTGCAACTTCCGAGGAATATGTACATCAAACATCCCACAAAGGACCCATACAGACCATACTGTAACAGACGTATTTGCTAGTATACATAATTTCTTGTATTCTGTTAGTTATTTTAAAAATGTTAGCAATTAAACACCCAACAAAATGTACGTGATGTTGTTTTTAAATAAGTCTAATTAAGAAGTTAATGATAAAAAACTGAAAAAGTTTTCCATTATAGGATAATAAGATTTGCTGAAATACTAGTGGATAGAGGGCAGCCTATATGAAAGTTTCGTAAATATTTCGTCATAGACTGTGAGTATTTTGAAATAAAACAAATTTATCGTTCCAGAGTGATTGAATAAAACTTGATGATGTTTTTTGCAATACATTTCTCCTTTGTTTTTAACAAATTTTCATGGAACGTCCATCATTTTCAGCCAGGACCAAACCTGGTCACTAGAACAGAATTGTTGGATTCGATAAATATTTCTTATTCAGCTTTCATATTTTCTATTTAAATTTGGTGCAAACATCAATTTTGGTAACAGCTTTTACAAGTTCCTTACCCAGCAAAATCTGATCAAATATTTAAAAATGGCGTATATTCCAAGTAAAAAAAAATCATTGCATTTTTATCTTAAGCTTTTTTCAAAATCTAAAATCTAATACTTTAATATTGTTTTTTTAATGTGCTTTCATCATGACATCATAAAGTCTAGTTTAATAAATTTAAAAATTATTATTTTATTTTATTTATTTATTAAAAAAAAATATTTATTTTATTCATATTTGGTACACTGATTTGAGTGATGAATCTTCGTTTATGAAAACAAATCTAATAAAAATAAACAAACACATTTTTTTATTTTTTAAAATATTTTTTAAGGAGTTTTAAGAACCGAACTTCTTGGATTAGATAACATTCTTGCATATGTATTTATCAATATTTAATCAAAATTATAAAAACTTATTTTGATAAAAACAACTGATTCTCAATTATGGACAAGTAAAAGCATGTCATTGCAAGATGATAATTGAAGTTACTGCAAAGTCACCTGGGCAGGTAGATCTGCTATGTTGGCATACGCTAAGGACTGAGGGATGACCGTTAACCCCACAGTTACCCCCGCCACCAAGTCACCCACTGCGTCCGTAGTGTTGTACTTCGGCAGCCACTCCAGTATCGGCAGTCGTCTCTTCAGATTCTTTACCGTACAGCCCTTCTGGTACTTGGCTTCGATCCACGGCTTGAACGAGTCCACTTTCTCTTTGACGCTGATCTTTCTGTGTGGTCCGAGGTCTTCTACTACTGCAAACATAACACAATATGTGTTTGAAACAAAGGCAGATGTAGGACTTTATTACCCATGGTCTAGAAGTTGTTGGAATCACTAATTTGGTAGGAAATCTGTGAGTATTTTCACTTCTTGGAGGTTATAAACGTATTTGGGACCTAAAAATAGAAATATTTCTTTTTACTAGTTAAACTGTTAGTGGTTTTTTTTATTTCGACGCAGTGGTGTAGACATCTAGTTCAACATACAGGTATTTCAAGGTATTTTTAATTTTTAAAAAAATTAAAATATTTTTGTAATAAAATTTTTTAGAAAAAAATTTGAAAATTAAAAAATTTTAATATATTAATTAACTAAAGTAATCCTTAGAGCGGAACTAGATAAAGAGTTTCCCTATAAAATAAGTCTGTTTTAAATAGTTCTCGAGATATACGACATGTAGTAACATAGACATTAAACAGTAATCGGACTGCCCTTAAGGGTTGAAAATGAAGGAATATAACTCTTCTTCAACTTTTTTTATGACCTCTTCTTACTAAGTCAGTTGTTTTTCTTCAGTTATGAAAAAAAGTAATTAACAGTGAGAGATTATTTTTTGAGGAGCGTAAATACCACCGGACCGGTGTTTTTGGTTCACCTCTTTCACAGGTCGACACCTTACGAAGAGTTTTGTATTGTTATCTCTGTTAGGAATCCGTCTGCAGATGGTTGCTCGTTACCGATATGCACATCAGTGTAAAGTAATTTAACAAGTTTTGTAAATATTCTTTTCAGTCAAACTTCGTTAGTTTTCATGTGTGGATTAATGAATTTTGTATTTACTAGTGAACACGTGCGACCTTTCGCAGTAAATGTGAAAAAGAAACAAATAATACACAACAATATACAGCAAGAAGTTCTTAGTTATTTTAAAGCAATTTCATTCATTATATTTAGGTTATTTAATACCAATAAGCCTTACTTTTTTCTACTTTCGTATTTAAAACTATAACATATAAAATTAATGACTTAATTCTAAGATTGTATCTTATTAAAATATTTAAAAATGAAACTTACTAAAATCGTATTTTACATTAAATATCTAAATTAGGCTACAGTATATACTGTTTACTAAAAGCAGAATTCATTATTTAATAACATCTAAACATTATAACTGGCCTAGATTGTCTTAACGATTCTACTTTCGAAACTGATTCGGTCAATAATTATTTAAATCTTGGATAACACTAATAATATAAACATTACTTTCAACAATGTTTTTTTTTAGGAATCATCTGTTTTGGTACACACACAATTATTTCTGTCACCTTGTGTATTGTGTTGCACTCTCAAGGGGACACGTTATACTGTTCCTGGAATTTGTTTACAGACATTTATCGGTTTTAAGTCGTTTTATTTTACTGTAAAGCCTTAAAATAGAAAAGTATGAGGCAAGACGAACCTGTATATGTGTAGTGTCAATAACGCAGGTCATTATTTTTGGTACAAAACCGATCGGAATGTAATATGTAATGTAGTAATATATGAAAGATACTAACTATATATTGATGTATATTACGTAACAATAAAAAACACTTACTTTCTCTCCAAAAATCCAGATCCATTGCACTTAAATTATCAACGTTATCGCTCATTTCGAGAACAAAAATTAACAATTAAAAACTAATTTTAAAAGATTTAAAAACCCAAAATAAATACAAAATAATTTAATATTCAGCAAAGTCTGGCAAAACCGTAAGTAGGCTAAGGCACTTCTGATAAACAAATGTTTCAGACAAAACACCGAAGATAAGACGAGACAGCGCGAAATATGGCTTGAATCGATTAATTTTTTGAGTGGATGACTGTATACCGTCAATGACGTGATTGATAATAAGAGCTTGTAGAAACATTCTTATTTTAAATCAACTTTTTTAAGTACCAGTACAATAAACTATAGACAAGATTAAGCGAAATTCTGCCTAACTTGCAAAACTCTGTTCTCTAGTTACGAAAACTTTGGTTATACAAAGTTGACCAGTGTAGAAAATTTGAAATAAAAAAAGTTCAAGGATCAATGGAGAAAACGAATATTAACCTTATGACTACAACTAATGATATGTTATTATTTACTGTAGTACTGTAAATGTTATTTGTCAAGGTTAGAGGGGGATCATATATACTATTTCTCGAGTCAACATCTCTTTTTCTCAGCACATACTATTCGTACATCCATAAATGAGGTATCTTTAGAAAGATTTTTTGACCGGCTTCTGACATTGCAAAACGATTTTGCGCTAAAACTTACTGTTTGTAGAAAATTTTAACATAAAAGACTTTTTTAACTGTCATAGACAAAACGGCATCATGGATGCGCATGCGCGGCATCACAAATCAGACAATATTTTGTATATTTTACGAAGCTAACTTATTAATTACGAATAGACAATTCTACTACAAATGCCTCTTTTTTATATAACGTGCTTAGAACAATTTCAATATTTACTTAAAAGTCATTAAACTTATAGGTTATGTCGCCCTAATGACAGTCCCCTATCCCTGCCAGTCAAGCATTTCGAATACCAAATACATGTTTTGGACACTGTTTTTACACAAATATATTTGTGATTTCTCCTTCCATCGTGCATTTATCTATTGTTAATACGGATATCATAAAATAAGAAGTACAATTAAACTGTCAAAATACAGTTAGACGTTATAAAGCATGCCTTTTCAATTGAATAGAAGACAGTGACCTATTAAAATTGCGTTTGCTATCACTATATAAAAAAGTCAAAGAGACAAACACTTCAAAGAGCAGGATTGTTTTTACTCATGGACAATTGTACGTAGTCTTTTCAAGGATAACTAAATCAACTAACATGTTTGTATCCATTAAAGAAAATGAAATACAAAAAGTACAAGAAGGTTACATTCTTACATCAAATATCGTTTAAAACGAGGTATTGTAATGTCCTGTAAATTGCTATTACAAAAGAATTAACTGTATTGAAATTTATACTCGTATACTACAATGACTCATAAATTTGTAATTATTATTTCAAACCGATCGCTTTTCCATTTATTTTTTAAACATATTTACCCTTCGTTCCAACTACCGCCCTCACACTATACCGCCAACGACTACTCTTATTCAAAAGGTTGTGTTCCATAGTGCGACATTTCCAGTATAGACCTATTTTCGTAATTAGTATTACTTCTAGTTTTAAATAACCTAACATACTATATAAATAAATTATGTTAAATACCAACACATTTTTTGTTTGGATTTAATTTTAATTTCTTTTAAATAATTTAATCAAAATGTTAAAGTTTTCACGAAATTAATAATTTATTTATTTTTTTAACAGTCTGTAGAAGTATGGAGTGAGGCGTACCTTTGCAAGAGTAATTTCTGTCGTTTTGGGATTTCTTTATAGCACCTAAATGATTAGTGTCCCCTTTATCGCGTCCATAAACAATTCTTGGGCTAATACAAAAGCAACCGTACAAAAGGAACTTAAGGTTAGGCCTATTACTGCAGGCAAAAACACAATGATATTACAAAAAAGTACAATGGCTTTGAACAAGTTGTAAATCGATTTTAAATCAAAGCTAATTATAAATTGTATAAATAGATATGCTGGAAAATGAGCTGCTTGAGTGGTTATCCAGGTAAGACCTTACCATGAAATGTACACTGATCCTAATCTTTATAAAAACGTTAAAAATTTGCATAGTATACTATTCTAGAGCTTGCAGATTGGTCCAGATTGTATCAAACTTAACCTAATAATTTCGTTTTATTAAAAGTTTTGTTTTATTGCACGTAAACTTTATTAAAACAACAACAAACTTACGTCTCTCCTGTTCTTGTTCCCACGAGGAACACATTCCACGGAACATTTCAGAACCGATAAGTGTCACAAATAACAAATATAGTCCTCCACACCTACGCAACTGGGCATTGCAGTACACAGGTGGGTTTGACTTGTGCTTCCAAAACCGCAGAACAACCCAGCTTGTTTGTACGTTCATATTTAAATAATACAGATAAGATTAAGGCTTCATACATTGTGGGATACTGAAACCATAGTTTAGCGTCGGGGAACTGCATTACTGCGAGCATGCTGGGAGCTCGAACAGAAAATAGGCAAAATAGTCATGGTCGGGAAACAAATGGATGATTTGTTCTGTATTTTTCGTTTTTTCTAACTATAAAAATTATACAAATTTTATTATTATACAAAGTTTTCGAAAATTTATTTTGAGTTTTGGATGCGTCTATTCGTTTTCTGACTCCAAAAAATCGGTTCTTTACTTGGATATCTGTTTCCTCTGTCAGTTTATATGTCTCTTTAAAATTTGACATATAGTTTTGGTTTGGCTAAATCTATTCCCTTTTTCAAAAACATTGAAGCTTTTTCTTTAGTCTATAAAGCTATTAAAAATCAGACTTACTTAAAATCTCTAACGGTTTTGATAATCATTTGTTCAAAAATGCATAAGAACCCCCAAAAAAGTGATTTATAATTATTTATTATTACTGTTATTTAATAACTTTGGTCATGTATTGAAATACATAACTAAAACCGATGGGCCGAAATTGAAAGGATTGAAAAAAATTATCGTTCCGGAGTGAATAAACACTGACCGTCATCACTTTGTTTGATACGTTCACAGTAAATTAGGTTTCACATATGAAAACATTTGAACAAAATCTGATGAACCGATTTTGAGGAATTAGGTCGATTATTTGTTTTTGTCAATAATTGTGTGAGAAAGTTTGTGTAATATTTTTACCTTATTCTTATTTCTATCAGAATTATAATGAAAAAAATGTTAGATTACGAGATCAGTCCTTAATAAGAGATCAGTCCTTGACTGTGGGGTCAAGGGCACTCTGTTAAGTCGTTATACATTTTTAATATTTTTGGAAAGGAAATTATTGAAGACAACGTAGGCCCTGCAGACCTAAATTGGTGCCAGTTAAGTGGGAAATTTGTACATATCAAATGACAGAAATGCTGTCAAGCAAAATTCTGGATATATATTGTCCAGTATTTTCAATTTGTTCCCATAATTACGTATAAATCGGACTTGATTTCGACTTTTTTAACTAATCTACAGACATGCACAATTACGAGTATCACATTTTTTGGGAAAAAGTATACCTTCAACTTAACAATTAAAAAGAACTTTTTTCTTAACCTCAATCGTAACATACAAGACCGACTAATTACCAATAAACACAAACTGCTTGAAACCTGTAAACACAAACTGAAAATATTTTAACCTACAATCCTATTTCCGATACGCACAGATTGAAAATATATTAACCTACAATTCTATTTCCAATACACATAGATTGAAAATATTTTAACCTAAATATTTCCGATACGCACAGATTAAAAATATTTTAACCTACAATTCTATTTCCGATACGCACAGATTAAAAATATTTTAACCTACAATTCTATTTCCAATACACATATATTGAAAATATTTTAACCTACATATTTCCAATAAACATAGATTGAAAATATTTTAACCTACATATTTCCGATACGCACAGATTGAAAATATTTTAACCTACAATTCTATTTCCGATACGCACAGATTAAAAATATTTTAACCTAAAATTCTATTTCCGATACGCACAGAATGAAAATATTTTAACCTATAATTTTATTTCCGATAAAGTCAGATTGAAATTATTCTGAAGAAATGATTAAGAAAGGTGCTCGCCTTGTGCGTACAATGACAAACTTCTTCTCACCATTTCTTGCATTATTCTGTATCTGTAACTGCAGATACAGAAACGTTTTATAATAGAGAGCTATAGCTATTGTAGAGAAACGTCTATGATTACAGAGAACTGAAGATCTAACAACAACAATATTACGTTAGGTTTTCAAGTACTTTTCAAAACAAACAAAAAATATATACATTTCTTTAAATTTTACATTATATTAGATGCTACTAGTTTAAATCTATGTATTCCCAGTAATAAAAACGAGACATAATTAATTTCAACTTCTTATAGTACATAGTTTATCTATGGTTAAGGAAAAATAAAATTTCAACCAAAATTACATGTGGTTAGGTTTTTCAAGTATTTTAATAAAAATATTTTTAATAATTTTTAAATAAAGTATTATATAGTGTTTGCCCAAGTAGAGATAACATCGGTAATAGTGTCTGCTTAATCATTTCTTTCTGAACAGTGTTTTTCTAAAAATTAGTCGATCTCATACATGTGATTGAGATTAAGAAAAATGCTGTTTTTAATTGTTAAATTTAAGGAGCTAGCCTGTTATTATTTCCGTTAAAAAGTGATATTCGTAATCAGGAGTGGCCGTGATTAGTTAAAAATTTTGGCAGACACAAGAAGTCAAATAATTAGCTCTGTTTCTAGAGCAGGCAAACCCAAAGTGCAGAAACACCCTGTGCTACATCACTCTCGTACAACAATGTTACTTACATATAAAATCGTTGCTGCCAAAAGTCATGGACCCGGCATCTTTGAACTTATGCTGCAGAGTAGGCGTGGTCACTGTAGAGTGGTCCACCATGTTGTTGTGTTCCCCGTGCGTCGAACCATTAGGCGTGCCCATTGCTCACGCTGTAAAAACACATTATTCAAATTTGTAACATCGGATTTGTATGAAACTTTACAACTAGTGAAATAATAAGATAAGTGTGATAAACAATAGACATAAGATCGAATTCCGGTTTTGGGCGTAAGTTTTGTAGTGAAAAATTCCTCAGGCATGACTGAAGGACAGAAGCCTCAATTTCTGAATACCCTTCTAAAGTTTTTTTTTAGCTTCAGAAATTGCTTACGAATTTGATGTTTATTCTACATATTGATGTTTATTCATCATAAAAAAATCAATTCTTTTTTACCACCCTGTATACAGAATAACAAAGAATATTAAGGAAGGCTACTTGATAATTAATGTTATCAGTAGTTGTTAAATGTTACTGAAAATATCAACTCCGGATTAAAACCTTCCTTATCGCTGCAGCAGATAAGCAACTGGATTTTATGGCAATTCCTGTGTCCGGGTGTGCAGTTACAAGTATTAACACTTAGCTTAATCACCATACGTAATATACAGAAAGCATTAGTGACCTTGAAAAATCTGTTTTTAGTTTTTTAATGAACTAGAATCGTAGTAGAATCGTTGACGTAGTTTGAGTTAAAAAATTAAACACGGCGCGCGCGCGCACACACACACACACACACACACACATCATCGCTCTTCAGAGTAAACGAATTGACAGATTTGGATCGTATGTATCGTAGCTCTGAAATATTTTTTTTTTTTTTTAACAAAAATATTGTTTTAGTCTTAGGCCGGGTGGCAACCAAATGTCGAGCGAAGGTGCGCTGAGCGGAGCGGATTACGCATTCAAAACCTAACCTATTGTTTTTTACATAAATGCGGCCAATGAAAGCGTGACAGAATGAGCGGAGTGAAGCGGCGTCGCTGGGCTTTGACTCAGTCTAGGTTCAGTTTTAAAGCTAACCTCTCTTCAAAACTTATTATTTCTCGTTACCTAGATCACTGTTTCCTAGGTTACTGTTTTTAAACAGTTCCAGGAATCCGTTGAAGTAGATCTAAATATTTAGATTTAAAAGATACAAACGCGTTGTTTAAACTGACTGAACTCCGCTTCTGGTTGCCGTTCGTCTTCATTCAGCTCAGCTCCGCTTGGTTTGGCTCAGCCCAGAGCAGCTTCGCTCCGCATTTGGTGACCAATGTCATGAAAATGTGGATTATTTTACAACGGTTATAATGGTTTTGTTCCAAGATAAAAATCTGGAACGCAATCTTCCCGAAAATGAGGATTTTTGACTGACAATCAGAAAAACGGCATGATTTTTCAAAATCGTGAGTGAGATTTTGCTCAAACTTCAGCCATTTGTCAAATATTTTACTTATAACCTAACTCAAGTCAGTGTAGATTTTTGTAAGAAATTAACAAAAACCAACCATAACTGTTGTCAAGGTAAAAAGGAAACTCTAAAAATCATTTGTTTGAAAATTACTGCATAAGTTAATTGCCAATACGCATATATAACAAAAAATTGAGAAATTATGTCAAATTTTTGGTTTTTATTTTTCGACTGCTTTTTAAAACATATTTTTTTAAACATAACAATAAATACGTTAAATTTTATGTTCTTAGAAAAGCCATAAAAATATTTTGTTTATCGGTTTGTGTCATGGGAATTAGTTTTTTAGTCCTAAAGTTTCACTAAGGTGTATAAAAATTAAAAATATAAATTTTATCAAAAATAGCACTAACGATTTTGATAAAACGTAACTGAAAGGTAGCCTTTTATTCCCAAATAATATGTAATGGTAGCTCTTATCTGTCAAAATGAATACATTAGCTATTAGGGACATATTCTATATTGATATAACAATAAGAAACTAGATTCTTAATTGTGTGTGTGTGTGTATATATATATATATATATATATATATATATATATATATATATATATATATATATATATATAGCATATTCTTGATGAATATATATTTATATATTATACAGTATATTCTTGATGTCTAATAACTAAATTAGACCTTCCTTCTTAATTAATGTTCAAAGTACTCCGCAACAGCACTTGTAACTTCTTCCGCCAATTTAACCAGTAACAGTAATGTTTACGAAAAATGTTACTGGTCCATCTTTACTGGAAATTGTACGCTCTCTCCCTGAAAATCGATCAAATTTATGATAGGTCTTGCCGTTCAGCCATTATTACATGAACTAACCAGAAACTACACGCTCAACGTTAAATCAAAGCCAATTAAAAAAAAATCAGCTTTTAAGTCTTCAAACGGTAGTAATTGGGGTAATTCTACAAATACATCTTTCGGGCTTAATACAAATTTCGAAACAATTGTTTAAACAAATTTCAAAGCAATTGGCCTATGTGTTTGAATAAATTTGCGAACACTTGTCATCTTTAAGTCAGAAACCACCATCTCGAAACGGAAGTAAATAGGAAAATCTTTTATACATACATCATTTCGTCTTTATAAAAAATATATTTGTACCAAATTTCAAAAAAATCGGTCAATGCGTTTGGCTAAAACTGCGTACACTAGTTATTGTAAATCAGAGGCCGCCATCTTGAAACTATAAAGTGAACAGGAAAAAACTTACGCATACATCGTTCGAGCTTTACACAAGGTACCTCCATAGCGAATTAAAAAAAAATTGGTCAATGCGTTTGGCCTAAATTGCTTAACAAACACAAACCAAATGCCAAACGTTAAACCTAACCTGACTACCTCGGTCAGTAAGGAATGCAACACTGAACAAAGTAGTGTACCAAATGTTGCCTAGCCTTCAAAGAGTAGGAGCAAATATGATTTTAAAATATTTTTTGTATTGTTATATTTTATTATAATTACATTTGAGATAAACAGTAGCGTGTTGTATAATTATTATGAAAACAATCTGAGCAAAATCGGTTAAGCTGATTATGCAATTAAGTCTTCACCTGTTAAATTACTGATTTTTCGATTGTTTGTATATACAATACGAATTGCGTATGGTAGTTTTTAACATGAAATCCTAATTAATTTTCTGGGGAAAGGATTTAAATCTCCTTTTTTTAATAATAGTTATTTTATAAGTAAATATTTTTTACAAATGCCCAAAACTATTTTTGTTTTATTAAGGTTGTGTCCTCAACCCATGTTCCCATTTCCACTAGAAAATGAGCTATTGAGCGGCTATACCACCAAGACGTGGAATCTTGTAATGAGCACTGATCCTAACTACTAGATAATTTTTTGAGAATTTGTTAAAATTTGTATATAATATAAATTTTAACAAATTCTCAAAAAATGATCTAGTGGTTATATACGATATATAACCAAATGAACAAAAACGTGATCATACGATATATATATATATATATATATATATATATATATATATATATTTTCAAAAATGGTTATATACGAGATATAACCAAATGAACAAAAACGTGATCATACGATATATATATATATATATATATATATATATATATATATATATATATGATTTCATTACAGCTTGTCACGCAAATCGATTTTGCTAAAGCTTAAACAAATTCGTTACCCAGAAAAAATTGTTTAACACTTTCAAAATGGCAGCCATATCAAATTTTTTTAGAAATTCATTACTTTTTCGTCTAAACGTTTTTTTTTGAAATTTTATTTTCACCATCGTAATCAGCGTTAAAAACTGCATAAAATTGCATTTTGAATTTTCTAAAACCGTTGAAATTTGACGGTTGTCAGGGTTCATTTCCGTATTTTTAAATGCAATTTGAAAGAGTAAAATGCTAATATATGCGAGTTTTAATGGCGGTTTATGTGGGTGAAATCAGTGTCCCGAAATCGCTTAAATATTGCCTTTTTTAATTCTTTTCTACCACGTCAGCGAGACAGCTGCGTGCCGCGATTATTGAAAATGTGGAGAGGTTATAAATGACGTTCTATCAATTATATAATCAAGCCAGAACACAGCTGTGCAAGCAATAAAAGTGACTTCCTTTATGTTTGTCGCTGTCGATGAATCATACGGACGCACGCACACACGCACACACACACACACACACACACACACACACACACACACACACACACACACACACACACACACACACACACACACACACGCATACAATATTTCTGTATTATTTTATCTTTAAAGTAATAAAAGTAAATATAATTTAAATTTCTAAGTTTTGTAAACAATACAAAAACTGTCAAACACATAAAGTATTGCGATTGTGAAAAAAATTGTTTTTCGTTAAGTTTAACTGGTTCACGTGACGAGTGCTCCGCCTGCGCAGAGTGATGAAGTCTGAGGAGATTGACATATTTCGTTTAAAAATGTCCACGTTTTGGAAACGTCTTGTAGTGGCGCAAAGACACTACAGAAAAGTAATTTAATTATTTATCCCATGGGGCAATGTGGTCGATGTGGTTAAGACATATGTCAGTCTGCTGCTTTTCCGAACTGCGCACTTCAAGGTCGTGGGTTCGACGTCGATCCATTGTCATCTTGTTAATCTTAACTAGCATTTTAAATTACAAGAAGACAATTTTCCAAAATTCCGATCCTGTCAAATTTTGGTATGAAGATTCTTGACGAAAATCAGATTAAACCGAAAAGAACAAACATTTGGCAGGCATGGGTTATTTTGTTTGTAGTGAATTTCCATTGGAAAATGAATTTTTGGCGCCGCAGTAATCATGGTAATACCCAGACCCGAGATCCTGAAATAAGCCTGATCCTAAGCTCTAGATTACTTTTTGAGAAATCGTTAAAAATTTATAAATAAATGTGTGTGTGTGTGTGTGTGTGTGTGTGTGTGTGTGTGTGTGTGTTTGTTTGTGTTTGTTTGTTTGTATGTGTCTGTGTGTGCGTGTGTGTGTGTGTGCGCGTGTGTGTGTGTGTGTGTGTGTGCGTGTGTGTGTGTGTGTGTGTGTGTGTGTGTGTGTGTGTGTGTGTGTGTGTGTGTGTTTTTAGCTAGCTCACGTTTGATTTAAAGTTGACACAACAATCGAATTTGGCAATATCTTGAATAAGTTCGTTAACCGACGAAATTCGTTCAACAGTTTCAAAATGGCGTCCAATTAAAACTATTAAAAAATTATAACTTTTACGTCTTAAAAAGTTTTGAAAATCTAATTTCACTATCGCAATCAGCGTTAAAAAATGCATAAATTAGCATTTTAATTATAATTTGAGAAACGTTTAGAACCAAATGTTTAGTGTCGATTTTTAACGAACTTTTTTGTATTAAAAATGTTTGCAATAACGTGTTATTTGTAAGATTAAAAATTTATCAAACTAAGCACTATATAGGCTACTGCAAACGTATATCATCAAATTTGATCGATCAGTTTAGTCTCCAGGGACTTACGCGTGCACTCGCATGAAGAAATTCAAAATAATACCACTTTTTTGAACTCGAAGAAAGCTGACGAAATGAATATGCATGAAAATCTCTAAATTTATTGTTTTTCCACAACAACCATATTGTTTTTTATATTTTGTATAGTAAGATTTCAAATAAGATTTCTTCGTAATCGGTTAAAACGATTTTTATTAAGTTCGACTTAAAAGTAACTCGTGAGTAGATGCGCTGTTTGATGTCCAAAAGTTTCGGTCCAATTACTTTCTAAAAAAAGTAAAAATAGGCAAAAAAAAAAACTAAAAGAATTTGTCAGAATCGGTGATCCGATATTGATTAATTTTCGTGTTTTTAATGGAAAATATTAATTAATGCCATTGTAACGTTGATTACGATGGTGAAATTATTTTTTTAAAGTATAAGATTAACGATAAGGTTTTGTACGGTCACTTTGTTAAGGTTTTGAAACCGATGAAGGGACTTCTTTAAATTACCAAAACCAACTGTACGCAAAGTTATAATGCACTTTACCTTCTTCATTTTAACAAGACAGGTGCGTGTCGATTATTCAGTTTTTAACACATTCTCCAAGTTACGTGGACGTTGTTTACACGTTTTTATGTGTTTGTGTAATCGTAGACGCATGCGCAATACAAGGCTATTAAAATACTTCTAAATTTATGCTTACCAGTTCAGAAGAATTGTTTAACATACAGCCCAAACTTAGCATCGGTATTTTAGATTAACCCAGGAATAATACGTTAACTAACTTTTCGTGTGTTCAAGGTCTTATTAGGACGTTGACGTAAACGTGATCAGTCGTCAAGTTCCGACAGCGTCGAAACGGTTAGTCGAAGAATTAGTATACGCCAAAATGTAGAAACAGTTTAGCTGTTTAAAATTCTGTATTTTTAAAAACAGCGATAAACAGTCACAAATACCGTCTCGGTAGTGTTTAGTCTTTGGCTATGAATAGCCTGTTTTGATTTTCACCTTCTCAAAATCGGTTTATCAGAATTTGCTTAAATTCTAATCATAAGTAATCGAAACACGCAGCTGTCACGCTGACGTGATAAAAGCGAATTTGGAAAAGTGTTTTTCTATAAGTTAGCACTTTAAGCTTTCCAAATTCACTGAAAATACGAAAATGAACTTGGACCCCTGTCAAAACATTCTTTCTTTCAACGGGTTTTGAAAATTAAAGATTCAAATGTATGCAGTTTTAACGTTGGTGCAATCGATTTTTCAATAAAAATTTAAAACGAAAAAGTTATGAATTTTTAAATATTTTTAACGGCCGCCATTTTGAAACTGTTAAATGAATATTTTTGGTTAACGAACTTTGTCAAGTTATTATCGAAATTGATTTCCATGCGGAATTTGAATCAAATCGGACCAAAATTACAAACCTGAGCGTTCTAAACACACACACACACAGCGTTCTAACACACACACACACACACACACACACACACACACACACACCACAGACACACAGGATCGGTGCACATTTCAAGGTTTCGTGTCGGGTCTTACTATGATGGCCGCTCCAATAGTTCATTTTTCTAATGAGGATTAATATCTCATATTAGCGCACCAAATTTCAGGCTACATAAAACATATTTACGGCGGTAGTAAATGGCAAAAATGAAAATGAACCCTGACTACTGTCCGGTTGTTTCAATTTACTCTCAAACCGCCATCATTATTTAAATTTGGCACCCTGCTTCAGTCATAAATAAATAACTATTTTTGCAAAATTTGATGAACTGTTTTTCCGCTATCTTCTCAATTGCGCAACATATTTTGTGAGAAATATTTTCTTTAAATGTGAAAAAATTGTTTAAATTGTTTAAATGTGGAAAAAATTGTTTAAGTCAAGTAAACATTGACTTCAATTTGATTTTACCAATGTATTCATCGAAATTCAACTAAAAAATTTAAATGAAGAAAAACAAAATATTCATTAGAAATCCAACGCCTACTTGAATTAGGAAACTAACAATCATTCACGGCAAGTTATTTATAACACTTTTAAATTACTGCGTTACAGATAACAATAGACGTAAAAACAACAATAAACATAAGGTAATACCATAATAGACGCAGAACAATAACAAAACTATTAAAGATAGAGGTGACACTCGTTAAATAGTTTAGCTTCAAGTAATGTAGACAGTGTTGGGAAGGTGTAGAACATGCACACATTGAATTTGGTTGTTTTTTATTGAAATTTACTAGTGTATGTATGTGGTTTTTTTACTGAAGAATGTAATTCAGAGTCGTTCAAGGTCATTAATTATTTGATTTACTTTGTTAAAGAAACTTATTAAAGCTTTTTTGCATAACACAAAACGCTAAATATTTTGTAAAAACTGTTATTTTTCTATATTTCTTTTACACATCCCTCAAAAGTCTAAACTATATATTTCAATAATTGTTCTAGTCTTACAGCCCTCGTTCGGATTTAAGAAATCCGTTGTAAAGCGCATATATGAGCTATTAGAACAGCCATTATAGTAAGACTTAAAACCGAAATCAAGATATTTGTACCGATCACTGCCTACAGAACTTGTTTTGAATGGTTAATAAACCAATATGTACCTTCGTAATTCAAATCATAGAATATAATATTGCAATATAAAGTTGTACGATTATTTTTCTAAGTATTGAAAGAGAACTATGAATTAACAGTTTATCTATGGTTTCAGAAAACTAACATTAATAAAAGAAATGTTATTAGGAAAGCGTTTTGTAATTAAAATTTAAAAATATTTTTCTACGAAATGCATATAGTAAATCATATATGTAAAGATAATAATGAACTTTACATATAGAATATTTTGGATGAATTAATTTAAAATATATTTCAAATAAATAAGATATTTTCCTTTTTCAATAACGTTCTACTGTAATAAAAATATGACTTGGAATTACGGAAAACTTCAATTATTTATAAAATCTATAATGTTTGAACCATTTACTTTGATTTAATCGAACAACTCCGATATAGATTAGAAAATAAAAATTAACAAATTCAAATCCCCCCGAAACACCTCAGCGCACTTCTACTTACCTGGCGCGTACACTTTGTAACTGCACGATTTGTGCGGATTTTCGTTAAAAAGAGTTTCCCAACAAAATGGCGGCTTTATAAACACACCAGAAATAAAACTTTTGTGTAATTGTCGTTATTTTTAGACTATTATAAACTGAACTTGCTTTTAAGTCCGACTTGTTATTTCAGAAATACTGGTATCTGTTATCAATCACATTTGAATGAATTTTAAAAATAGAATTCTTCAAAAACGTTAAGATTTCTAATACACATGACAATTATTAATTATTTCACTGAAAATCTTTAACTAAACAGTCGCGTGAGAATGACGTTTGTTTTGTTATCGAAGTATAGAAAATATGCTTTTTATTGGCTCATTGTCCGACTGTCTACACAGCTGCAGACTATACTGAGCCGATTGATTTTGATGAAATTTGCTACGACTTATCCATATCTCGAGACAATTTTTTATTATTTTTTTAGAAAGCATTGTGAAGCAACTTCTCGATCATTTTTTTATTGTACATCTACAACTAATTATAAACTTATCCAGTAATATTCATTAAAATATAATAACATTAAGAAAAAACAATTTCACTGAATAACTTCATCACGATATTAAGTCCAACGGCTTCTTTCTTTTAGCCCCTGCAACCGGCTTTCTTTTAGCCCCTGCAACCGGCTTTCTTTTAGCCCCTGCAACCGGCTTTCTTTTAGCCCCTGCAACCGGCTTTCTTTTAGCCCCTGCAACCGGCTTTCTTTTAGCCCCTGCAACCGGCTTTCTTTTAGCCCCTGCAACCGGCTTTCTTTTAGCCCCTGCAACCGGCTTTCTTTTAGTCCCTGCAACCGGCTTTCTTTTAGCCCCTGCAACCGGCTTTCTTTTAGCCGGTTATTTCCTGTAATACTGGCTAAACGGCAAATCCTATCATAATTTTGACGGCTTCACGGAGAAAGAGCATAAAAATTCTAATTAAATTGATACAGTAATATTTTTCGTAAATATTACAGTTACCAGTTAAATTGGCCGACAATATTACGAGCGCTGTCGTGGAGCGCTTTGTGTATTAATTAAGAACGTACCGCGAGATCCACTGTTCTTTGAACAACTTTGAACAAGTTCGAAGCGACTTCATAAACAGTTATAATTTCAAAACCCAAGTAAATTGTTATAACCACAAACTGCTTCACAAACTTGCCTGTCTATCATATATATCTTTCCTGTTTTAAAAACTGTTACTTAATGATAGCATATTCTTGTAAGTATTATTGTTTGTTTGGAAATGTGCCATCATTTTTTATATGGAAAATCTACAGGACATTTCGAAAGAATATATCAACTCTGGTACTCAAGTGCGTAATTTTAAACGTAAATTAATCTTTGACTTTCGCTAATGTAGTTAGACTCAAATTAAAAACGATACACGTATGGAACTCGCGGAATTACAGACAGAAGCGAAGTTTTTGTTAATGCTATCTTTGCTGAATATATAATTAGTTTGAAGATATGTTTACAAATATCTTGTTTTGTTTAAGTAAATAAATACGTGAACCTAGTTTAGTAATTATTTACTGTAGTTATAGTAGAAGAACAGTTGTTTTATATAATAATTCGTATCGATCAGCTGATTTCATTGAACAGCTGATAGGCTATAATAAGTTTCAGGTTATGTTGTTAAAAACTGGCAATATTAACAATTATCATAATTTCGAATGTATTATAAACGGTTATAATGTGCACGTGTTCTTCAATTAAGGATAAATACTGAAACCAAAACAACACAACGTTTTCAAATAATAACGCGTGTACTGTTATCGAAAAGGAAGAAAAAAAAGAAATAGACAGAAATAGAAAGACGAAATTCGTTTGTTCTTTCGTTCTATATTTCCGTTACATTCTTCCGTTCGGCAGACATTTTCTATTCTATCCTCTCATAAAAACTAATACTAAAACTGTAGTTATAGTAGAAGATCAGTTGTTTTATAATAATTCGTATCGATCAGCTGATTTCAATGAACAGCTGATAAGCTATAGTAAGTTTCAGGTTATGTTGTTAAAAACTGGCAATATTAACCACAATTATTATAATTTCGAATTATAAACGGTTACAACGTGCATCTGTTCTTCAAACTAAGGATAAATACTGAAACCAAAACAACACAAAGTTTTCAAATAATAAAGCGTGTACTGTTATCGAAAAGGAAGAAGAAAAAGAAATAGACAGAAATAGAAAGTCGAAATTTATTTGTTCTTTCGTTACATATTTCCGTTACATTCTTCCGTTCGGCAGAATTATTTTTTTTGGCTAGCTCGCTAATAAGTATTGTTTTCTTTTGACCTGCACACATTGTTATCAACTATTGCGTAGATTTTTCGTTTTTTTGTTGATCTGTGAACGTATTGTAAATCTTAGTTTTATTTTGACCACTCAGAGTGTCAGCCTTGAGTGTTTGTTCTCAGCCACAACATAAACTTAGGTTTCTAGTGTTAATTCTTAGGCTTAATATTATAGGTGTTAAGCACTACGGAACGAAACGTGATTGTTACCCACGAAACGACATGTGTTTATATACACAAAAGGTGGTAAATGTCCGATTAATTAATGAGAGTAACTATATATTCTATTAGAAAGTAAATGCTAAATGCTTTGGTACTTCAAATAGACACAAGCACGCGAGCACATGCGCACAAACACGTACGCACGCACGCACACAATTACTACCAGCCGTACTACAGATAAATAACGTATCAATTGAAGTAATTAAACTTAACAATAACAGCTGAGTGACCTCGCCGTGACCTTGAGGTCAAGGACAATAAGCCAGTACCCGAGTCCACCCTCTACTGACTGGTCAGATTTAATTGGCGCAAATTAAACATTGTATCAGTGAATTTCCATTGCAAAAAGAGCAACCTTTTCGTATGATCCGGAAGCCTTGAGATCACCGATCCTGCTACTATTAGAAAAATGTTTTGACGAGACGTTAAAGTATATAAAGACTGTAACGATCGCAATGTTGGTCCGATTTTATTCAAATTTGGCACAATAATTATCGATTTTGGATTTTTCAGCAAAATCAGTTTAACTATTTCAAAAAATGTCGGTGTTTTTTAAATATTTAAAACTAGCATTACCAGTCGCGGCTTCGCCCACGAAACTTAAAGTGTTAATATTAAGCTTTAAAATTGTGTTTAATATTAATATTAAACTTCAATAATTTAGAAACACAAACAAATATATTAATAAAATCGTGATCATCTAAACACGTGAATATTTTACAGTGAACAAATATTATAACCTGAATATGTTGTTTTGATGTCTTCAAATGTGTTCCATTCGAATTTAAGAAAATCTTATAAAAAGTATTTTTCTCGAATACAAACATTTATACCTCTTTTATATATATATATATTTTTTTGAACGAATTCGGGTAAAAAATGCTGAATTATGTGTATCATAATTTGTGTTTAAGAATATTTTGTTTATTTTTAAAAAAAGCCGATAAAAATATTTTTCTCCAATGCAAACAATGATACCTCATTTTTACATTTTTATTCTTTTAGGGAATGAATTCGGAAAAATGTTGAAATACGTATTTAATTATTTATTTTTCACAGCATATTTCTGGAGTATACGATCCAAAAACAAATTTTTTTCAATGCAAAATTGTATACCCCTTTTTTACATTTTTTTACCCCTTTTCAATCTCTTTAAGAGATGAGTTTTGGGAAATAGTGAAAAATATATTTCATTACTTATATTTAAGAATGACTATGTTATGTTTTAAGGTCAGACAAAAAACATATTTTCCAATAAAAATTGTTGTACCCCATTTTTACCTCTTTAGGGGTTGAATACTGTAAAATCATTTTTACGTGAACCCCTACATGTAGTGGTAATCCTGAAAATTTCAAATCTTTAGGTACTATAGTCTCGGCTATATGTGATAATTAAAGTTTGACTGGGTAAGTACTTTAATGTGCGTTAAAATCAAATGTTTGCAAAATCCTTTCTTAGTGCACCTCAACATTGCTGTAAGAAGGTACCCTGAAAAAGTCGTCTCTATCTTTAATAGCCTCACCTGTACGTTGATTATTAAAGTGGGACTGGGTAAGTAGTTTATTGGCGTTAAAATAAATTTTTTGCCAAATCGTTTCTTAGTGCACGCCTATATGGTAACGTAAATGTACCCCCAAAATTTCATGTAGCTAAAATAGTTTTGGCTCTGCGTTGATTATGAATTAGTCAGTCAGTCAGGACTTCTTTTACATATTAAGATTAATCATTTTTTTTTACATAGTTTTGAAAATTTCATTAATTTTACCACTGTAAAAAGTGTTAAAATCTGCATAAATTTGCTTTTTGAATTTTTATTTAAATTAAAAATAATATGTTAATACATGCTGAGCATGATTGTGAAACCAGATAAAAACGTATGTATAATAAATAATTATTGTTGGAAATTTGCTTCCATCACGTCAGCGAGACTGTTGCGGTTATTACAATATACAAGTGGGTCGGAAGCGTATAGATTCTTCTGTAACGTTTCAGTAACTTCAGCTGTACCTAACTTCAGTGAAGCTGTTGGGGCAGTCTGATCTAGGCGCCGGCTCAGAGAGTCACACGTTAACAAAAAAGATAATCGAATCTTAAAGTACTTCTCACTTCTCGTATTTCCCGATATTATCGTTTTTAAAAGAAAACCCATAAAAATTAACATTCAAATATTACATTAACAATTTTTTAAACACAATAAATTCTTCCTGAATTTACAATTTTTACTATCTTATTATTAAAATATTTTACTATCAAAGAAAATGACAAAGTTTAGAAACAAACACACTTTTGTACTTAGGCCTAAACACATCAAAAAGCATTTCATAGTTCGGTAATTGTGGAGAATAGCGTGGCCATCATTACCCGAGAATTTTAATTTTTTAAAAGCTATACGTTATTCTAAATATTACGGTGAAAATATTTTCGTGAAGACTCAAAAATTGCCGCCGTAGAGATTTTTCCAAATAAGATAGCGGTTTCCAAAATTGCTTTCTTTGCTTGGCAGATAAAAAGTAAAATTTATCACTCAAAAGTACAAATATTACACGAACTATAGTTTTATTATTATTAATTTTTTTGTAATTTTGTAATACGTTATATTTATTTCATTAAAATTTGTATTTTTTTCACTTTGAGGTTACGATTTATTTCAGATGCCATCTTGTTTCGCGATTCATTCCTTCGTGACGGCCAACTGATTCGTTATTCCTTATTTCTTAATAAATTATAAAAGCAATTGCTAAAGAAAGCAATAAAAACTTAAATGAAATCGCTTAAGAACTTAACTAAAACGTTTATTACATCCCTATTAGTAACAATACAAAATATAAAAGTGAGGAATCTTCGGGTTGTTTGAAAAAATCGTAAAGTGATGCTTGCATGTGAGGTTATGCTTGCATAACCTCAAAATCACTACTGCGAAGAAGTAAATAACGTGTTTTTTCATCGCGAAAACATTAATTAAATGCGTGCTATTAATAATGAATAACAACAGACTTTTTTAAAAAAATACTTAAGAACCTAACTAACACAGTTGTGCGTGAAAATCTAACACAGTTTTATATATGTATTCTACATTTCGAATTTAGGCTTACAAATTTGTAATAAAAAAACATGATTTCCGGTTGCGCTTTAGTGCTTCTTATAGTGGCAGACTCGCTAACTGCGCTGCACTAAATATTTATTTAATTCAGTGATGTAACAGAGATACGAAAGGGAACAGTCCATTACGTGTAAACAAAATTGTTGGTTAAAAATATGTGTGTAAAATATTTTTAAAAAAAGTAAAAAAATACTTGTTTTTTTAAGTAAAAACTTCTATAAGTGCACCTAACCAGCCAGAAAATTTAGCTTTTATCGATAGTGATAAATTGAGATAAGTTGTAAGGTTTTGGCGTCACGGTTACGCAATCTGTTGAGTTTTATATTTAATATCGATTTTTTTAAAATTTTGTGCAATAAATAAGTTCAATAATAAATATTTTAATTATAATTATACTGCATCCCCCCCAATTTATTGCATATGCCTATTTGGCTAAAAGATTGTTTAAATCGTTTAACGTTAAATGTATTTATTTGTTTATAATTACGTATATAAATAAGTTAAAATAAATAATATTTAATACCATTATGCTGCATTTCCTACCCATAAAATTGTTTAGAGCATTAAAATTAAATATATCTTGTACATTTCATACAAATAAGTTGACGAATAAAGATTTAAATTAATAATGAACGCCATTATAGTACATGCTTAACTCAATCGTTTCGCTTTTAAACCTGTATAACGTTTTGCGACGGTAACATTTTAAAAAAACTAAAACCAGAATGTTTCTAGATGACTCACTCTATTTATCTGGTATTTAACGAATATTTTTCACAATAAATTGATTAAAATCTTTAAACCCGATTTTAAAAATGTACGATTTTTATAAATTTCACCTCAAAAAATTGATTTTAAAATTGTTTTTTTGTAAAAATAAGATTTGTTTTTATTTCCAGGTTTATTTTTGAAACGTAAATTATTGTCACTTTAATTTTCCTACTGAAGCTAGTAATGAAAAATATCAGTAAATAAAGATAAACAAGAAATCAGGAAGATTTTGAGAGGGTTTTTTATCTATAGGTTATGATTCATATTTTTGAGGTTATAATTTATTAAACAAACAAAACGTTTATTTCTTTAAACTACCATAACAATCACTAAATTCGTTTCCCTTGGAAAAGTACAAATAAACATTATTGTATAACTTATATTGTTCAAACTCACTGACGTGACCCTAATTTGTAGCGATGGATTCAATGAATGCATGACCCCCGTTAAATGGTTTTGCCTTGGTAGATGTCATCATCAGAGATTGGCGTTTAATTGTCATCTATGCATATTAATCTGTTGGTAATGAGCTGTAGAATCGATATAAGAAAAGAAAAAAGAAATTAAATCTCTTCTTATTTTATCCATGTCCGATCCTACCAGTAGCTTTCGAAAAAGAAATTTATTGAGGGTAGCAACTCTTTAGTGTAATCCGGGATAAAAGGATCTAAAATGGCGGAAATAATGATGCGCTAGCGTCTAAACAGAATATCTAAAAATTATGGAACTTTGTATTTATGAGTACAAAACCAATCGTAGGAATATTATAACGGTTTTTAATTAATTTTTCTCCTTGACTAGACATGTTATACATAGATAAAAATCGAAGTTTAGATTTTACCTTTAAACCGATTTTCTTTAAACCGGTACCGTTCAGTTTTCTTATCAAACGAGTCCAAAAGAATATTCTTTCCTGAGACGTCTGTCTGTAGAGACTATACTTGCCTTTGGACAAAACTGATTAACTGATTTAAACGAAAACCTGGTAATGACTTTAATTTGTTGTGAAAACCTGGTTGCCCATACCTCGAGATAAAAAAAATGTTTGAACCAAATTTTGGCTGTAATGTAGAACATACAACGCAAATAAACCTATGGATCGCTAAATCCCAAAAATTTTAAGAACAATTTGAAATTTTTTGTGATAAACGTACATAACTACAGTCAGTGTAGCCATTGAATATAAACACACTAGAAGTACAGCCACCATTATAAAAAATGTGCTCGATATCAGAGTCTATAACTGGACTGTGTACAGCTACGAACGCTGCAAGCAGCATAAACAGGTGGAAAGATGTTTGAGAAAATAGATATTACTAGTATTTATTTAACTGTAGTTGAACACTCTGCTGCAAGATGCCACCAGCAGCGAGCGCTCATATACCTCTCATAAGGGTTGTCATTCTCGTACGTTTATATTGAATGATGTACCATATTTACTTGTACAAAAATATAGTTCGTGGGGGGGACGAGAAGCATAAATGAACCCTGACAGAAGTCATATTTGTTTTGTCCTATATACTCATTAACTGTGAATTTCTGTTATTGATTAATTTCCGTTGGAAAATGAGCTACTAAGCTGTTATCATGGTAAGTCCCAGTTCTGGGACCTTGAAATTAGCGCCGCTTATAGTCGCAATTTTAGTCTGATTTGATTACAACTTGGTACAAAAATCAAATTTGGAAACAGCTTGAATAAGTTCGTTAACTAGCAAAATTCGTTTCGACTGTTTCAAAACGGCATACATTTCAAGTATTTAAAAATGCAAAACTTTTTCTATTAATTTTCTTTTAATCTTATTTAACTATCGTAAACAAATTTTTGAAAAACCTGATTTTTTAAATAAAATAATTGAACGTGCGATAGTGTGCGTTTTGTAAATAGTATCAGTATTTAAGTTTCCTTCAAAACTTAACAACCCCCTTATTTAAATAAGGGTAAAAAGCCAATATAAACTATGATCCCATAAACATATTTAGGGAGGGATCAAACAACGGTCCATAAACAAGTAGATAGGCTATTTGTGGGACGGAAATTTTCTCCTGTTTTTTAAACCATTTTTTCAGGTTATGGTAGCTCCATCCTGCTTGATTTAAACATACATTCATTGAAGGTCCAAGCATTCATTGATTGAATAATTTTGTCTGCAGCTTCAAAAATAACCTTCAAAAACGTTTGTTCAAACACAACATTTGTTAGTTCAGCATTACCGCATCAGCAAAGCTATTAATCATTAATTAACAACATATCACGCTAATGTACAACACCTATACACGCTATGATAGCATAAAACAGACGCACAAAGTGTGCATAGATGGACTTCAGTTATGCAGACGATAATCACTACTGTAACTGTGTTCGATAGAAGCTAATTCACAACAGTTAAACCAATTACTCAAACCCCAATCAATAAGATTTTAACAATTTTGTACTTAAAGAAATACAAAAAATTAAAACTGAAATTTGTAAATTTCGTAACTTTTCTCTCTTACAGTTTTTCAACTTCAAACGTCTGTTACAGAATTTATCAGGTAATAAATCAGCTGACGTGTAAGGTTTTGACCATCACGGTTACGCAGTCTGTTCTTGCATTAAATATTTATTTAAAATTATGATAATAACTGATGATTAATTAATAATTATGATTGTTTAGTTGAGTAATATACGTTTAAATTATAATTAGCGCCATTAACATACCAAATCCATATAGAATAAAATTGTTTGAAGCGTTACAGTTAAATGTATATATTTACATTTACGATTTGGAAAATCGTGTACATTGTGTACTCATTGTGTACATAATAGAAGGAATCAGGCGATAATAGGAAAATAACAATGTACATATGTTAAATAATAAATATGTAAGTTAAATATACTACATACCTACCGAATTAAACACAAATTGTTAGAACATTTATAGTTACGTATATCTTGCACATACTTTGTACAAGATTGTACTGTAATAATATGTAGCCTATATGAAATGTTCATCCCCGCAGGGGGGACTAGATGCACTTATTAAACGGACTTAGACGTCCCTCGCGGTACCCGAGTCTAACACACTTACTTACAACACTACACTTACGACTTTAACACTTTACACTCACACTTACATTTAGGGAGGCGATAATAGCCTCATTGTGCTTTTCGCCTTAAAATTTTTAAAAAAATGAAATGTTCACGAATTATTCATAATATTAATGATCGCCATTGAAGTACATGCCCAGCCCAGTCTTATTTTATTTATTTTATACGAACCTGTGTTAACGATCTGTTGGTTAACGAAAAAAATATCTAGAGGTAAAACCACAAGAGTAACACTATTACCTATTGGCGAATTTCTATTGGAAAAATGAGCTATTGGAGCGGTCATCGTGGTAAGACCAAACCATGGGACCTTGAAATGAGCACCGATCCTCAGACTTTTAGATCACTTTTTGAGGAATCGTATAGCGTATGATGTATATATTTTATATATATATATATATATATATATATATATATATATATATATATATATATATAGATATATATATATATATATAGATAGATAGATAGATAGATAGATAGATATATATAGTATATTCTTCACATACTTTGTACACGATTGTATTTTAATAATATGTAGCTATATGAAATATATATATATATACTCTGTACAAAATTAAATATTCAAGAGTATTAAATATTATATATAAATTAAATATATATATATATGCACTGGAAACCAGTTCGACTTGGAAGACCTAAGGACAACACAGAAATCGTGTGCCTAGCTTTTGCAGATGACCTGGCCATACTCACAGATAATGAAACAACAGCGATTAAACAGATAGAAGTCCTAAAGGAATGTGCAGAGAGGGTCGGTCTACAGATCTCGTTTAAAAAAACCGAATTCTTCTGTACAAAATTAAATATTCAAGAACTAAACACAAAATATGGTAAGATAAACAGAGTCAAGCACTTCAAATATCTGGGAGAAATTCTTGAACCCACAGGTGGCGAGAAGGCTGCGCAAAAGGTTCGGCTACTGAGAATGAAGAGGGCTCTTGGTATAACGCGTGATATCTACAATAAGAGATGTATGTCGACGCACACAAAAATCAGACACTACAACACAGTCATAAAACCGGAGGTATTATATGCAAGCGAGACGTTAGCACTCCACACAAAAGCTACCATGGAGGGTATTTTGAAGGAAAAACGCAAAATCTTGAGGAAGATCCTTGGCCCGAGATTAACAGAAGATGGATACAGGTTGCACTTCCGGAAGACCACAGAGAAGATATCGAACCTGGCAGCAGATATCAGAAGAAGGAGGTTTCGGTTCTATGGACACATCAGTAGACTCCCAACAACGAGACTTGCCAACAGAATCCATAAGTATATACAAGGTGTCAAATCAACAACGTCGTGGATCGCACAAGTCAGAATAGACCTACATGACGCAGGAATAGACTCAACAGATGTTGAAGACAGGCGCGCATACAGGAGAAAGATGCTCGGTTGGAAGGTCCCAGAGAATGAAATCCCAAAGAGAGCAGGGGTAAAATGGGCGGAGGAGCGGAAGAGGATCCATGGGGACAGGATGAGGGAGGTGTGGAGGATTAGAAGGAACAAAACATGAGTCGGAGTGCTTTGCGTGATCCAACAGGGTCTATGCGCAAATAATAATAATAGGCCCTAATATATATATATATATAATTTGTGTGTATGTGTTTTTTTGATTATGTACAGTTAAATCTAATGCACTCAGAGAAATGAAAATTATAAAGAAGGTGAACAGAAGAAGTTCGGACAACACCTCGAAGCCGGGTTTTAAAATTTTTATTAGATTCTTTTTAAATCAAATATTTAGCTGAAAATTACGCCTGTTTAAGTAACAAATTCTTAAAAACGTCATTCATGAAAACGTCTGAATTTCATGAGCAAAGCCGTGTAGAGAGGCTTACTGCTAGTTTTTGGTAAAAATAAATTCTCAACAAATGAGCGCTCTATCCACAAACCAAATGGGGAAAATGTGGCAATCTGTGAAGTAGCGCAACGACAGAAAAATTGTTATTGGCGATCAGACAACAATTGGAGTTATACTTAACTAGTCACACGGACTTTAAAATGTCTTGAAAAAAAGAAAAGGCCTCGTTAAAGTACAAAAGAACTTGATGCATCCGTTTTTGTTATTATTATAATATAAAACAAACACGCGCGGCTAATAGAGTTTCACACGACTGTCCAAGTGTTTACGCGGTACGGTTCATTTCTTTTGCGACAATATGAAAGACATTTCGCAGCAAAACAAAAACGTTACCAATGTTACGATATCGCGATTGTATACTTTAATAATAAATATAATTACAATATTTACTAATAATTGTATTTATATACAATGATAAAATATATTTATTTAATTGTAAACGCTTTAAACAATTTTGTACTAGATAGGTCGGATATGTAGTATAATTGAGTTATTTATAATTTAAATATTTATTATTGAATAGAACCGCGATATAACGCACTCCGACATAACGAATTAGCTGATATAACGACTTTTTAAAACTACGTTCAAACCACGTAACACTTAATTTTAAAAACACCCCTGTATTAAATAGTATTTTGACTTATAACTTCGATAATTTTATAAAGATTTTTTTCCAAACGAGGTAGAATATAAAACCCTTACATTATGAATATCTAAAGTGCAAAACCTCTACAAAACGAATAAAACGCATTTACTACAATTTGGAAAGATTCAGATGCAAGTCCCAACATGAAAACAATATTGCTTTAAGTTCTTATTATTAACGGTGTTGCCTGCAATGTAGTGCATAGTCTACCGTTTTTGTAGCACACTAATACTGTCAGTGTAGATGTAAGGCCTACAGTTGAGAATAATTCGTAAAATAGAAGTTAATTACGATATGTTAGTTACATAGAGGTTCTCATTTAATTTTGAGGCTCTTTTAACGAATATTGGCCGCATATAACCTCAATAAAACAAACCTCATATTTTTATGAATATTCCGATATAACGAATTTTTTTGGCCATTGAGATTCGTTATATAGAGTTACTACGCAACATAATTTGAAACAGATAAATATTCAGTAGAAAAATAAGTTAAGTCAGTAGTGGTTTTTAACTCAGGTCTCTTAGTTGGTAAACAGAAACAAGTAGTCAGCTCACTGCTAGTTATAAATTCACTTCAATAATACATATTGTGGAATAACGTGACGCCGCGTGTTTATAATATTCGTTATACAGCGACTTCATATGTTTTCCTACAAAAACGTTTTAGGCCACTAAAACAATTTCTTCAAAAAAAGTCGGTCGTACGTTCAGTCCTGTTTTGCTTTCAGAAGTCCACGTAAGTTTGTTTTAATTCAATATATCCTAAAGCACATAAATTTCCTTAAAAATCAAATATTCAATTACAATACCTGCCGCTCTTTGTACAACCAAACAAACGACTATCACGTTTTCCAGCGAAGGTCACGCAACAGAAAATGTTATATTTCATTTTTTTTATGCGAAGATATTTTATATATGACTGAATTCAAGGTTGGTTCGTTTCACGTTTCTGCACTTAACAATTCGTTAACAAACAATTGCATTGTTTTTATTCGATTCTCCCAAACATTGTTAACTTTAACAAACCGTTAAACCTAATATTAAAATTTAAAAAAATAATCGTAAAGAAAATTGCGCTCAAATAAGTAAATATTTAATTAAATTGGTTATAATATCAAACGACTAAATTAAACTGTCCTAACCTCAAATGTTCAAAGTGCTCAGATATCAGGTTTCTTTATACAATTTTTCTTGTTATACAGTTTAAAATTAGATACCACAAGTCTGTAAGTACTAGTTGAGATTTTTCTGCAACTCTCGCCCCAACTATAATTTCAAAAAAATAAACTGTACTTTTTTTTATTCTCTCTCGCACCTAAATTGATTCCAGCAAACAAAATTGAAATAAATCATATATTAAAAAATACAGAGGGCGGTAATTATCTTTCTGCCACCATGTACGTTGGGACAAAATCAGTTTGAACAGTGAAAAGCTAATTTAAAAAATAACATATTTTAGTAAATTAATAAATCCCTTTGAGAACTGCAAAAGTAAAAACCGCCCATTTAAGAAAAAATACTTTTAATACAATCACATAAAAAGCTAATTTACTTTTGAAAAATATGGCGTAACTATCACATTCCTAAAACTTGTGTAGCCAGCGACAATGTTTTAAAATATTTTCTGTACAATCACCTGTTTTTATGACTTCCACGTGTTTCTACACGCTTCGTAAGTAAATAACGAACAAACTCTTTTTGCAATAAAAATAACAATCAACTATTAGAATTAAAATTCTTACAGTTAAAATTTTATTCATAACTCAATCGGTTTTCCAGGAAATTACGATTATTTTTATGAAAAATACTTGGAATTTCAAAGTAAGCAATTTCAATGAAATTTAGCAAATAAGTGTGTAGGTGGTTTGTTTTTCCGTGGCGCTTTACCTCGATCGCTTTTTCTACCAACAATTAATAGCGGGTGAAGGAAAAACTCAGTATAATTTAGACTAACTGCTGTTAATCTAACCTAACCTAACCGAACGTAACCTAACCTAACCTGACGTGTAAATCGAGCGTTGTACACACGGTGCTACCCAAAAGTAAAGTTATTTTCCCGTAAAAACAAAATTGCTTACTATAACTTCTAGTTACCGCCGTCTCCTTCAAAATCGTCCCTATGGATGGATACAGCGATTTTAGCGTTTTCCTCATGATTCCATGCATCCCTGTAAGTCTACAAGTGTAAGTATTCAAAGCATGCCCTGCGATTCTGCATGGATCTCCTTAATTGTGTCAAAACGACGGCATTTATTTTGGGGAACCGCAAAATATTACACGGGGCGAGATCAAATGAATAGGGTGGGTGAAGAATCACATCCTTTTTTGAAGCCAAACAATTCCGAGCGACTAGCGACATTTGCGCAGGCGCGTTGTCATGGTGGAGAATCCAGCTCTTGTTCTCCCACTGTTTTGAACGTTTGCGCCTAATGCTGTCACGTAGCCTCTTCACAATACAACTTACAAATAACGGTTTGACCAATAGGGACTCATTCTTTGCGGTTAATACCTTTGATGTCAAAAAAGCCACGTTGTCGTCGACAGACGTTCGTCCATTCTTGAAGCGTTTGTACCGCAAAATAGTTTTACTTTGACTTATAGCATTCTCACCAAATGCTTCCACAAGCATGCGATGGGTTTCTGCAGCAGTTTCTTTTTATGCTTGAAGCAAACTTTGATGCAGGTCCTTTGCTCCATAAAACCTGTCATTTACACAACTTTAAGAAATCGCCACAACTTTACACAACGCACGAAACTCAAGAGCGCGGCCTCTCACCGTCACAGCTGTTGGCACACTAATTCACAAATAGTACTGTTCGCTCAAACTTTTGGGTAACACCAGACACTTCACACACAGTCTTGTTCTCCCGCCACAAGACTGCAGCTTATCCTTCAAGCGCCACTTTAAAACAAATGATATATTACCATGACAGTTTTATAATGTTTCAAAACTTTTCATTTCCCAAACTGTTTTCTATCAAAAACTCCGTAAAAATTACCTAAAAAATTATTTTATAAAAATATTTAAACAATTTCGATCAGTTTCGTTCAAATTTATTCCTTAAACACTACAAATTATTGCCAAAATCCAGTTTAGACAAAAAAATTTAATTTCATTCATATAAAATATACATATGAAAACATATAAGGAAATAATTGTCACTAGTCAAATTGTCAAGAAATACAACCTTGTCAAGAAAACCCTTTTCACTTGATGAAAGGTAACATTTTACGATATTTCCCATTTTTGAGTTAGTGTAAGAGATAATTAATTGTGTAGTCACTTGTTTAATGTTCAAGAAAACAATTATAACTTTTAGCAGTGTAAGAAAGCAAATCTTTTCTCCTGTCACTGGATGAATTGTCAAGCTTTAAGAAACAGTAATTTCAAACTGTCAAAAATAATTGTCAGCTGCAACTATCCTTTGTCAAACATTAGCAAAAACACATATAATTGACTCATGTCAGTTGATTATTGTCAGGTTTTATGAAACAGTTGATTGTTGTGTTACTGAAATGTCAAGGAACACAATAGTATCCACTATTGTTGAATCACCGGACAATTGTTGAATTGTCAATAAAACAATTGTCCCTTTTCAAAATGACAAGAATTGTCACTTGTAATTTGATGAGTTGTCAAGTTTTATGAATCGGCTGATTATCGAGTTACTGATTATCGAGTTACAAATTCGTAAAATTATCACTTGTCAAAATGTTAAGAATCTTCAAACGCAACTTGTCAAATTTTATAAACTATATAATTGCGGAGTTACTGAATTGTCAATAAAACAATAAATACCAATTATTATTACACGATATCATTAATTATTATTTATAACAATAAAAAATAACTCTCACTTGTTTTGTTGTCAAGAAAACCAATAACTGTCACCTTAAACTTGATAGAATGTTACATTTTATGAACCGGTTAATTTTCGAGTTACTGAATTCTCAAGGAAACAATATATCATCAGCTGTCATTTTTCTAATTGTTAAGAAACACAAACCTATTATTTTGAATTGACAAGTAATGAATCGGTAAGTTTTATGGAGCATCTCAGTTGTCAAAACGACTTGTCAAAATGTTAATAAAACAAAATAACTTCACTCTTATTACTAGCTAAACTTTGCTCAATATGTTTTGTTGTAGCCGTCTAACTGATGTCTTTGAAATGAGTTGATTAAATAAAAACATTCAGTAATATAATGTGTAACATTTTGATGAAACGTGAACCATAAATCGGTTTTGGTCATGATTTGAACACTTTTATCACACAGCAAAATTCGTTACAAAATGACTTTTATCTGAAATCTTCGAACCATTAATGTGACAAAATTAATAGTAAATTGTTACTTACCTCTTACAGAATTGTAAAGTATTAAGAAACGGGAAATTGTTAAAAATAATTAGTTTTCACCTACCTACTTATGAAGCCAGAAATTGTCACTAGATCACTTCGTCTACAAACTATTAAATTCGTCGCCTACCGTCAAATTTTATAAAAAACAGATCTCTGATTTTGTCTCTTATTAATAACACTTGTGTTATTCTGTTTACCTATTAGAAGGGAAATAAACCATGTACTTTTAGGTTAGCTTTTGAGAATACAGTTAGGTTATTTGTTAGTGTATGAATTACTAACGATATTAATTAGACATTTCTATACTCATTGCATTTTTTTTTTTTTTTGGTGTTTAACGTCCGACTATTGTGCACACTTGGGCTAATGCAGACGGTGGGATGATTTATAGCGTATGAAAAATGCCAAGCCCTCGCCGGGAATCGAACCCGGATCCTCGGGGTGAAAGCCTATTACGCTATCCACTAGACCACCGAGGCGGCTATACTCATTGCAACCGGAAGTGAAGCAAGAAGTGACCAATCATCTGTCACGACTGAGATGTTGTCCGTCGTGTAGCACGTGCCAATATGTCGTGTACTGATGTCACAATGTTGCCAACGAAACGACGTAAAAATAAAAATTGCTGCCGTTAAAAATTATTACGATAATTTTCACACAGTACGATAATTTTCTCCGCAATGGCATGTTTTTGTTTTGGTATTTTACGGCTGTTGGCTTCTTTATAGTAAATTTTATTTTGGTATTTTGAAATTAGTTTGCTCGTTCGTTACATATTTCAGTTACACTCTTCCGTTCGGCAGGCTTTTTTTATTCACTTCTCTCGCCAAAGCTAACATTAAAAGCTTCGCTTAAAAAAATTGTGTTCAGTCCAACAAAAATAAAACTGAAGTAAACATACAGCTAACCATAGCAAAACAAATATCCATATTATTAACTAAAGTATAAAAATTACAGTATAAAAAATATATTAAAATATCATAAGAAACAACGTTCAATTAGAAAATCTGAAAAATTGAAGAAAAAACATCGAAAATACTATAACCGTCAGAAACAGATGGAAAAAGAACCAAACTATAAAATTATTAGCAAGGAGATGGACATGAAACACTCTGTAGCAGACGACATTAAAGCCGAACAATTAATATGGTTTAAACACGTTCCGAGAATGGCAGAAACAAGAATACTTAGATTCAACAGTTGAGATTAAGAGATCTAGAAAGACCGATAATTATATATAATAAAACAATGTTTCAAATAATGTAATATAATCATAAAATATGTAATATAGTAATTTAAACTCATTTTATAAATTAAAAACACCATAATGTAAATTTGTTGTTTAATTTTACCTGAAGCATCAATTTACCATAATTATTTTACTCATGTATAGAAAGAATATTTCTGATTTATTAAAGAAAAACTATTATTTTAACACAAAATTGCCTAATATTATTGCAAGATTTAATTTCATTATTAAACCATTTTGCTTCTATATATTCTATAGATTGTTCAATGGTTTGTTTATTTACCTTTTGTGTTCTAAAAATTGGTTACTGTGTGTTTAAAGTTTTGTACTCCAAACCGCTTGTTACAACCTTATCACTTCTAATGTAGGAGAATTCGTAAAACTTTGTAAATAAATAAATAAGACCGATTTCCGGATAACGATTGTAAATATATATATATATATATATATATATATATTATTATTATTATTATTATTATTATTTGCGCATAGACCCTGTTGGATCACGCAAAGCACTCCGACTCATGTCTTGTTCCTTCTAATCCTCCACACCTCCCTCATCCTGTCCCCATGGATCTCTTCCGCTCCTCCGTCCATTTTACCCCTGCTCTCTTTGGGATTTCATTCTCTGGGACCTTCCAACCGAGCATCTTTCTCCTGTATGCGCGCCTGTCTTCAACATCTGTTGAGTCTATTTCTGCGTCATGTAGGTCTATTCTGACTTGCGCGATCCACGACGTTGTTGATTTGACACCTTGTATATACTTAAGGATTCTGTTGGCAAGTCTCGTTGTTGGGAGTCTACTGATGTGTCCATAGAACCGAAGCCTCCTTCTTCTGATATCTGCTGCCAGGTTCGATATCTTCTCTGTGGTCTTCCGGGAGTGCAACCTGTATCCATCTTCTGTTAATCTCGGGCTAAGGATCTTCCTCAAGATTTTGCGTTCTTCCTTCAAAATACCCTCCATGGTAGCTTTTGTGTGGAGTGCTAGCGTCTCGCTTTCATATAATACCTCCGGTTTTATGACTGTGTTGTAGTGTCTGATTTTTGTGTGCGTCGACATACATCTCTTATTGTAGATATCACGCGTTAGACCAAGAGCCCTCTTCATTCTCAGCAGTCGAACCTTTTGCGCAGCCTTCTCGCCACCTGTGGGTTCAAGAATTTCTCCCAGATATTTGAAGTGCTTGACTCTGTTTATCTTACCATATTTTGTGTTTAGTTCTTGAATATTTAATTTTGTACAGAAGAATTCGGTTTTTTTAAACGAGATCTGTAGACCGACCCTCTCTGCACATTCCTTTAGGACTTCTATCTGTTTAATCGCTGTTGTTTCATTATCTGTGAGTATGGCCAGGTCATCTGCAAAAGCTAGGCACACGATTTCTGTGTTGTCCTTAGGTCTTCCAAGTCGAACTGGTTTCCAGTGCATATATATATATATATATATATATATATATATATCCTACCCGATATCGTACTGAGGCACTCTTTCCTTGGACTCTTGCCAAGTAATTATGTAAAACTATGCAAAAATACAAAACTAATGTTCTATCAGTTGTAATAGTTTATGGAATAACAAAGTAATGTTTGTGTTCACATGTTAATAAATGACGCATAATATTACAAAACCTTCCTGCATTCACTTTATTCCACAAATATCCAGTTCTGAATGTATTGATTAAAAAACCAAGAAAATACCGCTTTATTTCTAAAAATCTGAACAAAACATATCGGTTTGCCTTCTATTTACTTACTATTGGAATAATAATCGATATATTTATTATAAAGCAATGAATGCATTAATATTTTAAGGGAAATATTTATTTACTAATAAAATATTTATAATCGTTTTACAGCAATAAACACACAATAACTAAACAAAGGATTATAATCACTAACATTTAATACAATGATGGTTTTTTCTTTTAGATAAATATTCGACTTTTTTGTTTTTCTTTATAATACCACCTGTTCTGAAATTGGAAAAACAAATTACTTAAATATTTTGTTTTCTTAGTTTTTCTTCCTAATATGTATCAGGGAAGTCGGTGATTCAGCTGACAATCGACTGCCGAAGCACGACATTTAAACTAATGTGTCTAGGCTATCGATTATAATTTAAAGCTATGTATGTAGATACTGTATACGTATAACATAGCTGATCGGCAACATTAAAAAGCATTATCTTTAAAATAAGTTTAACACTGACCTAGTCTAACATAAAAGATACATTTTGAAGGCTTAATTGAAATATGTTTGTAACGTGATTTACTAAAGTCAAATAAAATCTAATCCAAAAATTTAAAATTTATTATGAAATAATCAAATAGTAGGCATACACTTCAAAATCCATAAATTAACGTGTATTTAATTATTAATAAAACCAAAAGAATGTAAATAACAATTAAATTATTATTATCGAACTGTACTTGTAATAGTCAAAGGTATGACTCCCGTAGTAGGCCTAGATGTACGTAGATATAAGTAGAACACAGCTGATCGGGAACATTCCTTTAACGTAGAATTAACACTGACCTAGGCTAACATAAAAGATACATGTTGAAGGCTTAATTGAAATATGCTTGTAACGCGAATTACCAAAGTTATATTTAATGCTAGTTATATTTAAAAAACGAAAAAAAATCAGTACATTAAGGTCGTAGGCAATCGTTGTAAACGTCCAAGACTCGGTGCGTGTCCACTGTTGTAGGCCCAGACTGTACATCACCGAGTATTTTTATAATTATCAATTGTCAGTAATAATTTAAATAATTATTTAATATTTTCCTTTTTGAAATATTTATACTAATGACATCATCCGATTATGTACATATAAATATCATTTGATTAATTCTAGGCATATCGCAAGCGGAGTGAGCAGTATGTCAGAAAAAAAATAACTATGTACAAAATGGAAACGAAAATTTGAAAAATTCCATTTATATTCAGGACATTATAAGTAAAAATTGCTACAAAAGATTTTTTATCCCCCAAAACCTCTCGACCTGGTAAAATCATAAAGTTCAACAACAGAAAAAAGACTAAAAAAACTGTTTTCTTAAATATATTACTATCAGAAAAATTATATACGTTTATTTATTCACGATAAAACAATTGTTGTAACCGTGTAATTGTATTTATTACGTTATTTTTTCTTTACTTATAACAACAAAAAAACACAAACTAATTAAAAGTAAAAAACATATATAAATATGTAGGCTACATATAGTATATACATACGAGTGTGTGTGTGTGTTTTAAATGCTCACTTTCATAATTTCAATCCGATTTTATTCAGACATGGCATAAAAATCGATTATAGATAGTTTGAACAAGAAACGTTGAACTAACTTTAACCAACGAAATTCGTTCAACAGTTACAAAATAGCGGTAATTCAAGAACCGTTAAAAATTCATAACGTTTATGTCTTGAACACTTTTTAAAATCTGATTTCACCATCGTAATCAGCGTTAAGAACTGCGTAAATTTATATTTTTGAATTTGTGACAATCCTCGAAATTATAAATTTAATTTCACGGCTGTCAGGGTCCATTTTTCGTATTTTCAATGCAAATTGAAAATTTAAATAATGATATAAGGTTATGCACGTTTTATCTACGTTAACGAAATTATTGTTTCAAAAAGAGGGTAAAACAAACAAAATAATTACTTTTGGAAATTCTCTTCCATCACGTCAGCGAGACAGCTGCGTGCCGCGATTTTTATTTATTACGCTTTCGTTCGGACACATTCTGCACTGTAAAATGTTTCGCGGAATGAATCCGATTTGTTACAACCGAGGTCGGCAACCGGTTCGCCCATGTGACGTATCACTATATGTGTGACATAACCTCAAAACACTGGGCTTGGTCACGTGCCCAATGCCAAAGGTGGCAACAAAACAACAAAGTGTTACTTTGTTATTTATACGTATCACGTTTCTCCAATTGGATGATTGTTTGGTTTAAGGGTGTTTTTGTAAACATAAAGTATAATGATTACAGCCGTAGCAGAAAAATTAGCGAACTTTTTTTTTTTAAAGATACTAATTTAATTAAACTGTACAAACTTTGTAGTTTGGATTCAGGTCAGTCTGCTACTTCTTTGAACTTGCGCGTCTCAAGGTCATAGGTTCGATACCTCAATTAATGCTTGTAATTGTGACATTAGTCAATAAACTCCACTTGATTATCCATTTGACTGTTTACTTTGACTTGACGCTCGGCCATAATATGTCCAGTAAGACCCAGACTGTACTTCCGCTACTAAGCACGGCCTAGCACATCCGGTTTTTAGTTTTTTAATACTAATTCAGTTTTTACAAAAAATCGCTTTTTGTAATAACCTATTACTAGCACATACAGACTAATGAAATGTTAACAGTTATTTTCGTGTCAAGAAAACACAACAACTATAAAGCTAAGTATTCTTCACAAAATACTTAATAACCGGATAAAGAGCAGACATAAAAATCCCGATTTCCTGTTTACTGTTCACAACAGTACTGTGTTAAATCACTACCCCTAACACTCTCGGCTTTGTAAAATCTTAAGTACGACAACAGCAAAATGACTCCTAAATACTGTGTTGTTTTACACATATTACTCTCAAAAAAATTGTGTATATTTATTTTTTTAAATTCTGTTACCTAACCAAAAATATAAATAATTTATCATGTTTTTTTCGTTTTTGTTATTAATTAGTTGATGTTGCTCTTCAGTCATAACTATTTTTACAGGACTACCAAAAAAGGAGTGTTATGTCTTCAGTACCTCGGTAAGTATGTATGTATGTTCCATCATAACTTCTTAAAGGCTCGTCCGATTTTGACTTACTTTAGTTGGATTCCTCACTTTACCAGGAGTGTCACAAGCTACGTAACGTTCACCCAAACGACCCCAATGGGGTAAAATTGGGGTGAAATAGATAGGATGAACTTATAACTAATTTCATATAGGATAAATAAAATGCTAGAATGAAATCATAAATTCTTAAATAACTTATGTACTAATACATTCTTAAATAACTGATTTACAAGTGTAAAACATAATTATTAGAGACTATACAATAGGAATCACTCAGATTCAATCACGGAAAGCAATAGAAAAACACTCACTTCGGAACCAATAGGCCTTGAATTACCACTCAAGTTTCAGCTGATTCAGGGCGTTGAGCTGGGAAAAAACACCTTAAACATAAAAATTGCCCGAGCCAAATCGGTGTTATAAAAATCGTAAGGAATGGTAGATAATCTAGCGATAGGCTTTGTCCAAAGGTCAGGCTCAGAACGACACCGGATTTTCAAATTAAAGTAAATAGCGAACAACGTTCAATCGTTGACGTGAAATATTAAATAATTCGAAAATTAAAAATCACAAATAGGCTAACTGATTTAAATGGAAATACAAATTTTTCATTCCCATACATGCTAACTCCAGTCGGCGTATACCGTACATGGGGACAGGACCATAAGAGGGAACACAGATCAGCGCCAGAACTTTGCAGTGCCTACTTTACAGTTTTGTTCTTTTTTTAAATCGCAAGAAATATCAAAATGGCTAAAAAGGGTATTTTTAGTGGCTTAGTCAATAAAAATGACCAAATAAAAATAATGACTTAAAAAAATAAAAAAACCGACTGCTAAAACACAAAATACAAAAAAATATACACAAAATTATATGTTTCACTATTAAAAGAAATGAAAATCTGAATTACAATTGATTTAAAAAGATGAAAACAAGGTATTAGAATAAATGCTGAAGAATATTTCCCGAGTATTTAGTTAATAAGTTATGACTTTACATGTTACGTTCATACAATAAATGCAGCGGGGGCTGTTTAGTGCAAATATATTGAAATGCAGCCCCCGACATATGTTGTATGCAATATGATATTGGCACGCATCGCGCAAAAACCAACATCACAACCAACCCTAAAACATAATACATGTTAAAAAATTGTGTATATAATTTTTTAGGATAAAATAATTAAGATAACAGTGTAATTATTTTTCGTTTGTTTCTAAGAAGGAATAAAAAATCAGGGGTCTAGAGTAAACAATTCTAAAAAATTTCTCCTCAACCCCTGCACTTGAGGAGCAAATGTGCTACTTTGACACTGCGGAGATCATAGAGTATAGTTGCATGTTTTGTTTTTTTGTTAACCTTTTGACCTCTTCAGGCTACGAAAGACACCTTCACATCCCGATGGATATCTTCATTGAGGACATATAATTTGTTCTAACAATAATGCAAAGCCTTTTATTTAGTAACTAGCTGAATATCCCGGCTTTTATCGGGTTGCAATTAAAAAATATTCCTTACACCTACACAAATCACTAAAAATTAATTTCTAATCTATAAAGTGTTCAATAATTTGATTACCTAAATCATATTTTAATGATATTAATTATAAATAAATA
Source organism: Callitettix versicolor (assembly GCA_022606455.1). Lineage (NCBI taxonomy): Eukaryota > Metazoa > Arthropoda > Insecta > Hemiptera > Cercopidae > Callitettix > Callitettix versicolor. Next base: position 28,395,034 of record CM040186.1, read on the forward strand.
TGATATATATATATATATATATATATATATATATATATATATATATATATATTATATTTTTTTAAGGCGAAAAGCACATTTAGGCTATTATCGCCTCCCTAAGTGAAAGTGTGAGTGTATAGTGTTAAAGTCGTAAGTGTAGTGTTGTAAGTGTAAGTGTGTATTAGACTCGGGTACCGCGAGGGACGTCTAATCCCTCTCAATAAGTGCAGCTAGCTGCACCCCCCTGCGGGGTATATATATATATATATATATATATATAATATATACGTTTTATATATATATATATATATATATATATATATATATATATATATATATATATATATATGAATACCATTTTGAAACTTTTGAATGAATAATTACTTGGTAACCAATTTTCTTCAAACGATTACTAAAATCAATATTTGTGCCAAGTTTTGATCAAGTACGGTCAAATTGCAATAGCTAAACTAATTAACACCCTCAAGCAAGCGAACACACACACACACACACACACACACACACACACACACACAAACACAACCATAACCATTCAGAATCTAGGTCAAGATTGATGTTGCTTTTTATACGGTCTCGGATCTGGGTTTTAATATAATGGCCGCTACAGTTATCTTATATTCGCAAGAATAGCCGCTAACAAGCTAAACGAAATAATACAATCGATATTACTTTTTTGTGTTTAAAATAATAAATTTAATTGAACGAAATAATTAAATTTAATGCACACCTTGGTTGCATTAACCAAGGTGTGCAACCAGCATTAATGGCACCAGACAAGACAAGGTCCCATTTAATGGCGTCATTTAGCGCCCCAGTACAAACAAGTTCACAAACACATTTCAAGTTACTAAAACCCGCAAATCAGGGAACTGGAAGCATTTTTATATGAACTTGTAAATGGTTTAGTGTACGCAGCTCAACCTCGATTTTAATTTTTAACTGTACGAAACAGGCTTTAAACAAAGTATTTAGAATTTTAAAAAATATTCTTTAGTTTTTTGATAAATATATCCGTTTTTCTGGTTCTCTGAACCCAAAAAAATGGTTGTGTGTGTGTGTGTGTGTGTGTGTGTGTGTGTTTTAAATTTGACTTAAAGGTCTGGTTTTGTCAATAACTTGAAACAATTTTTAATTTTTCAAAAAAAAATGTTTCTCAGAGCCTTTTTTGATCAGAAATATTCTTAAAATCTAAATTTCCCAAAATGGACTGTAACGATTTTCTCGCAAATGCAGTCGCTAAGTACCAAAACAAAACAAATATCGATAAATTAATCGGCCTGCAGGAATTAGTTTCTTGAAAAATAATTGGTTCGTCAAGTTTTGTTCAAATTTGGCGACATCCGAGGGTTCCGAACACAAATTAATTTACACATTTCCGGGTTTTATTAAAATAAATCCAGAACGTCCATGCTTCGATTCACTCAAGAACTGTAGATTTTACGTATTTAAAATTCGCTTCACTGATTTATGAACCTTCACATAATTCGAAAACGTTAACAAAAACCGATGAACGATTTTTGAGAAATTATGCTCTTTTTCTTCTTTTATATCGAAAATAAATTTGAAAATAAATCGATAAACCGATTTTAAGAAATAAGATTTTAGAATTCACTAAAAAGAGGTTAAAACAAACATGTTTGCAAAACTTTAAAGAAATCGATCAATTTTAGTCTCCAGTGATATCGACAACTGGATAGAAATCCATGAAAACACTTTTTTAAAGAACAAAATCTTAAGATCGATTTTTCACAGCCTGTATTTTATTTAATGGTATACAATAAAAAATTATATGGATGAAAACCGGTTAAGCAAATTGTTTTCATAAAAACAGTTAATAAAAAAGTGCTTATCGGCACTACGATGGAAAAAGATACTTTTTCAGAACATCGATTTTTACAAAAACCATGTAAAAGTATAATAAACAAAAACCAGCTTTTCTGAAATACGCAAAGTTTTAAACTTCAACGAACAACGAAACATTGTTCTGTATTTTTCAAGTAAGTTACTTTGTCAAAATTAATGATTACTTTGGTCATAAACGTCGATAAGAATTTAACTTCTTCGTCGATTTCACTTCCTTGGCACTTACTAAAACGGTAAGCTATAATATCAAAACTAATCAATTGTAACCTATCAGAGGATATAACCTTATAAAAACAGTTTTGGGATTGGTTATATTTTTACGTTACCTGTAAAGATTTTATACTGATACAAGTCACACTTAATTATAAAATAGTAGTATGTTTTAGTACATAACCTGCAGAGTGTAGGCCTACAACATTTTAATAAACTGCTAAATGAACAGTATATTTTTTTTACAAAAAGGACAACAAATGTTAACTCTAAATATAGCAATGTAGCATGGAACTTAGGCGAATATTTCAGATATATATTGCCTAAATTGATTGCGGACTGTTTCGTCTGTATTAAAATCCTTATTTTTATTTCGTAGTAATTTTGTGTCATTTTTTCATGTCGCTTTTTCACTTCAAAAGGTCAACAAACAATTAATTACAGCAATAACTGAACAACTGAAGTACTACTTGACTTTACAAACACACAAACAATGAAAAACAACAGATAAAGAAATGCAACTACATCCAACATATTGTAGCTTATGTATATTACCTTAATATTATTGCACGAAGAGATTAAACTGTAAAATTTGGCATTGTCCTCGAATGCCTGCCATATGACGAAGCTTTATATCGATATTACTATAATCGATTGCAACACAGCGATTGTAATAATCGATAAAGATTTTTGTAATCTTTAACACTTAATTACCTCCGATTAAAACGCAATAAAGTGGATATCCGAAACAACTTTAGATAATATTTTTTTCCGAAGATAATAAATGAATGTTTAAAATTTGTAAATACTTGAAAACTTGTGAAAAAATGATAAGAGAATGTTTTACAAAACCGTTGTAATCGATGACCATGAAACGAGCTATTTATCTCATCTATGACCTATAGAAACTTTCTAAGAGTTATAAAAATATTTAATACATATTTGTTTGTAAAGAAAACTGTTTTCACTTATTAAAAATTAGTTCAAACATTTCAAAATGGCGTTCAATCAAAACAGATAGCAGTATGGGTTCATTTTTCACCCAATTTTTTGCAAACTGAAAGTCTGTTTTAATTTATATTTTACACACTGACGTAAATCATGATTAAAATTTGAGCAAAATCTTTAAAGTTTGTTTAGAAATGGTGACATTGGGATTGTCAATACAGCCTGTAATTTCCAAACGTTTGTCTACGTTTAGGTTACAACTTTGCATTTGGCTGCAAAAAAGCTACCATTTCGAAAAAATTGAAAGTTCCTTTTTCATTTATAGCTATCCTTGATTTCGTGGCTTTATACCTGAATCCAAAAACCCAAAGGGAAGCTTTAGAAACACACTTACAATTTTTAACAAATCTGACAGTTTTTGATCTTCAACTAATAAATAGCCCGAATGACCACCAACTGTAGAGCTGAGTTGCGCTGAGCAGACCGCACTACGCATCCAAAACCGACCTGCGCCACTGAAAGTTAAACGGAGCTGAGCGGAGTTAACTCCGGAGGCTCCACTCCGCATTCGGTAGCCACACGGCCATGACATCACACATACAGAAATCTATATAATAAATTGCTATCTAGAATCTAAAAGGTCATGAAACGTAGAGATAAGTTAAAACATGTTAGATTGACAAGAAGAATTTTTAAACGGTTGCAATACTTTGTACAGATTGACGAGAAAGTAAAAACAGTGTTGCTGCCAAAACAGCAACTGCTACGTTGCCACGTTGTGCATTCATTCAACAAAGCGGCAATAAAATACAGTAGTTCGGATTTTAGAGAACGTAATCCTATAATGAACGTACACTAATACCGTAGCTTAAGTTAGGTTATAAATCCACACGGATGTAATATAAAAAACATTTTTTTCATTTCCGTGTTCTCCATTGTTATTGAAGAGTTACTTTTTTGTATCCGTAAACATAAGAACTCATTGATAACGCACCGCCAGCGTTAATCCATTTAATAGCGTTAATTAACTGAAAACAATGATATTTTTTACAACACTTCAACTTTAATCTGCAAATAACATCAAGCGATTAACAAAAAACAGATATGAACTTTTTAAGTTTCTGTATAAAAGTTTATAGATCCGTTTATAGAGTCTGAAGTGATTAATGACTTATCTACCAACATCTGGAACGATTTCGTTAAAATTTAATGTTCACTTATTGTATTTTGTCTACCTAGAATCACTTTATATTTATTAGTGATTTCCATTTAAAATGAGCTGTTTATTGGTGCGGCGATTCCGTCATGAAATGAGCACTGATCCTGTTAACCAAAACACGTTTGCGTGACCGTTAAAAATGTGTGTGTGTTTCTTGGATTAAAAAAAACCTAAAAAATAAAAAGATCGGACTTTTATAAAAATCTGCTTTTTTCAAGCAATTTCTATATATCCAACAAAATATATATTTCAAAAGCTTTGAAAGCTATCGATTGGTCACAGAAAAATCGTTTCCAATTTCTCAAAATTGGATCTCCAGATTTTGCTTAAATTTTAGTCATATGTAAAGAAATACAATTCAAGTCTGTTGTTGCATATTTTGAAATACAAAAAATCACGACAGTTATCTTGCTGACGTGATGGAAGCGGATTTTAAAAGAAATTTTCTTCGCCTTACACTTTTTTTATAATTTTGATTTTAGAGTCATAATCAGCACTAAAATCTAAATTAAACTGACATTTAAAACTTTTAAATTACAGTGACAATACTAAAAACCCTGACCTCCGTCAAATTATATTTCTTAATTTCAAAGGATTTTTAAAAAACAAATTGCTAATTTATGCAATAAATAAATAATTTATGGGTAAAATTGGTAAATCAGATTTTCAAAACAAATTAAAAGAAAAAGTTATGCATTTTGATCTATAGATCAGGATCGGCTTCATTTCAAGATAACGGTTCTGGGTTTTACCATGATGGCTGCTCCAATAACTCATTTCCCAATGGAAATGCGCCAATAGTAGAAATGTTCAACATCGGTCACTGTGTTCCTATTTTCTCTCTAAATGTAAGCCTATTCTATTACAATTTTTGTTCAGTGACTTTATTTATAAACCTACACAAATTTTACTTGTACGATCAACCTTCGCGCAAAATCTGAAAAACATTTTTTTTAATTTGTTAATCTTCCAGTTTTCTTGTCGATATAAGCTTCCCAAAAGGATTTTCCTAAAAAAAATAATAATTCAGTAAAGTTTTATCACACCATTTATTTCAAGCATGCGCATTGTGTACGCCTATATATAAAGATACTTATGTGTTTATAAAATTACATTTATGGGTAATACGATATGATAAAGCATCTTCCAAAATTATAAATTAAAAACATTTATTGATGAAAAGTTTTCGATAGGTTTTACGACGGGAACTAACTATTGTAGCAATAAAAATGATTAAACCGCAATTAACTTTAGTGCTTATTGATAAATAGTTTTATTATCGTAATAAATAGTTATTCTAATTACATACTCATATAATTAATTGTTTTAAAACGTTGTCTGTAGGTGTGGGTGTGAGAAAATATAATAAAACCGTGTAAATAGTGTTTGTAGAATATATATATATATATATATATATATATATATATATATATATATATATATATATATATATATATATATATACATATATATAATATATATATACATATATATATATATATATATATATATATATATATATATATATATATATATATATATATATATATTTGAGTTCCGCTACGATATTTTTAAGTAATAAAATTATAGTTGATTAGAATTAGAATTATAATTTAGAATTTTTATTCATAAATTCAAGTTACATGAAAATTTATGCCAAAAAACTAATACAACTTTCTTTTTTTTGTGTTTAACGTCCGACTATTGTGCACACTTGGGCTAATGCAGACGATGGGATGATTTTATGGGCGTATGAATATGGCCAAGCCCTGGTCGGGTCCTCGGGGTGAAAGCCCACATAAATAAAGTAAAATGATATAAATTGTTCGTAAAAAAATATTTGTGTATTCTATTAAACAAATTAAAAAAGGAATAATAAAATTAAAATTTAGAATCTTCTTAACAAATAACAATCTAAAAGAATTGCTGAACAAAAATAAAAGTACCCTTTTAGGCCGTATTACTTTTGTGGTTATTGGGAGAAGCCAAAAAGCGATATGCTACATTAAATAAAAATAGAAACAAAACGGAATACTGCGCTAGAATTTAAAGAAATTGAAATAAAATAAACAACATACAAGGTTGCTTCACACAATGAAAACTAATTAATTCTGTCTCTGAAATATAAGTATAAATAAAAATACACACATACACAACACAAACCAAAACAATTCATTCATGCAAATTTCTCTATTAATACACATACTTATACAATATAATTTAAAAAATAATAATGTAATACACAATATGCCATACATATATACACAGAACATAAACAAATACATGCACATTTCAATTTAAGAAAATGACATTTTTATATAACTGTTATTGTACTTTAATAAATTTGTTAATATTTCTTTTGAAAAAAAGATTTTTAAAGCAAAAAAAACTTCTGTAATTTCTTAAGTTATAATTTTATTAAACATGCCACTGATTTTGAAATTTGTTTCAAAGTAAACTGCATATAGTTTTTATATTTTTTTTATTAAAATGCATGTTATTGGCAGAATGAAGTAATCTTTCCTGTAAAATATATCAGATCGTTTAAAACCCTAGATAATCACCACCAACCCTTGCATTAAGATAATGTAACCATACAACTAACATTTTAAGGGAACAAATCATAGTAACAGTGTCGGTTGTCGATCTGTTTGGCTGTTAGAGCTCGTGAAAATAGACTCAATTTTTTAAATAAGTTTTGTTTACGTTCATACTTTATGCCAGTTGAGACTAACGAGGACGAGGGATCGGTGTTAACGGTAAGGGGAAAACAACGGGAGTAACTGCGGCTAGAACTTTAAGGTGCGCAGTAGCAGGTTGACCGGTGCTTTAACCACATCGGCCACCGAGTCCCCCCAATGTACTTAACAAATATAAACGTTTCCATTGAAATCTGTCAAGTCCGTTCTGCGTGGGTAGCGGACAAAATTGTCATTTTAAAGTAACAAACAGGCATTGTGTCGGACAGAATGTGTTCACGTCACCTTTGACAGTTGCAATACATGAAGTGAAAAAAAAACTTAGGCAGTGCGGGACTGGCCGACAGAAGTGACTACTTTTGGCATGCCTGACTGTATACTTTTTGACTATTATGATTTAATTATTTTTATAAAAATTTAGATGCACGCAAGAAAGGACAACTCTTGAATTTTTTTCGTATTAAATTTCGCGCGTGTGTAGGTACACGACTTAAACATTAACTGAAACTGTCACAGACTATGAATCTGAGTACCTTACGCTATATAAGGGACTTTAATAATTAATCAATTTACAACCCTACTTTTGACAGTTGTACTGTCTAAGTATAATAATAAATATATTATTTGTGATTCTGGCTTTCAAAAATTGGTATAGGACATATACACTAAATATTTTAACTACACAAATTTAAAAAGTACACATTTTTTAAATTAACAATAACAGTTACCATAACCTCAATTGAAATGATATTGAAGCTATTGAACGAAATCAGCTGTTTAGAAGTAATCACTTCCAGTCTAGATATACACGAGAGCAATATGTACTGTGAGTATGCATTACGAAATCAAGCGTAACGAGAAAGCAAATGTTTATACCCATGTTTTGTCAACCGCGACCATACAACTTTTCACTTCAAAAATACATTCTATTAATCGCTAAACAAATCACGTTACTGGAGTGCTCGTGTGGATCTATTAGAGCGTTCCGTGACGGCAAACTCAATTAGTTTCCCCGTGCAAAACATACCCCATACCACGCGATAAGAAGTAGTCACATTAAAAACAAAGTTTACAGAAAAATCACTCGGCTTCTAGAACTCGTGAAAAAATATCGTTTTAAAAAAATGAAGCATTTTGAGTAGCCGCCATTTTGATTTTAATAACTGTATGGCAGTTTAATGTAGCCTACAACCTGCTAAAACTTGTATTTAATAAATATTTTTTTTTTCAAATTTGTCAAGCGGTGTTCCAGTGAAAAGCGGAAAATATGCTTTACAAGGTAACAAATAAATAAATGATGCAATTCGAGTGCCCGTCATTTTGTTTTAAATAGGTGCTTGACAGTTTGACATTTCTTAAAAGCTTTTCACACCTTCGTATAACTATGGAAAAACATTTAGTTGAAACGTGATAAGTAGTGAAAATCGGGAAAATATTGAAAATAAAACATATTTTCATGTTCTGAAAGAAGTCCTTGTAAACCACTTAAAAGACATTTTTTTAAAAAAAGCCAACCTTATTGCAAATCTACACTGTAAGAAGAAGAAAAACCACCATCTAAAATTTCAAGTTCGTAGGCCTTGTCTTATATATATATATATATATATATATATATATATATATATATATATATATATTATATAAGACTTTATGTATGTATGTAGTATTTAATATTATATATATATATATATATATATATATATATATATATATATATATATATATATATATATATATATATATATAGAGAGAGAGAGAGAGAGAGAGAGAGAGAGAGAGAGAGAGAGAGAGAGAGAGTGCAGACTTTCCACAGAAGTGCAGACTAGCTGCACCTATTGAGAGGATTTAGACGTCCCTCGCGGTACCCGAGTCTAACACACTCTTACACTTACAACAATATACTTACGACTTTAACACTTTACACTTACACTTACATTTAGGGAAGCGATAATAGCCTCAATGTGCTTTTCCCTTAAAATAAGAACAACAAAAAATATGGGGTGTTTACCGTGAACCGCATGTTTTTGTACTTCCCGTGTCCCAACGAGATTTTCGCCGGTACTTCAATGCACCGCCGCGTGCACCGATTTCGGATCGTAACAAAATTTTGAGGTGGATGCATAATGTGAACACAACGGGATCATTGATGAAAAACCCCTCCAGGGACAGCAAAACCTTCGTACGCTTGAGAATGTTGAGCGTGTGAGCGTCGCTACGTTGGAGAGTCCCAACCGTTCGCTAAGGAAGCGAGTCTTAAACCTCCGCAATTCTGCCTCTACAGTAAGAAACATTTTGAATAAAGACTTCAAGTTCCATCCGTATAAGGCCAACACTGCTTTAATTTCGATGGAACGTGTCCGACAAGCTTTCCCTGGAAAAGTAATCTCTCGTTTTGGAGTTGTTCCTTGGCCCCCACCGGTCCCCCGATGTGATGAGCCTGGACTTCTTTCTTTAAGTTTCTTGAAATCACTGTTTACGTTGAAAAACCACGCACATTACCAGAGTTGAAGGAAGCCATCCGAAGAGAAATCCAAACTATTCCACGAGAAATGTTAGAACTGTTACAAGATTCAATGCGTAACTTCAGGGAACGTCTGGAAACATGAGTTCAATATTTTTGCTACTTAATTTTTTATAAGATTTTCTTAAAATTCCGAGTTTGTAGGACACATAGTTTAAAAAAAATAAATTTTTGGTTCAAAATTTTAAAAATGTTGAAAACAATGCGATTCTCAGAAAACCATGTATATATATATATATATATATATATGAAATATATATATATATATATATATATATATATATATGTGTGTGTGATCCGTTCGATAAAATTGTTTCTAGAAGAAACATTATTCCGCCGTTTCGCCAAAATCATATCTGGCGTCTTCGAGGTTATTCCCTCTCCAAGGCTGACGTTGAACTGAAGTTCCCTAAAGAAATGTTTCAAACAGAACAGACGCTTGCTCGAACACAGTTATTGATGTTTAGTCCTTATAAATATGCAGACACTACAGCATCTTAATTCATTGGAACCTGTATTTCCACATTGTAATTGACATGGTATCCAAATAATTACCGCGGATGTTAAAGAAAAGATGATTATAATTATTTATTAAGATTATAATAATTATAAATTAAGATAAACGTAACTAATATTATAAATTACTTCGTATTAAGGTAACAAAACATCCCGACTAACGTACTTCTGAAATCTTGTTTCTGTTATCTAGAGTTTGTAATGGAGGCTCGTAGCTCAGTTGGTAGGCTAGCGGACAGCTCGCAGTAACTCGGACCCACACGCAGGTTCGAATCTAATTACTGCCGTCAGTTTTATCATGTACTACGTCATCGTTAGTCCAACTTTTCCATCGTACATTTTTTTTACACGATCTGAAATTAACTTTTAATTGTAGGCTACTTCCTCACTATACAAAGTAACAAGGACTAGGTGGTCGATGTGGCTAATACACCTTTCAGTCTGCTCCATCTTTGAACTGCGCACCTCAAGGTCATAAGTTAAAGGTTTGTTTCTGGCCATCAGAGTACCACGAGAAATAAACTGCCCACCTGTCCACCCATGCAGAGCCCTTTATGTACAAGTAAGTTAAATTAAAACCGGAGGTCGCCTGGTATCCAGAGTTCGCATATTTAAGCTAAGGTTCCCCCCATAGCCACGCAGCTTTTGGTGACGCTGTTCCACCACGGCTTGGGATGAAGAGATCTAACCCAAAAGCAGATGACTGAACAAAGTACAATGATGATTGTGCCAGCTAGTACAATTAGGATTGCCAGAACCGTGCTCACAAAGTGTGAGAGTCTGAGGGGCGGTATATTTGTAAAAATCAAAATTTGCTCAAATTTTAAATATATCTGACTATTCATAACTTAAAAAAACAAATTTACGGTTTGGTAGCAAATCGAAAAACAAACTTGGGTTCATTTTCAATTTGCTTTTACACTTTCAATTTATTTGTTTCAAACATGCTACACAAACGTGAATTATTTATCTTCATTTATTATAAATCGCTATTCTTCATAAAATAAGACTGCAAAAATATGTCATTGTGGAAGCCCACAACGTTTTAAGCTAAGAAAACCTTTAGAGTTAACACAATGACATTATTTACTGATTTAAGTTTTACATATATTTGATGCATACTTTTACCGTTAAATTTCTCAATGTGTTAGATTTAGTTTGAAGTTAAACAGAATTTTAATTTCAATTATTGTTATAAGTTGTTAGTTCAGCTTCATTGTTCAGCGTTATTACTTATTTGAATTTATTTTTAAGACTGTAATACACAATGAAATGAATATTAAAAAAATAATACCAAAATAATAGCAAAACTGATGAAATTTCTAACATTTTTTTTTGGAAATTCCTGAAAACCCTAACCACAATCAGGGTTTATTTTACTATTTCCTGATCTTATTTACGTGCTGCATTATCGACCATTTGCAATACTGCATAAACTTTCCGCTACTAAACACAGTACAATTGTTCAATGTCATTCTTACGATTAAAAAAATAACGTTCATTTACAGATCCGTTTTCAAGACAGCTGCTCACTGCAATCGTTTTTCATCTTGAATATTTTTTTCTTTATTGTTTCAATTAAAAGTAATTAGTACTTTAAAGAGTCCGTTCAGCTGTTTATACGGTCAATAAAATCTAAGAAATACTGGTTAAAAGCAGATTTGTTTTATTGTCAAATTAATTGAAGACAATTAGAGAAATGAACAGAATGTGTTCGGGAAAATGTTTATTTTAAGAAGAGTAAATTTAGGGACAATTTTTAGTGTTAAAAATTTAGGGTTACCACGTGTAAATTTTCGTATGAACGTAATCTGGGATATTCATTTATTTTATTTTTTTACTGTTAGATTAGTGACCTCTGCCATTGGCCGCCACAACGCTACAATATTTTCAATTAGGCCTACATTCGAAGTGCGTAGCCTCAAACAACTCATGACGCTGTCTAAACTCGTGCAATATAATTAACAAATAGGCCTATGTTAATTAAAACACAATTAATTACAACAATCACTTCAGCTGTGTGTATTTCTCGTGGATGAGCACATAAATATTAACATACAATTAATAACCCTTGATTTTGACATACTAACCTCCATCGTAAATAATTCAATAAAACCGTACTAGGCTTTCACCCCGAGTACCAGGGTTCGATTCCCGGCCAGGGCTTGGCATTTTAATACGCTATAAATCATCCCATCGTCTGCATTAGCCCGTGTGCCCAATAATCGGACGTTAAACACAAAAAAAAAAAAAATCAATAAGACATAACGTCAATCGAAATAAGTAGTTACAGAAGGAACCGGCTGGAAAATCGGCTGATTCAAAATGTCGGCCATTACAAATAACTTAAAGTTATTAGAATTTCAAAATTTTCTGTTCCATTAAAAATATGGGAATAATCGCTGCACGCAGCTGTCTCGCTAATTCTCAAAAATATTTTTTCCTCTTAGCCACATTTTGAAACTATAATTTCACAATCATAAATAGCATTAAAATCTGATGTTAGCATTTTAACTTTCAAATTGCGTTGAAAATACGAAAATGAACCCCGACCGTCGTTAAATTATTTTTTTCAATTTCAACGTATTTCGAAAATTCAAAACGAAAATTTATGCAATTTTTAACGTTGTTTAAAATGGCAAAATCAAATTTTTAATTATATTTAAGACAAAAAACGTTCGAATTTTTAAAGATTTCAAACAGTCACAATTTGCAAACTGATGAAAGATTTTTTTGCTTAATAACAAAATTTTGGTGAACAACGTTTATTTTTGTGCCAAGTTTAAAACAAATCAGACTAAAATTACGAACGTAAACGCCCATTTCCTCCAGGATCCGGGCCTGGGTCTTACCATGATGGCCGCTCAAACGCTCATTTTCCAATGGAAATACACTAAAAAGTTCTTCCAGTAAAAATGGTCACTTTGTTCTACAGTAATCTCAATTGAAGTATTTTAACGCTTAAACCCTACCTGAACTAAATAAAAATGGAATGATCGATGAGTTAACAATTTAGTACGTCAAATTAACGGTCCTGCAACAAACAAATTTTGACCAATAAATTTAAAATTGTCCAAACAACCGATTTCTTCTTCCGACTTACTATTAGTGGTGCTCATTATCTATCTTTATAACAGTCATAGAAATAATTTGAGAAGTAAAATTAAATCCCTCTTCCGACTTTTAAAAGAAATAGTTTCGCGATTTCACCACTAGAGGCAGTACAATCTAATCAGCTGTTAATTTAAACAAAATCATATGATCAGAGAGATAATTATTTAATACGTGCTTGTTCTGTTATTAAATGAAAGTTCAGTTGTTTTTACAGCAATAATTACCACTAATATTATAGATTGTATGCATTACAAACACTAAGTATATATGAAGAGTGTAACGGGTATGAAAGGAAAACAGTAATTCTTTTTTTATGCTAACAGTTGAAGTATCTAGAGTTGTATGGGCAATTCAGGCATTGATTTTCTTTTATTCTGTACATCAAGTGTGAAAACTTTCATTAAGAATATAACAGTTCTGCCTAAAAAGCTAGAAAAGAAGATGAAGTGGTTTTTCAAAATTTCACCTTGACCGCGATATAATTTTCCTTTTGTTTTGAACATCAACTGGTGCCAAAATTTCATCAAAAAATATCAACCGTTTCAAAATGGCGATATTACTATTTAATCCTACATTCTTTAGAAAATTTTCATTCACTATCGTAATCAGCTTTAAAATCTGCATTTTTACATTTGAATTTTTTTAAATCAATGAAATTAAGAAAATAAATTTGTTGGCGGTCAGGGTTCACTTTCATATTTTGTATGTAATTTTAAAGTTTAAAATGAAAATTTACTCAAATTATAAAGGAATGTGTTCATGAAATAATTTTAACACATTAAGGAAGGTTTATTGTAAATAGGCCTAGCCTTATAGGTTTATTGTAAATAGGTAATTTTAAAATATCAAAATTGTTATTAGAAATAATTAGAAATGCATTAAAATAGTTAATTTTTATTATAAACAGACTGTACTTTAAAGTTTACCGCAATTGTTTGTTTATTGTGAAATACAAAACAGAAGCATGCAACCTTTAGGAATAACTTAGCATGATTGCCAACCATTAAAGTTAAAAAACAAAGCCCGTAACATCTTTTTACCAAGTGCGTATTTCGCAGTTTTATAAAAGCTACGGAGGGCGTTTGTTCTTCACGCGTGACTGAATTTTGAGCAAAATCTGTCTGCCAGTTTTTTAAAAAATCGGTTCGTTTAGGGTTTGTTACTACCAACTGTTAAAAAAAATAGTTACGAATTAGATTTTTTTAATGAAACAATTACGTCATCTGTGAACTAATGTTTGTGCTGTTTGCTCTACCATTTATTTGCAATCTGTGTTCACCATCGGATTCAAAGAAAAATGTTTCCATAAATAAGCATTTAGTAATTTCTTGTTACGACTCTCAGTTGCCGACAAACAATAATTATTACTAAACACAGTACGGTTGTTAAATACTGTTGCACAAGTATAACTTTCCAAAGTATTTTGTAATTTTTTAGAAATTAGCTTCCAACATGTCAGTTAGATACTTGCAGAAATATTTGAATTTCATCGCCGCAGTACTTCCTCTACAACAACAAAGAATGCGATCGTGTTGGTGAACCTGTAGAGGCGCACCTCAAGGAATCAAGGTCATACAAGGTTAACTGAACCAGTTCTGCGTAGAATAATAGAAGCGATTCCCAGAAATACATGTCATCACCATTTGCGACCAATATCAGTAAAGTTTAACTAACCGTAATTTAACAAAAATTAGTTGACCTATTTTCAGAAATTCTCTGCAATTTGAACCGACATTTTCGTAAACAATAACGACGAAATACATTAATTTGTAAACAAATTTTCTGACTGGAATAAAAGAATGTTTAAGCAACACTACTGCATCGCTTATTGAAATCAAACTGCGCATTTATTGCAACATTTTATTTTGGAATGTTGGCAACTATTTTTTTAATCCAATTAATATAGTACAAACATCTCCATTAATGTTGTTCAGGCGTCAGCAAAATTAATTGATATTTTATTGCGACAGTTTATGACACAGATACTGATAATCTGAATATTAATAATTGAGACAATAATAAAAATATTATTTAATTAGAATTAAAACAGTATGGAAATGTAACTGGTTAACTGAAAAAACAATAAATGTAATCAACAACGTATCATGAAACTGCGTAATAAAGGCAACAATGAAATTTTAAATTACGAAATAACTGAGGTAAAAATAAATATATTAAAAATATATATTAAAATATATAGGCCTATATTAATATATATATAATATTATCTGTAAATATTATTCCTAATAAGCAGAGTATAACAATGAATATTTGACGTTCTTAATAACTAAAACCACAATTAAATTACAACAGGCTTAACAAAACTAAGACAAGTTACGTCACTAAGAAGGCAACAATAAAGGTTATAAATAATGAAACTTTGGTATTATTATTAATACCACACTTAACCTTACTAACAATGAAATTTTATATTATAATATATAACTGTGGCAACAATGAATACTATCAACATTTAAATTCGGCATTCCGCAGTAACTAAGGGAACAATGAAACTTGGCATCTTGTAATAACTAAAGGCACAATTCATATTATGAAAAATTAAACTTTGCATTTCGTAATAACTGAGAGAAAAATGAATATTATCAAGAATGAAACTTGACATTACGTACAAACTGAGGGAACGATGAATAATATCAACAATAAAACTAGGCATTACGTAATAACTGAAGGAACAATTAATGTTATCAACAATGAAACTTGGCATCACGTAATAACTGCGAGCACAATTCATATTATCAAGCATGAAAATGGCAATAATTATTAAATGAGGGAACAATAAATAATATCAACAATGAAACTTGGCATTACGTAATAACTGAGGGAACAATTAATGTTATCAACAATGAAACTTATCATCACGTAATAACTGAAGACACAATTCATATTATTAAGCATGAAAATAGCATTAAATAATAAATGAGGAAACAATAAATAATATCAACAATGAAACTTGGTATTACGTAATAACTAAGGGAACAATGAATACTATCAACAATGAAACTTTGCATAACGTAATAAATGAAAGAACAACGAATAATATCAACAATGGAATATGTTAATATTTAACAATAAAATTTAACGTGTGACGATAGTTTTTTAATATGAAAGGCTGTGTCATTCGGTAACATTCCTCCAGCCCCTAAAATATAAGTAGAAAATTATGAAGCTTCAATTTTGAATAACATACAATTAATATAATGAAGTTATAATATAGCAGTGTTTTTACAGCATTTGTTTATAAAATACTAATAATTTACTGGCAAGGGCAAGATGTTATAGGGGCAACATACGAGCGTAAGGTCAACCTACAATCGGTAACAGTAATTTGAAAATGTTTACAAAAAAGTGGACTTATTTCCAAGTATGACCCTTGGGGTTCCAGAACTGGTCTGGTCTTGTATATGAGTCAAAAACTGGTTGCGATCAAGGAAAAACTACGCAGAGACAAAAAGGCCTGCCCCACCACAGGTTGTCTCAGCCAAGATGGCGCCTTTACTGCTCGCGGCTTACTTGTAAAGTCTGGCTAGAAGAACTGCGTTAAGTCGTTATATTATTTTAAAAAATTCGGAAATTATGAGATCAAAAAATTGATAGTTGTAAAAAAAATATGAGATCCGAATCCTCAACAGCAATTCAAGAGACTTTATCGAATTTTAATCACAAATTTACAAAAGCAATCTAATCTATCTAATTCATATTATATTTCTGAAAGTTTGTATGTTTGTTTGTTTGTTTGTTTGTTTGTTATTCAATCACGCTTTATCGAATATTTTAAGTCACAAATTTACAAAAATGCATTATACTACTTACCCAGCCCAAAATAATTATCAGTTTTTAGTTTTGTGTCATGTGTTAATTGTAGTAATTTACTGGACATGTGATTTAGGTACCTGAGATGAACATAGATTCAATCCTATTTTAATAATCTTAATCTGTGTTTTATTTATTGCAAAATTATTGTTTTTAATGTAACATTTTCAATATTTTAGTTGAAATTTTTTTTAAAACTGACTTTAATTTGTTACTTTGTGTTGAATTTTCAATATTAAATGTAAAAAAATCCCTACACAGAGTGCCAATTGTAAGGTAGTATATATATTTGTGTAATTACATTACATGAAAAAGTAGTAAATATGCAGTGTAGCATAACCTATATTTTTCGATATTTTTGTTACTAAAATGCTTTATTATGTGCCCAAGATCAAGAATCCAAAATATGAAAGCACGAGAAGTACGATAAAATCGAAAATAAAAGTGACCAACATAACCTCAAAATTGGTACCCGGCGAAAATCAGTAACGTGTTGTAAATCGGTAAAACAATAAAAATACGACTAACACAGGTTTTGGGTGATAAGAAACCAATTTTTTAAAAGAATTCTGCATAACCAAACTGACACGGTTGTTAGGCCTAACAAGGTGATTCATGAAAAAACCTTTATATTTTTTTTAAAAATAGCCTACTATATATCCTGACACGGTTGTTAGGCCTAAAACGGTGATGCGTGAAAAACTACATTTTTTTAAAGAATACTACATATCCTAACTGACATGGTTGTTAGGCCTAACACGGTGATGCGTGAAAAAACCTTTATATTTTTTTAAAGACTATTACATATCCCAACTGACACGGTTATTGGGCCTATCATGGTGATGGTGAAAAAAACCTTTATTTTTTTTAGAATACTACATAACCTAATTGACACGGTTGTTAGGCCTAACACTGTGATGTGTGAAAAACCTTTATATTTTTTTAAAGAATACTACATATCCTAACTGACATGGTTGTTAGGCCTAATACGGTGATGCGTGAAAAAACCTGTATAATGTTTTAAAGAATACTACATAACATAACTGATACGGATGTTGAGCCTATCACGGTGATGTGTGAAAAACCTTTATATTTTTTTAAAGAATACTACATATCCTAACTGATACGATTGTTAGGCCTATCACGGTGATGTGTAAAAAAAAGTACTCCAGAACCTAACTGACACGGTTGTTGGGCCTAATACGGTGATGCAGGAAAAAAGCCTTAATTTTTTTTAAATAGTACTCCATAACTTAACTAACACGGTGGTGCATTAAAAAAACCTTTATTTTAAAAAAGAAATACACCATAACCTAACTGACACGGTTGTTGGTCCTAACACGGTGATGCGTGATCTTTAATGTATATTACGATTTCGGGATAAACCGTGACGGTTAACAAGTAATCATATTATATTTCTGAAAGTTTGTTTTTGTTTATTTGTTTGTTATTTAATCACACTTTAACTACTGGACCAATTGAGATTAAATTTGGTATGAACACGGTTTAGGTACCTGAGATAAACACAATACTATTCCAGTTTAATTGAATAATAGTGATTTTTTAATAATACTGTATTTTATTAAAATATGACAGGACCCTGTTTTAGAGTATCGAGTAGCAAAAATGTATATTTCTTGGCCGAAAACCATAAATCGTATAATATTGTAAATAGAAATATATTAAAATGAAATGATCTATTCTGATTTTGAAAATCGACTATAAATTTTATTGCCTACATTATAATTGCAGGCAAAGCCGCAACGGGTAACAGCTAGTGTAAAATATATGAGATAAAATTAATGTGCACGTAACACGTACTACAAAAGTAAGGTGATCGCGAAAAAATGGGTCCCGTTTTCAGGTTTTCTGTTTTCAAGAAAGTAGTTTGACTCTCCGTTCATGTCTGGTCGTCTGTGTATGTATGCACTTAGCTGGAGACTAAATGTATTTAACGATTTTCATGAAATTTGTAAAAGCTTCTAAATCGTTTTCAGGTTAAAACTTAAAATCGGGTTTTTCAAAATCAGCTGCAACTAGGCTTGTTATATTTCCAAAGAGTGAAAACGGGACAAGAGATATATCAGTTTGGGAGGGTGGATATTTTTTTTTTTAACGTCCGACTATTGTGCACACTTGCACTAATGCAGACGATGGAATGATTTATAGCGTATGAAAATGCCAAGCCCTGGCCGGGAATCGAACCCGGATCCTCAGGGTGAAAGCCCAGTACGCTATCAACTAGTACCGAGGCGGTTTTGGGGAGGGTGGAGAACACCCCACTTCAAAAAGAGAAAATCTTGCAATTTATTACTACAAAAGTGTATTTTTAGACAACTTTAAAAAAGTGTTACCTATTTTATAGTTTTTAAAGTTGACTAAATTATTTTTTCTTTAAAAAAAACAACCTAACTTTTCTTCACAATCGTTTTTTCAGAATCATTATTATTATTTTTTCTTTAATGTTTTATAGCAATATGAGTGATACATAGCATTAAAGCTCTTGCAGTTGACTCTCGCATCTAACTTTCTTCCTCAAAAAATATTCTTAACGAAAATATTCTTTCCACTTTCAGCACTGATGTTCCGATTCGATGAAATACTGATCACTGCCAACCAAATTAATATTTTGTTTTGAATTCACTAATATATATTATTATTATTAATAGCCAGTCTTGATAATCTCATGTATCTGCACAATAGTTTGAATTTTTATATCAGCTGTTACAAAACATCACCAGTTACTATTTTTATTTAACAGTTACTTTTTATTACTGACAGAGACATACACAAAGCCGGCCGACACTCCGGAACAAGATCCCAAAACTGAGACTATGGCAGGTCTATCTATAACGATTCTAATCTAATCGTCAAATAAATATTAGATAAAGAATATTTCTAAAAATCCTGTTCAGGAGCTATCGGGACAATATAAATTGGTTCATCAAATTTTACACAATTATTGGTTATATATAAAGTCCATAACTCAAAATAGTGTTGAAAATTTGAAATATAATATCCTTGCGGTCCGGAAATTAATAACAAATTATTTATGTAGCAGTGGTCTGACAGAAGTGAAATAACATAATCACATATGTTCCATTTGTTAATGTTCTGATAATTTTGAGGACTGGGTTAAACATGTAATTCAATGACGTTTATTAATTATTTATATACACGATATTAAATAACATCTTGTACCATAGTAATATTTCACTGTTAACACTTAACAATTTCGTGCTTGATGGACTGGTATGTAGTATAATGGCGTTAATTATAATTAAAATATATATATATATATATATATATATATATATATATATATATATATATATATATATATATATATATAACAAAGGAGCAAGTGAGTCGGAGTGTAAAAACCTTACATGTCAGCTCGATTTATCACCATAAGAAAAACTCAATTTCCTAGTGGGTCAGGCGCGTCTATAAAAGTTTTCACTTCAAAAAAAACCCTGACTTTCGGTTTTCATTGCAGCACAAAGTTAGATGTTCCTTCATAAATTACAAAAAAGGCTGATTATTCAGAGGGGGATTTTTTTTGAAAAAATTATTGAATGCGAGAATGTTTGTGTAATGTTTTTCAACATGTTTTTAACACGTAACTAGCTTTTATCTAAAAGTGTTTGCACTGATCTGACTTAACCTCGTATGATTAAAATTTTTCACGTAAATTAAAATCGGATAGCTAACAAATAATTTTGTATATTTCTTCGTTATTATTATCGCTTTTGAACAGAACTTTTAGGAACATACCTCAAATCGTTATTCCATATATATATATATATATATATATATATATATATATATATATATATATATATATATATATATGTGTGTGTGTGTGTGTGTGTGTGTGTGTGTGTGTGTGTGTGTGTGTGTGTGTGTGTGTGTGTGTGTGTGTGTGTGTGTGTGTACATATATGCATATATAGCCGCCTCGGTGGCCTAGTTGATAGCGTACTGGGGTTTCACCCCGAGGACCCGGGTTCAATTCCCGGCAAGGACTTGGCATTTTCATACGCTATAAATCATCCCATTGTCTGCATTAGCCCAAGTGTGCACAATAGTCGGACGTTAAAAAAAATACATATATATTATTCCAAAAATGTGTGATTGCCGAACTATCTAGTCCTAAGTTAATATAATACTTTGGGAATTAGATAATTCAATATATTACTGGGATGCGATGGGTGTCACCGCAAGCCTAAAGCGAAGTTGGTAAGGCCTAATTGGTGCCAGTGAGTCACTAACTGACCACGTGGTAATTTAATTGCAGTCATTGGTCTGCCAGTCTGAACAACAGAACAAATGATAACGCGTTATACCAAGCACACAGGCATACGTAGTACGCTATCATGTGTGTGATTAATACGTCATTAAAATCACAGATAAGCCAAAACTTAGATTAAAACAAAGAAAACCATTCATCAGTACAAAGTGTAATCTGCTATTATGTTATTATAAATTACAATTACGTTTGTACTTTAAAACTTCAAGGCAGTATCGGTAATTTAATGGTTTATTATTCTCACTATACGAAGTATAAAAAACATAGTGTAAACAAATTACACAAAACAAATACGCAGTTTTATTCGAAAAACATTCAGTTTTGGTAATACGTTGTTCAGCAGTTTACGAGTGAGTCAGTGCAATAAATTTGAAGTAATAGTTATTTAGGCGTTCATAATTGTTTATTTTCTATTTGTATTAATAAAAGAAAACGTTTGTGTGATAAAGAAGCAGGATTTAAAAAATTCTACTTAGATTTTTTCTAATTAGATATTTAGCTAAAAATTACACAGGCGTTATCTAGCGTCTTTTTTTAGAACTATTTTAATTTAGAAACAAAAAGAGAACTATTGTAATTCATTATCTCATGCTCACAGACGTGAATTATTTTTTCACGAGCAACGCTGTGCGTGAACTGCTAGTAAAAAATATTTACTCTCGAAAAGTAAATTTAATTTTTCCAAACTCTATAAACTGGCTTCAGTTATGAATCTTCATATGGCTAAAATTTGAGAAAAGTCTAATGAACCGATTGAAAAACGAGGCAGATAGATTTACTTTTTTCCTATAGTTTTTGACCCAACCATTAGGGGGGGGGGGGTACAGCAAGCTGTCTTGGGTACTTATGCAGTATAGCTGAGCGTAATTTGAACAAAACCATTTGAACTGATTTTGACAAATTGAGATTTAAGTTTTTTACTTTTAGGCTTCAAAAATGTTCATTTTTTTAACACAAACGTGAGCGCGCAAGCAAACGAGTATAAAACATTTTTTTGAGTAAAGGGGACCAGAAGACCAGAAGATAGATTATAAAAATCTTCAGATCAGTTTTTCACAATCACCAAGCTTCCCATAAATAAGAAAGAATGGTTTAACAAGGAAATAAATGCATGGCGTGACTCTTCATTCTATGATAACCCTAAGCAGGCCCTCCTGTAACGTTATGAGTACAGGCCACACGGACCCTTCAAAAGTTCACCGAGTTTAATTGTTGTCGAAAGATTAAATATGTAGTTCAATGTAACGCGCCTAATAAATGACATCAGATTCCAATTTTTACTTATTAAATTGTGAAGGTCAGTAATAACATCAATTTTGAGGTTATGACAAATAAAAGTTTCAAACGAGACGCAAAATGTTGATTCGAGTGAAACAGTGTTTAAAATTTGACAGAAACAATAACGGTTAATAAAGGTTTGAGGAACCCCACGAAATATTACAGAATGTATCGAGGTGTGTAAGATTAATTCAAAATCTAAAAGAATATTTTCACAATATTTATACAAATTCATATACATTTTATATTATTATTTCGTTTTTTGAAGAAGCTAACTAATTAACCAATCTTACCAATTCTAAGAAAAATAATCGCAGCAAGCAGCTGTCTCGATGACGTGATTGAAGCGAATTCCCTAAAGCAATTTTTTATTTTAACTCTAATTTCACCATCACAAACAGCATTAAAATCTGCACATATCAGCATTTTTAACTTACAAATTGCATTGAAAATACGAAAATAAACTCTAAATAAAATTTCCTAATTTCAACGGATTTTAAAATTCAAAACGCTAATTTATTCAGTTTTTAAATTTGATTACGGCGTTGAAATCAGATTTTCGAAAATATTTTAGATAAAAATAATGATATTTTGAATATTTGAAATGGCCGTCATTTTGAAAACGTTAAATATATGTGTTACGAGCTTGTCCAAGATTAAATCATATCGAACTATAATTCTGAACGCGATCATGCAAAAACACAGACGCGCGTCTGTACACACACACACACACACACACACACAATCGATTTTAGTATTTTCTTGGACAAATGCTTTACCCAACGAAAATCGTTCAAACATTTTGATTCAGCAAAAATCGCAAACTTTAAAAGATCATAACATTTTTTACACTTTTTTGAAAATGTGATTTAATTATACTTATCAAATTTAAAATCGTTAAGAATCAGTATTTGCATCTTGAATATATTTTAAATATTAATTTGAGTAGATTTTACACTGATCATAATGATGAAAACCAATTTTTTTTTAATTTTTTATAAAATAAAAAATTATTTTTACGTGATGTGGTATACGTATTACGTTTTGATAATTCTCTTACATCAGTTATGTTTTATGATTAACAGAATTAATCAAGATAAAAATGCATCAATCTTTTCAATCAACTTTATAATCACGCTGTTTAATCAGTTACGAAAATACTGTTTGTTAGATACCACGATATATAGTAAACCTCGGTTAACCGAACTCGGATTATCCGGAACGCATCTAGAATCACAAATCACAAAAAAAATGACTGGGAAGAAATAAAATATAGTAAAATATAAAGGTGAGATCGCGTGGGCTAGCAGATAAATAAACACCACTGACATTTATATTAGTCATTTGCTGTCAATACAAAGTGCTGATCACTTTAAAATTTGTTGAACATTGCAGCCAGTCAACGCCGGTTGACGTCCTTATAATGGAAAGATAGCGGGACTTCGCTGCCCTAAAACGTTGCGAGAGACATAAGAAACAAACAAAAATTGAGTTCTTTTAATGAATAATTAATATTTTATAACCTATCTATCTTAAGTACAGTATACATATTATAGATGTAAGCCTAAAATTGTAATTTTTAACTTTAGAACATAAGTTATTTATAGCCTAAAAAAACAGTTCAGAATCATTTGATCTTCAAATTTTTCTACAATTGATTGTATACAAAAAAGTATTACAGGTGCACGGCTTCCTTCTTTATTTCGGATAACCAGGGTTGTACTGTATTTACAACCACAACCTCTATTCACGGGACAGAATGGTGTGTTAACGTGTGAAAAGAGACCCGTAAAAGTCCGAACGAATTTGACAACAATGCCAGTTAACGTTGTCAAGGTCACGATTACTACTGTCAAATAATGATGCAAACGACAATCGAAACGTAAGCGTGCCTGACTGTGACGACTTGGCAAATTAAAGTTATATAATACAGGCCGCAATGTGCTATTAATGTCAAACGGTGACAAATTTTCCCACCTGAAATGTTTTAGACTTGAAAGCTTTACAACACGTTTTTCCCCAAACATAACTGTTATGTGTTCGTATTTTTATTGTTAGCTAATTTCCATTGGAAGTGACAATGAAATGAGCATCGATCCTGTCTTACATGACACGATATGAAGTTGAACGTTTTATTTATAACTGCATTTAAACTTCGAAAAACTGATTTTGGTTTTTGTTTATTCGATAAAACTTTTTTTAAAAAGGTGATAATTCAAACATTTTATTAAATAAAATCGAAACGTTAAATTTTGAAATTGATTAAATCTGATTTTTCTGTCGTATTTTTCCTTTTATAGAAGAAGCTTTGGAGTATCTGACAAACGTGCAAGTTCCTCAAACACTAAAACAATGAGTGTGGATGGAGAACCACGCAGGCGCTGCAACAAAAGGATTAACGGAAAACCGTACTTACAGCTAGGAATTTCTATTGAAAGAGATTCTTCTAGGTGGAATCATGCGACTCATCACGAGACAATGCGGTTTGAGGGCACATCTGAACAGGGTAGGAGAAAACTAGAAAAGAGGCTAAGCGGGATTGAGAGGGAACTGCATGTCACATAATCTACGATCCAGCAGGAGGCGAAGAACGTTTGGTTTCCAGGACACCAAGAACCTGCAGTAGCTGAATGAGCTGGTCAATGGACTGTTCAAGGTCATTGAGAGAAGCAAGTTTACTCAACTAGAATGCCTACCTTACAGGTTAGATGCACAATAGCTTCTGGGGAGCAGATTTTATGTCTATAACAACTCATAGGTTATGTTCAGGGCATTTTTTCAACTTTACAATCAACAAAAATCTTCTATTATTAATTTTGGCTTAAAAGTATATTTTGTTATTTAAAAAACGATGTTTTAGAAGCTATCGACAAAAATTTTCGAAAATCTACAAATTTTATCAAAAATTGATTCTTCAGATTTTGGTTTATATACGAAGATTTATAGCTCAAGTCTGTATACCAAACCTAAAATTTGAGAAATTTTACTTTTCAAAAGTTTACTTAATAAACGAAAGCACCAGATTACTATCACGAATTTTTTTTTCGATTTTATAGAAGTGATTTTTTTTTATTTCAAATTTTGTACACTAACTTTTGTATGAACAGTTTTTGTTTTTATAAGGTTTCATCAGGTTTCTCCTAAGGTACGATCACGTGTTCAGGGAACAAAAAGCAATCAACGTGTTCAGCACACGCACACGCGGTTCAGATTCTGTTTTAACTTGATAGCGAGTGGATCTCTTATTATTTTTGAAAGTTTTAGTCACAGTTTTTCTGATAACAATGAGCCTTTTATCTGATGTCGATGTGAATCGGATGATTTTCGCAATGCTGTGGGACAAATTGTGAAAAATATAAAGATAAATTTAAGACGCAGGAAGCGTGAAAATGGTTCAAACTCCTGCCTTAAAGTGATGAGAGGGGGCTTCCAATAAATTCTAGTATTCCTCCTTCGTTTTTTAAAAGTTTCTATAAAGAAACAACACGGCAACAACTTGCCTTCTCTCCATGATCACTATTGAGTAAGGAAGTGAACACAAAACCTAATATGATCCGTATGAGAACCGTGGATGTGTGAAGGGGTTTCATTTGTTTTTGGTTGCAACCGAAAATGAACCGAACCGAATGGAACCGCATATGTGTGAAACAGGCTTAAAGAATGTGAGTGTGGTGTGAGATATAAAAAATATATTTAGGGGTAGTTATAATTTTAAAATCAAAAGTATTTTTAATTTTTATTTAGGCCTATCTGGTGTGGAGTATAATTTAAAACACTGATTCCAAACATTTATAGTTTTTACACGTAAAGAATAATATACAAAATAAATCCGGCAGACATATCCAAAATTTCAAGTTTTAGGTTAGAAAAATCATGAACAACTTATAAACCTAGTTTGGATATACCTAGTAAGTTGAATGCAGTTCAAAAGTCATTGTTTGTTGCATGAAATACGTTTAAAAAATCACTTAAATAAATAAACTACAGACTAGCTCGGTCTAGTCCGCGTCGTGGCTATGCAGACGACATGATAGTTAGACTATCAATTCTTGAATCAGCTCTATTACCCTTATAACAAAACAATATAGTTTACTTTTGAACTGTAAATAATAATTTACAATGCAATTTATGTGTTTTAAAAAGTACGTGTTTGACAATTTTTGTTTCCATTGGTAAGTAGAATCGGGTACCTAACTGAAATAATGCTCCCTTGTGAATGTGCTAGAGTTTGGCCAGCTTTTAAGCATCTCAAATATAACTGATTTCTTCCTATCTATCCTCATGGTTACAGCATATTCCAAAACAAACACCCGCGCCAGCCAAACCAAATATTTATCACTTTGCAATTTCACGTTTCTTAATCAAGACCTTCTTGATAATTGTGAAACAAATTAAATCTATATATTATTTTGACGACTATATCAATGTGGTGAAATTTTTGCAGCATAAGAAAATGGTGTAGGCAATTCTTTTTTTTTACACAAAATATAAAGAACGTATTGTGGTCGTCGAAGAATATAAAATGTTGATGAATATATCTGTTTCCGCTTGTTTTTAAAAAAAGTGATTCACACTTGAAATTCCGATGAAAATCAGCAGAAAATATTTAAAACTTTTTCGGTATCAGTAATTAAAAAACAAACAATTGTTTAGACCAATTATGTAATTTTGTGAAAAAAGTTTCAAAATTATGATGTATAATACCAATTTCCCATTATTAATCTTTACTGTATTGACAATTATTGACGATGTTTCAGAAATGATAGCTGAAGGAATGTAGCAAAACGTATGAGGATAATATTGAGAATTCACCCTGTGTAAAATAGAAGAAACAAAAGTATTATCACATTTGACGATCGCCTAAAAATAACGCGAATAAAAAATTTGATATATACGGTCACAAACAAGCTAGCTTATACGGTTTTACTATATTAATAAAAAAATTAAAAAGTAGGCCTATATAAAAAAATTAATTTCTGTTATTGAACCAAAAATTAAAATCATGTCATATTATAATTACGATAATTTGTTCGAAAACACGACAAATTAACATAGCTAGTTTTTAACAACATAACCTAAAACTTATTATAGATATCATCTGTTCAATGAAATCAGCTGATCGTTATGAATTAATATAAAACAACTGATTTTTTTACTACAAAATTAAATTATCGATTCATTTCATTTATTTACATACATTTTTTCGTAGTTTCTGTAGTGTAGTGGTTATTACGTGTGCCTTACAAGTACAAAGTACCCGGTTCGATTCCGAGCGGAAATACAGAAAATTTTAATTATAATTAATTTAATACGAGTCTTGCAACGCGCAAAATATAAAATATCAAAATAAATTTATGCACTCGCATCACAAAAATCCAACATCTCAACCAGCCCTACATGTCAAAAATATTTTGTTTGGTTACTTATTGCAAAATTTCCTTTTGACGAATACCTGTAGCCTACAATCACAAAATTGATTAACCCGGATGACCGGTAAACAGACTTGAATCTGAATATGGTGCTAAATAATGAATTCGTGCTTGGAGGTAGCCAATAAAAGAAGGGGGAAATGTGGCAGCTGGAAAACAACCGACAGAAGAGAAATTTTTTTAAAAACTAAGAATTCAGTTTATTGCTTGTTTGTACTGGTCCAGTTACACCACTAATCTTGCCAAACTGAAATTACACACAACTAGTATTAAAGAAAATGGACACTTACCTACAGCATATACAAACATAAAATACCAAACTTATACAATATATCTGCAATTGTGAATGCTCTAATAATTGTTATATCTGGGCTTGGCATTTAGTATAATGGTTTTTGTTAATAATTTTGAAATTATTTATGTGAGTATAGTGTGCAGGATATATTTAATTGTACACGCTATAACAGTTTTATGCAAGATGATCATGTGATATGATGACGTTTATTATAATTTAAATATTTATTAATCCAGTTATTTATATACATAATTTTAAACAAATAGAAATTAAATGTAAATAAAGTTAAGGTCAGAGGCGAGTTTTTAACTCACATTCCTTAGTTTGCTAAGCGGAAATTGAGCCACGAATGCGCAAGGAACAATTAACTCACTCATAATAATTTGTGTTCGATAAGCGTGAAGCTTTTTTTTAGATGTTGTTCGTGTTAACGGGAGTTCCTATTTTTTCCTTTCATACAAAAAAGTGTGTCAGCCTAAAAAGTTTTCACTTTTCAAAAAATTATTTAAAATAGAATTTTTTCAAATTCTGTTACATTTTTCATAAAATTTTATTAAAACGTAGTCCATAGATCTACGTATAAAAAAGTTTAAGATTGGAAAAATAATAACATATTTATATATAATCAAAAACGGGGTTATTCTGAAAAAACACAGTTCAGAATGTATATCGAAAAAAGGAAATATGGCAACGAATATATTTTTGTCCTAAACTTTTGTAGGTCCAAAACATCTTTGTAAAGGGTGCACGAATATATTTTTGTAAATTTGAACTTTTGCGGTACAAAATATTAATATTTTTTAAAGTGTATTTTACATTATAATAACTTGACCATAAAAAAGGAAAATTTTGTATGTAGGAAAACCGTAGATCGATAACACGAGATTGGGTTATTTTGAAAATATCAAAACGCAAATATTTCAGCGACTCTAACAATTACGGAGCCGATATAAAGGTCATTGTAGCAATTAAGGCTGCAAGAAAATTTTGTTGTGCTAAAATTTGGATTATAGTACTTAGTCCAAATGAAATATTTAAAGACGTCTAACACGATAAGAGCTTGAAAGAAATACTATGTTCAGTATAATAATCTGCCTTCCCTAGCTTCGTCAATTTTACTTTCGTTGACACGTTTCGGAGAACCTCCATCTTCAAAAACTATATCTATACTCTGAGTTTTTGAAGATGGAGGTTCTCTGAAACGTGTCAACGAAAGTAGAATTGATGAAGCTAGGCAAGGCAGATTATTATACTGAACATAGTGACAATAATCCTAGCAGAAAAGAAGAAGAATATAAAAAGAATTTGAAAGAAATAGTTGATTCGCAGCTAAAGAGTAGTTTAAACATAGTGAAAGAATATGTTTCATAAATATCATCTGTGAGGGTCAAAAATGAGCTTCATTGAATAAACGTTACAATGATAACGAGAAGATATTTGTTCTGAATTTCATTTGTTTGAATATCATCTGTGAGAGTCAAAAATGAGCTTCATTGAATAAACGTTACAATGATAACGAGAAGATGATATTTGTTGTGAATTTCATTTGTTTGAATATCATTTGTGAGGGTCAAAAATGAGCTTCATTGAATAAACGTTACAATGATAACGAGAAGATGATATTTGTTGTGAATTTCATTTGTTTGAATATCATCTATGAGGGTCAAAAATGAGCTTCATTGAATAAACGTTACAATGATAACGAGAAGATGATATTTGTTGTGAATTTCATTTGTTTGAATATCATCTGTGAGGTTCAAAAATGAGCTTCATTGAATAAACGTTTGAATAAACGTTACAATGATAACGAGAAGATGATATTTGTTGTGAATTTCATTTGTTTGAATATCATCTGTGAGGTCAAAAATGAGCTTCATTGAATAAACGTTACAATGATAACGAGAAGATGATATTTGTTGTGAATTTCATTTGTTTGAATATCATCTGTGAGGGTCAAAAATGAGCTTCATTGAATAAACGTTACAATGATAACGAGAAGATGATATTTGTTGTGAATTTCATTTGTTTGAATATCATCTGTGAGGGTCAAAAATGAGCTTCATTGAATAAACGTTACAATGATAACGAGAAGATGATATTTGTTGTGAATTTCATTTGTTTGAATATCATCTGTGAGGGTCAAAAATGAGCTTCATTGAATAAACGTTACAATGATAACGAGAAGATGATATTTGTTGTGAATTTCATTTGTTTGAATATCATCTGTGAGGGTCAAAAATGAGCTTCATTGAATAAACGTTACAATGATAACGAGAAGATGATATTTGTTGTGAATTTCATTTGTTTGAATATCATCTGTGAGGGTCAAAATGAGCTTCATTGAATAAACGTTACAATGATAACGAGAAGATGATATTTGTTGTGAATTTCATTTGTTTGAATATCATCTGTGAGGGTCAAAAATGAGCTTCATTGAATAAACATTACAATGATAACGAGAAGATGATATTTGTTGTGAAGGACTATCGTAGTTAAAAACAGACAAAAGTGTTTCTGACCCAAAATGAAGCTATCTTCAAAATCCATAGATTTTTTTAACTGGTTTGTTCTATTTACACGAATGTTAAAAAAGTGTTATGTTTTCAGTACCTGGGTATGTATTAGTGCAAATATATAAATGCAACCCTCGACTGCATTTATTGTATGCACTTAACATGTAAATTCATATTTTATTAACTAAATACTCGGAAAATATTTTTCAGCATTTATTCTAATTTCTTGTTTTCATCTTTTAAATCAATTGTTTATTTCTTTTAATTATGAAATATATAATTTTTGTGTATTTTTTTTATATTTTGTGTTTTAGCAGTCGTGTTTTTTTAAGTAATTATTTTTATTTGAAATTCAGAAATCACAAAACTAATGCCAGTAAGTCAGCCAGGTTTAATGAGTTGCTATAATTATGTTATCTGACTTACACAATCATTATAGGTATTTAAGTAAGTAATAAAAAACACAATTAATGGATATAAAACTTTAAACTGCGTATTTCTAAACAAGCCAATCTGGCAGTTATTTATTTCTAGATGTGACAGCTAGTTTATACTTAGGCCCTACAGCCAGCCTAAGTGATTTTCTGTTTATATCTAGTGTCTACTATAAACCGCTCGGGATTTTTTAATTAACAAAATCACTTTGTATATATCAAATAATAGCGGCACTCAGCTGTCTCGCTGACGTTATAGAAGCGAATTTCCAAAAGTATTTTATCTTACTATCTCTTTGAAACTGCTTTAACTATCACAATCAGCATCAGTTAGCATTTTAAATTCTAAAATTACATTGAAAATAAAAAACTAACACTGGTCACAGTCAAAGAAATTTCTGAATTTCAACGGATTTTAAGAATTCAAAATGCTAAGTTTTTAACGTTGATTACGATGGTGAAATCATATTTTCAGGAAAGTTTAAGAGGAAAAAGTTACTCGTTTTTGAAAAGAAAACTGTTTCAATTTGTTAAATCTTTAGCGAATAGCACACTTTTAGGTATCTGAAAAACACACAGGTTTAGCAAGAACGAAAATCTATATTTAGAGGAACTGAAAATTTAAATTTCAAAATCTATTTTATCACTATCAGTATGCTACGTACTGTGAGCAGGTATATAATAAAATGCATTGATATTATAGAGGAAACATCTCTCCACATCTTGTGCCAATTAACAAAATATCTGTTTACTGAATTCAATTATTTATACTGTTACCATGAAACCAATATTAGAACTTAATTATAATTTTGTTTTTATTCAACAGCTGTTATGAAAAAAAAATACAAAAGCTATCGACAAAAAAAAGATCAGAACAATTATTTTTTAGAATATATGAAGATTCAAAATTGGAGTATGAGTATCAAAATTTAAAAAAGAACGTTTACAGATCAAAAATACTATAAATAGTAAACATTCAACTACGGTCAATGTATATTTATTTTTGTTCTACATTATTACTGAACCATAGATTTGTTTCCGGATTGCTAGAATTAATTCAGTTATAGATTTTCATACGAAACCAAACTTTGGGAAAAATTTCACTTAGAAAACGTTGTGTTTCATCAAAATCGATAAAACCTGTTTTGAGAAAATATTTTTTTAATTCTAAAATATCAACAGTCAAAGTTCATTTTCGGATTACAATGCAATTCGAATCCCGTATTTAAAATGCGAATATACGAGTTTATAAACGACTGTTTATGTTGGTGAAAAATTTCAATAAAAGGTAAAATAAAAGAGATATAGTTTTGTTAATCCGCTTGCATCACTTTTAGTGGAGGAAGTAAAATTTAAATGTTAATTTATTCGTATGATTTCAAAATTACAAAATAAAATTATAACTGGTATTGGATCAACTTCCTTTTAAATTTATAACCACGTGGAAATTTACATTATGGTCCTAGTCAAACATTCATAAAGTCGGTCTAATTTTCTTTTACTAAAAGTTTAATCCCTAATTATACGTGTCTAGACAGACAGACATTCGCCATGGTGAATGTGAATGGTGAAAAAATATTCACAAAAGTTCTTATTCAATTATTTTTCCAAAACGTATTGATAAAAAACACTGTGAAGTCGGCCTAATTTCTCAAAATCGATTAATAAAAGTTTTCTGGAAATTTGATCGTATTAAAAGATTCATACGTTCAGTTAATTTGCCAAATTTTAAAATAAAAACGATTCAAAAGTAGGTCTATATCGAAAACATAATCGACTCCGTAACTCTGGAACAGTAAATTTCATATTTTTTTTCAAATGAGTTTTAACGATACCGCAATTTTAATTATATATAAATATATCTAATCACCGAAACTTGAACTCACCTTAAAAAGGAAACACCCATATTAAATTAAATATCGTATGAATAATAATATTGTAACCATCACTTAGGTATAAGATACTTTCATACAAAACAATAACATCAATAAATGATCAATCTATAAAAGAAGAAGAAGAAACTCATCAATAACGAAATGATTATTGTGAATTTTATTGTTCAAAATATTTCAAGAGAGAAGTTCAACATTAAAGAACGAAATAATTAATCATCAGTGAAACAGATTAACAAATCAACTTGAAACTACATTACAGCATCCATTTTATTTACAATTCAACTAAATTCAGTTTATAGAAAATTTAAAAAAATTCTGGTAATATAATTATAAGCTTCAAAAACTTGGTGAAGTGATATTTGTTTAATACCAAATTCAAAATTCCACCAGGGGCTTTAAACATCAGACTTTAGAACATAATTAATAACAAAAAACTTTTGTTTATAATCACTGAAAAGTTACAGTTTTAAGACCAGCCTAATGTACAATAGCCTACATTTAAATTCATCATTTTATTTTGTTAAATCATCCATAAATCACCTCAGTTTTTTCACCCGCACATCACCCATCTAGTTATTAAATAAACTGAAATATTGCCAGCACAGTCTTTAGAGTTTATTTGTAAGATTCCATAAACAGTTTATTTCTGAAAGCTAGCCGAGGCACAAACTTAATATCGAACCCGAGATTTGTTGAATTTGTAAAATAAAATAAACAAATCAGTAATTTTTGAGTCACACACATATCGTATTATTGATTTAGTGTCACACTGACTTATGAATTCTTCACTGTGACCAAAACGTGAGCAAAATCTGACGTCGAACACGTTTTGTTTACGTTATAAACTAACGTTTGTTTAAAGTATAATCGTTAATCCGAATTTAATAATTTTTTATTAAAAATTGCCTTAAAAAAAGGTTTTTTGAAGAATTAAAAAACTGTCCCGAGATATGGACTAACTT
This sequence comes from Callitettix versicolor, assembly GCA_022606455.1. Classification (NCBI taxonomy): domain Eukaryota; kingdom Metazoa; phylum Arthropoda; class Insecta; order Hemiptera; family Cercopidae; genus Callitettix; species Callitettix versicolor. Next base: position 28,429,075 of record CM040186.1, read on the forward strand.
GAGAAATTTCATCAAAATCGGTCAATTATTTTATTTTCAAGCGATGAGCACAGTCACTAAAAGTGAGTTAAAAAAATAATTCATTTACCTATTAATCTAAATTTCAAAATTGAATTTCTTCACCGATTTCTTTATACTTCATATAGTGTGGTAAAGACTGTATTCTGCTTTCAGAGGACTTGAGAACTAATCAATATATCCATCGAAACGTTGACATAAATTTATTTCTTGCCACCATACTTTCTCTATACCATTTCCGGTAAACAAATACATCTATGCTGTAATTCAGCATAGTTCATATATTAATAAATATATTACTCACCGAATTATGCCTATACCTTATTCCTCACAAAATCTTACAATCCAATTCACAAGTAAAGCTATTCTAAACAAGTACGGAACACGTACAATGCCGGGCGTACGACTGACAGAACCACTGTTCGCACGGCAGTCCTCCGACATGTCCCTCCCCCCTCCCCCCGCGTCGTAAAGTTTATGTTTCTTATCAAAGGCGCCAAGTAACAGCTACAAAGCGCCCTCGACCGTGACGTTTTCAAGGTTGCGTTAGTTTTGGTCGTGTAAAAATCAATTAATCGTGCAATAACTCTCTTACGTTCAATTATTAAAAATAATCCTTTACGGAATCTATCGGCGGAAAATCAGTTTAATTTATCAAAATCAGTTCACCAGTTGAATACAGTGCGCAATGATTTTACTGGATACAATCGAATTCGACCAGTAGTATGTACACCTCAAGAACAATTTTGTGACAATACAAATTTTTAAAAATACAAATTCTTAAAAATGCAAAACTTAACAATACAATTTTTTTAATACAAATGTTTAACAATACAATTTTTTTAAATACAAATGTTTAACAATACAAATTTTAACAATACAATTTTTTCATAATGCAAAACTTAACAATACAATTTTTTTAATGCAAATGTTTAACAGTACAAATTTTTAACAATCGAAAACTTAACAATACAAATAAAACTTAACAATACAAACTTTTTAAAATACAAATGTTTAACAATACAAATTTTTAACAATACAATTTTTTCATAATGCAAAACTTAGAAATACAAATGTTTAACAATACAAAACTTAAAATAAATTTTTTTTAATACAAATGTTTAACAATACAAATTTTTAACAATGCAAAACTGAACAATACAAATTTTTAACAATAAAAACTTAACAATACAAATTTTTAACAATACAAAGCCTAATAATACAAATTTTTTAAAATACAAATGTTTAACAATACAAATTTTTAACTATACAAATTTTTTCCAAGATCTACTTTAATCGACAACCGTAAACATTAAACAAATTTGACTTTTTAAAAATCGGTTTATCATATTTCGCTCAAATTTCGCTTGTGTTTGTAACTTAACTTAGCGTACCAAATTTTAAATACATTATTTACGATGAATAAAAAAATCCGATAGCGATCAGGGTTTAAATTTTTTCCGATATTTATCACAACACCTAAATTTCTTATTCATTCACTACACATGCTTTAATATTGTACCTCCAGATATGACTAAAATTTGATTAAAATCGGGAAACAGATTTTATTAAATTTTTTTCGTTTTGGTTTAATTTTTGAATCTAATTTCTCTTATACTTGTACGTTTAGTTTTGATACTTAGAAATAAAATTCAGCCAAAATTGTAACGACTTCTGAAAAGTGTTTTGGATGTTTTGGAGCGGCGTTTATGCAATGTCCAGTGTTGGGCTTAACCACTGTAGTAGTTTATTTTTAGGGAATTTCAATTGAAAAATGAGGTTTGGAGAGGTCATCGTAGTAAGAGCCAGTCCCGGAATTTCAAAATGAGCGCCTATCCTGACTTTTAGATAACATCTTCAATGATTGTTAAAGTTGAGTTTGTGTGTGTGTGTGTGCACGCTTACGTTCGCAATTTTTGTCTGAATTGATTCAATATTGGCACAGGAATTGGTTGAACAAGTTCGTTAACCACCAAAAAATTCGTTCAAAAATTTCAAAATGACAGAAATTTCAATTTTTTAAAACATAACGTTTTTCTTGAATTCTTTTGAAAATCTGACTTTACCGTCATAATCAGCGTTGGAAATTGCATAAATTAGCATTTTGATTTTTCAAAATCCGTTTATTAATAAATTTAATTTGACGGCGGTCAGGGTTCTTTTTCGTATTTTCAATATAATTTTATAAGTTAAAAATGCCAGTTTATTAATATTATGATGCTGGTTATGGAATAATAACGTAAAAGACGTTTAAAATTTTAAAAATACTTTTGAAAATTCACGTCCATATACTGTATAGTTAAACAGTATATATTATGTTAGATATACATAACATAGATTTACATGTTATGTTATGTTAGATGTACAATAAAATACTAGATGTACCGTGCCCGCTGTGGTACATTGTGGTTGCATGGATGAGAAATGAGTAAAAAAAACAAACGTACGTTTCGTATAAGTTTAATTTTGCAATACTTGTGAATATACAATATTTTTGTTTTTCTGTTGTCTACATAGATATAAAGGCTATCTGGTTTGCCGACACGGGAACATGCAACATGCAGTTGTCCATGTGAGAAGCAATCCGAATCTAAATCTAAACCACACAATGCCAAAGTTTAGTAATTTATAAAGTAAATACTTTACATTAATTTTGAACCTGGGCAAGTATTATAATGGCGTGTGGTTGAAAGTACTGTGCCAGAAACCTATGCGGAAGTGTATTCAACAATTTCCCAATGTTTCATGGCGATCTGATGAATAGTATAGTAATGCATTTAAGTAAATACTTTTTATTAATTTTGGGTCTGGACAACTATTGTAATGGCGCGTGGTTAAAAGTAATATACTAAAAAACTTTGCGGGAGTGTATTCAACAATGTTTCGAAATTTGAGCTCAATCGGTACTGAACTTTTCGAGTTTTTGAAGTGTACACAAAGACACATAACATTTATATATATACGAAATTACTATCACTTCTAGTTTTAAGTGATATTCCACATTAGATAAAGAAGAATAACAAATCTTCTTGCCCATATTATTTTACCCTTTTAAGGATACCAAAATTTCAATTATACATAAATATATCTAATCATCTCAGGGTTGCATAACATAAATCACTGAATCCTGAACGCACTTTAAATAAAGAAATCACTAATAGGCCATTTATTTTAAAAAAATAATTTAGCATCAGTGAAACAAATTAATAAACCAACTTGAAACTGCACTGCATCCATTTTATTGAATATTCAACGAAATTCAGTTTTTCAGAGAATAATAAAATAATATATCTGATAACATAATTGTAAGCTTTAAGAATTTGGTGAGTGATACTTTTTAATAGCAAATTCAAAACTCCACCAGTGGCTTTAATCCAAAAAATTCAAAAATGTGTGTTTAAAATAAGTAAAAATTTAGAGACTGTTTCAAAATCAACATAAAACACAATAGCCTAGAAATTTAAATTCGTCATTTTATTTTGTTATATCATCAATAAATCACCCCATATCTTTCACCCGCCCATCACCCATCTCGTTATTCAGTAAAATAAAATGTTAGTATAGTGACGTAAAATGTTAGTATAGTTATAGTGACGTTAAGTGATTCTGTATGTGAAAGCTAGCCGAGGCTCAAACTGAACATTGAACTCGAGATTTGTTGTATTGTAAAACAAAATAATTTTTGTAAACATACACATATCGTATGATTGTAAACCCCGTAACTACTTAAATATTAGTTTGCCGTCAAACTCTGCAATTCCCCCGTGGTTCGGATCGGTACAAATACCGCCAGAATATTATAATGATCGTTGACATCGTTTATGAGTTACCAACAGACAGACAGACGGACACAAGCGCGTTTTTACAAGGACCCATTATTTTGCCTTTACCGTTTATGTGTAACTTTACAAAAGCTTCATTTAAAAACACAAAATGATCAATCTAATGTTACAATAACACCGATCGTATAAGGTTCACCTTTTTAAAAGCTAAGCATTTTTTAAATTTTAATTAATTTTTTTGCTTAAGTCTATACTTGATTATAGTTAGAGTAATAAGGACTATAGATTAGCATTAATATCAATTGAAAAAGCTATGGCAGTAAGTCCCACACCTACGACCTTGAGATGCGCAAGTTCAGATTAGCGTACAGTAGAATACAATGACCCCCACCTGCCATTGCACCTCTCTTACGCCACATGACACAATTAAGTGTAACGGACACGGAATTCCTTCCCACTTTCTGTGACGTCATTTACTGTACGCTCGGGCATACTACAGATATTTTTATTGCTTTAATCTTCCTTTAATTGCCTCGTAGAAAAAATATGATCTAACAGACTGTAGGCACCAAGAACGTCAAACTCCGATAAAAATATTGCGAAACATTGCTACTGAAAAAATACTGGTGAGGTATTAACTTAAGTGTAACGGTAAGTGAAATATTATAAGTACAGAATTAATAAGTATCTAGACATGAACATAACTTGGTCGTAAATATAATTTGTTGCCGATCGTACAAAAAACGTTTACTTTAAACCGAGCAAGTTATAACAAACAAGTAAAATAAAACAAAATTAATCAATTCCCTCTTAGGTCATGTGCTTCCATCACGTCAGCGAGACAGCTGCGTGCTGCGATTCCTAAAACCAACATGATTATTTATAATGTAGGTAAGACAGTGCTCATAAAAAGCCTTCATAAATGCATTTGTTATATTGTTACGGATTTTTAAGAAATTTACTTACTTAGAACATAAGTGTTATTTAAATCAAATCCTATCGTATAGTCGGTACAAATATGCGATATTAATATCTGAAAAAAACTGTATTAACACAAGTGTCATCTACTACAAGTTTAAAAAATGTATTTGAACTTAAAGGGATGAGTAGAAAGTATTTTATTTTGAGTCTCGGCAAGTATTATAATGATGTGGTTGAAAACGTTATTCCAGAAACCTTTGCAGGAGTGTAATCAACAATTTCCCAAAGTTTCATGGTGATCTGATGAATGGTATAGTAATGCATAAAGTAAATAATTTATATTAATTTTGGGCTGGGCTAGTATTATAATGGCGTGTGGTTGAAAACACTATGCCAGAAACCTTTATTGGAGTGTAATCAACAATTTCCCAAAGTTTCATGGTGATCTGATGAATGGTATATTAATGCATAAAGTAAATAATTTATATTAATTTTGGGCTGGGCTAGTATTATAATGGCGTGTAGTTAAAAACACTATGCCAGAAACCTTTGCAGGAGTATAATCAACAATTTTCCAAAATTTCATTGCGATCTGATGAATCGTATAATAATGCATAAAGTATTATGTCAAATTGATTTGACTTTATCAATTTTGGGCCTGGGCAAGTATTATAATGAATTAAAATTTGAAAAAACTGTGTTAACACAAGTGTCATCCACTACAAGTTTTTAAAAAAATATTTGAACTTAAGGGAATGAATAGAGTATTTTATTAACGATTGAAAATTTGAACAAGACATATATATATATATAATTTTTTTTATATTGTTTTTATATATATATATATATATATATATATATATATATATATATATATATATATATATATAGGAGAGTGTGAACTAATAATAGGAATTGAACAAATAGCACAATGCACGTACTAGTAATGATCCTGATTTCAAAATCTGTTTCCAAAATGGCGGCCCGCGAAATCTATTTGAAAAATAGTTATAGTTCAAACTAGAGGAAAATTTGCACGCTTCGGGGGGCCAATCAGACGAAATACAATATCTGTTAATTAAACCACAGAAACTAATATTAGAATTTAATTATTTATAATTTTTTATTTAACTGCTGTTATGAAAGCTAAATTTTTGTTACCATAGAAACCAATATTAAAATTTAATTATTTATATTATTATTTATTCAATTGCTGTTATGTAAGTTAAACTTTTGTTACCATAGAAACCAATATTTATTAGAACTTAATTGTTTATTCAACAGCTGTTGTGGAAGTTAAAATTTTGTTACCATAGAAACTAATATTAGAGCTTCATTATTTACAACTTTTTATTTATTCAAAAGCTGTTAAGAACATTATACTTTTGTTACCATAGAAACCAATATTAAAGCTTCATTATTTACAATTTTGTATTTATTCAACAGCTGTTGTGAAAATTATACTTTTGTTAACATGGAAACGGATATTAAAACTTAATTTAAAAACGTCCGCTTTTTATATCCTCACCATAGGCTTAATTAATTAAAATGTATAGTTTTCACTCAAATTCGTGACCAAGATATTTAAAATAACCGTCTATGACATACCAGTCTCTCAAAATATTATTTCAAATTTGCGTGATTTTATATAAAGTATTAACTGACACTGTTCAGTGCGCGCCTATAAACTTCAATTATTCTGTAGATAATGTTTTTGTTTATTTTCAATGTCATTCTTTTATAAATTTATATTAATGTTTTAAACAATTTAAAGGGTTAAATCTTTGTATCAGATGAACCATCCATATTATTCCATACTGGTACCTGTGTTCTATTTGCAAAAGTACGAAATTTTGAGAGCCTATTAAAGTACGGCCTGTAATCATACTTGAGATTTCTAGTGTGATCCTAGAGCCTTTACCATTTGGAAAGCCCTGTTCTACATCATAATTTTTGAGTGGTCAATAAATTTATTTATATATACCAAATTTTTAAACATAATACGTGCAAGTTATAAAAACATTTATAACTTTTGTATTATAACAAAAGTTTAAAGAACATTAGGCCTCGCAGTATTTTCTTAATTAATATACAGAGCGCGCCACGACAGCGCTCTTAAATTTTTCCTCCATTTTAACCGGTGAGTACATTTACGAAAAGTGTTACTTAACCATATTATGGCCAAATTTTATGGTATTTCTTCACGAAGTTGTCAAAATCATGATAGGTCTTGCCGTTCAACCAGTATTACAGGTAACAACCAGCAGCTACATTCTCAATGTTAAATCAAAGACTGCCATCTTGAAACGGAAGTGAATTGGAAGTATCTTACACATACATTATTCGAGTATTATGTCAGTACCTTACATGTACGTATCAAATTTCAAAACAGTCGGTCCATGCTTTTTGGCCAAAACTGCTTACACTCGTCATCATTAAATCAGAGGCCGCTATCTTGAAATGGAAGTGAATAGAAAAATGTTACCAATATCGTTTGGGCTTATACAAGATATTTTCGTACCAAATTTCTAAGCAATTGATCAACGCGTTTGGCCGAACTGCGTACACTCTTTTTGTAAATCAAAGGCCGCCATCTTGAAACGAAAGGGAATGGGGGGAAATCTTACACATACGTCGTTCGGGCTTTATACAAAATATCTTCGTACTAAATTTCGAAACAATTCGTCAATGCATTTAGCTGAAACTGCGTAACAAACAAACACACAAACCAAATTCCGAACAGTCGTGTTGAAACAAAAACTTAGTGGTATGATTAGTTTAAATTTTTCTCATCTGTCCAAGCAAAATGTAGGCCCTATTGATGGCAACATCCCTAAAAGATTGGGCGGAAGAACGAACTGGGAGTGGAAAGATTAATAAATCCTTGTTAAATTATTGTAAATCCTTGTTAAATCATTGTAAATCCTTGTTAAATCATTGTAAATCCTTGTTAAATCATTGTAAATCCTTGTTAAATCATTGTAAATCCTTGTTAAATCATTTTAAATCCCCTTGTTAAATCATTGTAAATCCTTGTTAAATCGTTGTAAATCTTTGTTAAATCATTGTAAATCCTTGTTAAATCGTTGTAAATCCTTGTTAAATCATTGTAAATCCTTGTTAAATCGTTGTAAATCATTGTAAATCCTTGTTAAATCGTTGTAAATCATTTTTAAATCATTGTAAATCCTTGTTAAATCATTGTAAATCCTTGTTAAATCGTTGTAAATCCTTGTTAAATCATTGTAAATCCTTGTTAAATCGTTGTAAATCATTGTAAATCCTTGTTAAATCGTTGTAAATCATTTTTAAATCATTGTAAATCCTTGTTAAATCATTGTAAATCCTTGTTAAATCGTTGTAAATCCTTGTTAAATCATGAAAAATCATTGTTTAAATCAACTTCTTAATTATTAAGCGAGATTAATAAAAATAAACTTGCCACTGAAGGCCGAGATTTTTTTTAGCGTATTTCAATTGGAAAATGAGCTATTGGAGCAGCCTTCATGATAAGAGCAAGACCCGGGACCATGAAATGAGCACCGATATTGACCACTTTTTGAAGGGTCGTTAAGATTTATATACATATTTTTTTAACGTGCATTTTTATGCCAGTTAGGTTAATAGAGTCGAGGAATCAGCGTTAACGGTAAAAGAAAAGCAAATGGAGTAACAACCTTGATGTGCGCAGTTCAGAGACGCAGAAGAGACGGTGCCTTAGCCACATTGACCACCGAGCCCTATTTTTTTTTAATATATGTGTTAGCACGCTAATTTTTTTTCAATTTTAGTTTAACGTGATTAGAATTTAGCTGAAAATCTACTTTCAAAATGGTTAATTAGTATTTTGATTTTATAAAATCCGTTGAGATTAAGAAATTTGATTTGACAGCGGCCAGGGTTCATTTTTGTATTTTCAATGCGATTTGGAAGTTTAAAATGCTAATGTATGTTGATTTTAATTTTGATTATGATTAGAATAGATTAGATTCAAACTAGAGAAAGGGATCAACCACAGGCACTGCGATCAACAGACCTATTGTTCAACTAAACCTCTTAAGTACTAGTTTAGCAGATTGATGCCCTTAATAAGTTCCGACAGTCCACTGACTAGCTCATTCTGCTGAATATGAGCTTTTCCTACAGATTAAGATGGTTTTCCTACAGTCCTGAAAACCAGGAATACCTAGGCTCTTACCATCAAGAGTTTCGCAATTAAGGATTATGTATTGCAGTCTCCTCCTCTTAGCCGCCTCGGTGGCCTAGTTGTTAGCGTACTAGGCTTTTACCCCGAGGACCCGGGTTCGATTCCCGGCCAAAACTTGGCATTTTCATATGCTGTAAATCATCCCCATCGTCTGCATTAGCCCAAGTGTGCACAATAGTCGAACGTTAAACACCAAAAAAAATCTCTTCTTTCCTGCACAACCTACACTCGGTTTCACCATGGTACATTATCAGACCTATTTATGTACACTATCAGACCACAGTGCGCTATAACAAGCCCCATGATTTTCCTGAGTTGTGCTCTGCCCAAGACGTCGGCTGCCCCTTTGATCCCTCCATATGGAACCATGCTTATGAGGCGCTTACTATGAGAATGCCGAGGAAGATTATCTCATCTTACTTGGTGTTGCTTATTAATACACAAATTAATAACAGACCTGTTTGATTATGTTAGGGAAATTATTAGAATTTTGTAAAAAAGTAAAGTAAAAAAATACTTTTAGAAATACGCTTCAGTCACTTCAACAAGACAGATTATTATTACAAGTGTCAAGTGTCACTTGTATTACAAGGCAATACAAGTGTCACTTCAACTTGCCTCAATTATTATTATTTGAACTAAACAGTTTCTAGTAAGAGGACTGGACCGTTTGCATTTCCCATGCGTTTCCCTGACATTAAGTCATGTGTCAATCATTGTCCTCGTGTCTTAGGCTGTATCAATATCCAATGTCATGTGTTTATCATCCGTCATAAATAATTATAAATCAACCTAAATGTTGATTGTTGTTTATTGTTGTGTGTTTTTTCCCCTATGTTCAATATACAAAAGTATACTACAAAAAGAATATCGATATTTGTCGAGATATCGATTGGTCTTTTCTGTTTAAGGTCCCATGAGTACAAAGTGTTTTCCAACGGAATATCTGTTCATCTTTTTTATTTCAATGAGAAAATTTGATGTTTTTGTAAAGTGACTCAAAAAAATTGTGCTATTTTGATGATTGAAACTAGCCATAAAAATTGATTTCGAAAAAAGTAAAATGGGTGCATTCCAAACTAAAAAAAGATTTTTTTATCTTACACTTTTCAAAAATGTTATTTGACCATTGTATTCGACTTCAAATTTTTTTCGGTGTAATTTGAATTTTTAAAATGCTAATTAGTATAAATTATGATGATGAAATTGTTTTTCATAAAGTGTTAAATAAAATTTTTATGCACTTTACGGTGGTCAGGGTTCATTTTTTTTTTTTGTAAAGTAAAATAAAATATATATTCGTTTACGTAATGTGATATTTTTATTTGAAAATTCGTTTCTATCACGACAGCTAGACAGCTGCGTGCCTCGATTATTTTATTTATTTTTTTTATTTTATGTTTATGATCTAGCGAGAAAGTTAGTACTGGCCGCGGCATTATTTATAATTACTGACGCCATGTCGTTTGGTACACGATTTCCGGGCCACTCTGTAGGCGAATTAATTCGCAACCTAACGTTTAATAGTTCTGTTTGTGAAGACGTGCGGTTTGTATTGTCGGCCAATCAGCTTTAATTGTCAAGGCCGGAGGTCAAACAGCTGATGTGAATCATAAGCTACTTGAATTGTCAACAAGTGTTGCCAACAAAACAAATCAAAATACGCGATCGTTGATTCTGCCAACAACCTTGTGACAAATGATGTTATTTATAATGCGTGTAAGATATTAGTTATCTGACAGTCGATGTTCCGAACAGTAAACCTGGTCACTATCAGACTGCCAAGACATGATCCCTGACCCAAAGCCGTTAGCCTGTACATGTGTAATTAATTTGATTTACAGTGTTTCAATGTTAATAACAGGCTAAAACATTTCGTGGGGCTGACCCACGAAATAAATATTGCGAAAACAACAGAAACGTTTTTATATTTAATTATTTCCCTAAAAATGCGAGTTCATAAAAAACCGTTTCATATGTTTTTCTCAAAATATTTACAAATTTTAAATAAAAGAATTTGCGAAAATAGATCGTAAAACACGCCCCAAAGTCGGGTCAATGTAATTTGAAAATACAAAAAACTCTAATTTCTGCAGACTTTAATGCTGATAACAATAGTGGGATTAAATTTTCCAAAAAAACGTTTGTTTGAAAAAAGTCGTATATTTTACGACGGTCAAGGTTCATCTTGGTGTTCTTAAGATTTTCAAATAAACAAAAATTTGAAACAGAAATCATTTTTGATCAGTACAGCAAAATGTGTTTAACCACTTGATATAATATGTTTATATTTTGTATTGAATTGCATTTATTTACTTATTTCCAAAAAACAATGATTACACATTATATAAACAACAATACAATGAACAGTGAAGCATGTGTTTTTACAGAATATATTGAACACGTAAGCGCCTTTAGGTCGAGAGGCTACCAAATGCGGAGCGGAGTGGACTAGAGCATTCAAAACCAACATATTGTTTTTAAATGTAAGTGCACTGAAAGAGTAACTGATTCCGCTAAGGTCCGTACGTTTTCACTGGCCGCACTTACATTGCTTTGTGAATTTGTACCATCTGTTGAGATTGTGAAGTTAGGTGTTTGTTTTTAGAGCTATAAGTTATTTTAGTGATTGCAGTGTAACATTTCAGTGCTTTTTGTAAAAAAAACCGTTCCAGCACCCCAAGCAGAATTTTCCTTCTACCCTTTCCGCGAAGAATTTTTCTACGTGGACATATTTTTTTTTACTTTTGGATATATTTAAGTCTAATGAACATATTTAATGATAATATTTTCAGTTGAAAACACACACACACACACACACACACACACATATATATATATATATATATATATATATATATATATATTTATGTATATATGCATATGTGTGTGTGTGTGTGTTTGCGTGCAACGCACAAAGAATTCACCTGTCCGTCAGCTTCCACCCGAACCGTCCACTCTACCACTTTATGGTGGGCCCCAACTCTCCCTCTACCACTTTATGGTGGGCCCCAACTCTCCCTCTACCACTTTATGGTGGGCCCCAACTCTCCCTCTACCACTTTATGGTGGGCCCCAACTCTCCCTCTACCACTTTATGGTTAGCCCCAACTCTCCCTCTACCACACATAAAAGGCGCGCTAAACGAGAGTTCCACAACTGATATAAGAAACGAACAATGCGGGGTTCGAACCATCCACGTCTAACAAATTAAATTGGTCAAATACAGCGCTTTAGAACACACGCCGTTTAACCAATTTGACATCTTGATACTTTAGCATGTCTAATAAAAGATTGGCTTATTTAGACAACCCCTTTGTTATTAATTTTTGGTTGTTACAGAATTTATTTATTAACTTGGTATTAAAATAATAATTGATAAATAGAGACATGAGTGATGATAATACTATTGAAAGAAAACCATGATGATTAAATCACTCATTGGCTTGGAAAGGGAAGTAGGCTATTTAATGCGAAATCTTAATCATATTATAATTAAAAAGTTTGTGTGTTTATTTGTTTGTTTATTCAATCGCTCATTAACTACTGGATAGATTGAGATGAAATTTGAAATGAATTTGGTTTAGTTACCCGAGATGGTCATAGATGTATTTCCGTTTTTAAAAATCTTAATCCCTGTTATTATTTATTACGAAATAATTGTTTATAAGTTTACATCTGCAATGATTTTGGTTGAAAAAATTTTCAAAATCCGTATAATTTAATTCTAATAATTCCAAACAACCTGCCTTTTCAATTTAAAAGATGCAGTTTCCATTTAAGTTGGCAATGACAATTAATGAGTCAGATGTTAAGAGTAGCAGGAATACATTTGGGAACTCTGCGCTTCTCCCACGGTTAGTTATATGTCGCCCGTTCTAGTGTCGAGTAGCAAAAATATATATGTCGGCCGAAAACCATAAATCGTATAAAATTGTATATAGAAATATATTAAATTGAAATGACTTATTCTGATTTTGAAAATTGACTATAAATTTTAATACCTACATTATAATTGCGGGCGAAGCTCAACGGGTAACAGCTAGTATAAAAATAAATTTTAATATTATCATTCTTACTTTTAAGCACAAGACGGTGTCCATTTTTTTGATTCCTTTGTATAGTTTAAAATCGGTACAGCAATGTGAATGTTATTTTCAAAGTATCAATAGCGGACACAGCTGAGTGATTTTCATACTCATTCACTGAAACCTCTGCATGTTACATAGTATAATTATTCTGATCGTAGTATTACTTTTGATCAATGAAACTACAGTTTTTAAATATTTCAATTTTATGTATTGGCTAACCCGTATTCAACGAAAATAAAGAAGTTATAATTTTATTGCGTATTTTTTTCTATTTATTTATTTTCCGAAAGTTGTGTTTTCCAGTAATTAGGTTCATTTTTCTCAGGAACTAAGAAAGTAATACATGATTTTTTTTTATTAGTTTATCATGCTATTCTCTAACTCAAATATTTCAATTATATTGAAAAATATATTACTAAAAAGTAATTTTACGTAAATAACATTTTTTTAATTGTCAAATTATGCAGATAACCATGGGTTAGTTAAATAAAAAAAAGCATCAATACATCTTATCAATTTTAAGAAAACTGTACTTATCTTAACACGGAAATGGATTAACCAGAGTGACTTCCTTAATTTTTCGAAATTTTTCTGACCATGTAAAAGTTAGGAAGTGGATTAAAAAAAACTCTGTTTTGAGATGTCTGGTTGCTCTATACATATAGATTAGGAATCAGTTCTAAATGATACACTAAATATACAATTTTTTTTCTCTTTAAGATTTTAGTTACCTCTTAAATATCTCTAAATATTTGTTATCGTTAACCTTAGGAGGCGCTACAAAGAAATGTTCACTAAATTTTATAGGGATCGGTCACGTACATTATCGCTGCATAATGACAGACAGATACGCGCGCGGTCTACGGGCATAAAAATGGCGGCTACCCAAAGTCTTGATTTTCTTTAATCCTAAATTTTTATAAAAATCTGATTTCTCCATTATAATCAACGCTACGATTTGCATAAATTTGCATTTAAAATTTTCATTTTAATTCCGTAAAATGAAATGATCGTGTGAGCGTGAGTTCCTTTTTTAAAATCTAATTGAAAATTTTGAAATATTAAATGATTTTTACGGGTTTAACTCTGAATAAGATAGCGAAATCTGATTTTCAAATAATTTTGAATATTACAGCGGTCAGCATTTATTGTCATTACATTCTGTTATTAAACAAAAAAAAATCATGTGTCACGTTATCTCTTTCTTTTTTATTTTAATTACGCTAATTTGTTAGAAAAAGTTGCAAATTATAGCTAGTTTTTAACAACATAACCTGAAACTTATTATAGCCTATCAGATGTCCAATAAAATCAGCTGATCGTTACGAATTACGGGCAAGATCCACGGTTCTCGGTCGCAAACACAGTAATCATACATATTATTTCTGGAATCAACATCCCTTTTTCTCAGCACATACTATTCGTACAGGCATAAATGAGGTATCTTTAGAAAGATTTTGTAACCGGCTTCTGACATTGCAAAACGATTTGTGCTAAAACTTACTGTTTGTGAAAAATTTTAACACAAAAGACACTTTTAACTGTCATAGGCAAAACGGCATCGTGGATGCGCATGCGCGGCACCACAAATCAGACAATGTTTTGCATATTTTACGAAACTAACTTATTAATCACGAATAGACAATCCCATTACAAATGCCACTTTTTTGCATAACGTGCTTAGAACAATTTCAATATTTACTTAAAAGTCATTAAACTTGTATGTTATATCGCCCTATTGATAATGCTCTATCCCTGCCCGTCGTACAAGCCGGGACAAGCATTTCGAATACCAAACACATGTTTTGGGCACTGTTTTTCCATAAATATATTTGTGATTTCTCCTTCAATCGTGCATTTATATATTGTTAATACACACATCATAAAATACGAAGTACAATTAAAAGTCAAAATACAGTTAGACGTTATAAAGCATAGCTTTACAATTGACTAGAATACCTATTAAAAATTACGTTTGCTATCACTATAAACAAGTCACAGAGACAAACACTTCAAAGAGCAGGATTGTATTTAACAAATGCCGTCTTTACTTGCGGACAATTGTATGTAGCCTTTTCAAGTGGATCACCTAACATGTTTGTATCCATTAAAGAAAATGAAATACAAAAACTACAAGAAGATTACAATCTTACATCAAATATCGTTTACATCGAGATACTGTAATGCATGTAAAAATTTCTATTAACAAAAACAATTATCTGTATTGAAATGTATATACTACAATGACTCATAAATTTGTGACTATTATTTTAAACCGATAGCTTTTCGATTTATTTTTTAAACAGTGTTTTCCCATCCTATCAACTTCGCCCTCACCCCAACGACTACTCTTATTCAAAAGGCTGGGTTTACTTAACACTTTCATAGTGCGAAATTTCACACGGGCTCCCTGGTTTTTATTTATAATTAATTTAATATGATACTTTCGATGCGCAAAATATAGCCTACTGTTCCTCGCATCACGAGTCCCGTAAAATCCAACAACAAAACCAGCACTAAATCATGTCACATGTTAAAACAAAGTTGATCTCATCGTATGAAAGTTAGTTTATTTAAATCTCGTTACTTTTTGAAAATTCGCTTCCATCACGTCAGCGCTACATCTGCGTGCGTTTGTAAATACATCGAAACATTCAATATATTTCAACACATGGTCCAAAACGGGGCCAGTATAGACAGACAGGCGCCAATGGAAAAAAATTGATAACCCTGAAATTAAACGTCAGCTGATAAAACTTAGATACTTAACGGGACAAATTTAACCGTCAAAGCCAAAGGGCAACTTTGATTATGCAACTGTCCTTTTTCAACAGCGAAGATCAACAACTTTGTGATTGAACTGTGAATTGTAACAAAATTTTATTAGAAAACCAGAGGGTTCAACGCTGTCTATGAAAATTTCGCAAATCGATTTTAATGTTTGCTGTATCACGGGAAACCACTAACTGTGCAGATTTGCAAACAATTATGAAAATCGAATATTTTTAATTTTGTGTGTGAGAAACCAAAAATATCCTTCGTAAGAAACACATTAAAAATGCATTGTTATGAAAACGGTTAACATCCGGCCAACATTTGGGTGTTTTTTAATTAATTTTTCAAAAATACACTTTGTAGGAAATTTTTATGAGCTCAAAAATATTACCCCACTGCCTCAAGTTACACTTAAAAAAACATTTTCATGGTTTTAATATTAAGTTGGTACTTTTCTATGATAGTTGTTTTATATGAACAAATAAGACATTCATATATTATTAGGTTAAGCATTTCGATCGGTTTTGTACCAAACGTACGGACCTGCTTTATTGAAACTACATATATCTGGTACTTACAGGTTGGTCAGAACTCCGGGGAACTCTAATGCCATATATTTTTCCATTTTAAAAGCTTTACAATAAAATAAAACCGACCTAAAAGGTTTGTAAACAAAATTCCATTAGCAGTATAAAAAGTCCCCGTGAGAGTGCAGCACAATACAGGCATATGCGACAAATAATTAATTGTATACCAAAAACTGCTGATTGATAAAAAACACATTGTTGAAAATAATATTTAATCTATTACTGTTTCCATGATTTAAATAATTATTGACCAAATCAGTTTTGAATGTAAAATCCAGTTCTAATATAAATGTTATTAAATAAAAGATTCTGCTTTTAGTAAACAGTAAAAATACTGAAATACTGGCAAGAAATAGTAGGCCTACATGTTTTTGTAACTATTTTACTTAAGAAGATATGTACAGTAATCGTAAAATACAAGTATTGAATTAAAAATTAGTGTATTATAATAATTAATTACCAGCAAATGTTGTTACTTGAATTATTTTTTTACAAAATTCATGTTTTTTTACATTCGATTACGGATAACGATTTCGTAAAAGAAATGTCCTAACGTATTTTCCTTTTCGTTTATGTACAAACAAGGAAAGTTATGTTTGCCGCATATTTGATAGGTCATATATATTTCATAGTTTATAAAGAGTTGCTATAACATTATTCAACGTCTTGCTGCACATTGTTGCATATTATTCGTTTCTTTTTCTTTAACTGCGAAAGTTCACTCAGGCCCGCTAGTTTGATATTAATTAGTACGTGTCCCACGGTAAGTCAAATCACATTTTGTCTCTAATTAATTGAACTGATATTACTGTAACTTCATACAAAGCTAACTACTATAAACTGTTCATCTTGGAAAGTAGACAGAAAAATATTGCTAGATAGTCTTAGACTAGTTGTAATTGTATGCAGTAAAAAAAATCTTAGAAAGTATTTAGGTTGTTAACAACTGAATTACCATTTATGTTTTTTTTTTAGTAACTTAATATACATAAAGATTGCAAAGATTAGTAGTAATTTACCAATAAATTTCCGCTCTGGAATTCATCCATACTGAATCACGACTGGAAGTCAACGTACAAAATTTGAAGTAAACAAGATACAGTTTACAATTTGTTGTCAACATTCACGATTTAGTTAATTGTTCTTATGGATATCTTTCGAACTGGAATATTTGCAGAAATAATGACTAATATATAATATTTGTGTGGCCACGATTTAGTCTAAATTTGTGCACTAACCGTAACGAACCAAATTTGAGTTTCTGAAATTCGTCAAAAAAAAATAAAACGAGTAAACTACTATAAAATTTCACTTTATCGAACAATCACTATTAACATACCTACGAACACCACGATATATGTTTTCAACACACTGCTTTTATTGTAAAACAGATTAAAATTATGCCTACAAATGATAATACTGAATTGAATCTAACTATACTTTCGTAGCAAGTTCTGCTATCTCGCGGACGATTTCTAAACTACTAGCATTAATGTTATGTTAACGAAAGAACTATTGTTACAAAGTTTTTACAGTATAATTTAGTTTACATTTAAAAAACGACGGATAAAAAATTAATCGTTTAAATAAATGCAATAGCATCTATTATCACTTTCAGCGTACGTTCATCGAATGAAAACAAAGCAATAATTATATTTTACTTGCCCAATAGCTCCTGCAAGTTTATATAAAAAATGATACGTTTTGTTGAAATAATTCAAATAAAACAGTTTTAACGTAACTTGGTGCTTTTAAGTTTCTTTCAGTTTTGTACAGCGATTTGATTTTAGTTTCTTCATGTCCAGAAAATTTGTTGAGCTGATTATTTTCGCCATAGTTTCTACACAGGACTTTTCAATGGTACTGACCTAAACCCACGGGATTCTAACTCCTGCGGTCTTCAGTTGCCAATTACCGGTACCAACCACGAATAATTATAGTTTGCAAATATACGAATTAAATTCGAACAACTCATAGTATTTTCATAACTTACACGAAGTAACAATGTAACTAAAAAATAGATAGTTAATTAAAACGTATATTTAATTATAATGCTTAGTTATTTAATTAATGATAATTAGTAATGTTGATGGTGATTAATGATAATATTTATGATAATGAATGATAATAATTAAAGACATTAATTAACGATACTTTAGCTATTTATATTTATGGTAGTCATAAACTATATTAAATATGACATTGAATGCAATTGAATTAAATTATGATTTCAACACATCATAGTTAAATAAAATGATCAAAATTCTCGGCGCGCAGCTGTCTTGCTGATGTGATGGAACAGAATTTCAAAAAAATTGTATTGTACATTCTTTTTGAAACTCTGATTTCACCATCATAAATAGCATTAAAATGTGTATATACTAGCATCTTAAATTTTCAAAAAATGCTTTCAAAATACAAAGTGAACCTTGGAAGTTCATTTTAACGGATTTCTAACACTCAGAATGCTAAATTATGCAGTTTTTAACGCTGTTAAGACGGTGAAATCAGATTTTCAAAAGTATTAAAAAAGTTTGAAACAGCCTTTATTTTGAAACTATTGAAATTTAATCATTAACGAACATGTATAAGCAATTACCATAATCGATTTTTGTGCCAAGTTTGAATCAAATCGCACTGAAATTGCGAACGTAAACGTATTTACATACGCGCGCGCGCGCGCGCACACACACACACACACACACACACACACACACACACACACACACACACACACACACACACACACACACACACACACACACACACACACACACACACACACACACACACACACACACACACACACACACACACACACACACACACACACACACACACACACACACACACACACACACACACACACACACACACACACACACACACACACACACACACACACACACACACACACACACACACACACACACACACACACACACACACACACACACACACACACACACATATTATATATATATATATATATATATATATATACGTTTGTAGGTGGCCTTGAGACAAACTTGGCAGGTAGAGGGAGGGATGGTTACTGGTGCTTCACTACCTGCATAATCTACCATTTACTTGCAATGGATCGTTTGACGTGTGAACAACGCGGCTACGCGGTAAAAGCGTATTATCAAAATGGAGAACATTTTGTGCAAACTTGACGTGCTTTCCGACGTCATTTTAACATACCGCATAACCAGCCTGTTCCGCCAGATAATGCAATTCGATCATGGATAAACAACCTCGAGCAAACGTGATCAACGTCTAAAAAAAGAGGCGGGAGTGTAAAAACTGTTCGAACACCTGAAAACATCGCAGCTGTTCAACAGGCTATGGTTAGAAGTCCTCGCCGATCAAACAACATGATCTTCGTATTGGAATAAGTGATACA
Source organism: Callitettix versicolor (assembly GCA_022606455.1). Classification (NCBI taxonomy): domain Eukaryota; kingdom Metazoa; phylum Arthropoda; class Insecta; order Hemiptera; family Cercopidae; genus Callitettix; species Callitettix versicolor. The sequence continues at coordinate 28,448,862 of CM040186.1, forward strand.
TCTGGGGGGGGATACCTGTTTTTGTTTTATGGGGATACTCGCGGTACCTGAGTCTAACACACACTTACACTTGCAACACTACACTTACGACATTAACACTTTACTCTCACACTTACATTTAGGGAGGCGATAATGACCTCAATGTGCTTTTTTCGTTATGTTATACATAATGGTTAAAATATATATATATATATATATATATATATATATATATATATATATATATATTGGCGGAGAAGATATATATATCATTTCAAGATCCCGGGCATATATCATATCATGATGAACTCTCAAACAGCTTATTTTCCGATGGAAATTTGCTAGTAATGATTTGTTTCTTGTAGTTTATGGTTTATTTACTGTGTATTGTAAATAATGGAAATAAACATATATGGAACCTAGTTGAAATAGTATTTTGGAAGGAATCAACTGTAGTGTAAAATCAGCTGTTTAGGTTACTTCCAACCCTTCTGCATCGAAACTTAACAAATTTCCCGTTGCACATTAGATTTCACATTTTTATATTTATATAGAAGTGCCCTGCATGTTTTGGAGCTGCGAGAAAGTCAGTGCATTTTTCTCTACCGTTAATTGTCTTTCGTATTTGGTTTGCAAAGTTACCAGTAGCTATTCGGAGACCCTGTGCATCACGTGGACGAGTATTAGCATAATTAAAGTGTTGCGGACTGCTTCAAGGTTCGCGCTTAGGCCCAACACTGTTTATTTTCATTAATACAGCCAGCCTTGGATGTAATAGTCCCGGCCCATGTTTAGCGGATGATGAACTGACCGGCTTACAAATAGGGAAGTGCGAAAACTTTCAATGTCAAAAATACAACCGAATCATTCAGTTAAGGAGAACCATGATCTGTTAACCCGAAGATTAATTCCTGTTGGTGGTATACAGAGTGGTGCGAAAGCACTGTACTTTTAGCCTAAATGTTTTCCTGAACCAAGCGTAGGCCTACACTGTTAATTCCATGTTTCGAAATTCGTTCACCAACTTGAGATTGCCACCTTTATAAATGATAAAAGTTTAAAGTAACTGATGGGATAATGATGAAAAATTTAATCCATTTTGAAACTAAGATTTTCTCTTTGCGCAATCCTTATTTATTATATGTAAATGATAGTCTTTAGGGAAATCACTATATATATATATATATAATGGTTTTGGTCTACTGTATTTAAACTATACACATATGCCTATTTACTTAACAAAACAATTTCACTTAATTAAATGAATTTATTGCACTGAATTTCTCAAAAACGTGATAGTAAAATAATATCGACTGTTAGATTTTAACAATTTACAGATGAAAATAAAAAAAGTGGTCTAAAAATTAATGCAGTTATAATTTATCGAATTTAACAACAGGTTTTGTTTACCTGTCTATTAATAAAAGGAAAATGCAATAAAGTACGAAAGGCTGATTAAATCAGCGCCATCAAAATCTAGGTTGGACCTGAAATGAAAAAATAATAGTGTTTTTTTTTTAAATAAAATATATAAACTGCAATAATTACACAGTTAATTGTAACAATAATAATAAAGTCATCAGTGCACAACACAGAATCCTACGCCGCACAAACATGCCGTTTACGTGCACTTTTATTCTATTCACAAAGCGAAGACCTGTGTTAAAGTTGCCATATCTCTCTCCTAACTCACTCCTGTTGCTGTTATGCTGTCAGTTAATAGTGGGGGACGTCTTCGCTTCTGTCTGCGAAGACATGTAAAGCAGTTTGCGGTAAAATAGGAGCTTGGAATGGATAAATCATAAAACAATATTTATTTTACATTCAAAATATTGTCTTAATTTTTTTCGGAATAACGACGAATATGTGTAACTTTATATGGTTGTGATTTAGAAATGTATGTTCATTTTTTTGTCATTAATACTTATATTTTGCAGTTAGCCTAGCGAATAATCGTGCAAATATTCCACTCACGTAGTATTGCCAACCGTAAGGCTTAATTTATCCCTGTAGATTTTAAAAGTCGTTGTCGGGGGGAATTAATATTATCTATTCAATTTTCAAAATATAACAAACGCAAATGTTTACGAAGGCCTGGTTTCAAATAAGCCGTTCGTTAAGCTCAACATTGCCCGGTCAAACTAAACTTATTCAAGGTCAAACTGTCAAAAACACCATCAGAACCGAATTTCCAAGGTAGTTAATCCACACGCAATGAGTTCGTAATGACAATGCATAAAATCTGGATTGTTTACTTTTTCTAGTTTTGGACACACTTTGAAACTAGTAAACAACATTTGTTTATGTACGAATTCGTTTTGAATTCATGGTGAATTAATTTTGTATGTAAAATTTTGTTAGGAAAAAACTATCTCACGAACAATAATAATCGAAATTTGCAAGAGAAAAAGCGCTTAGGAAAAAATGTTCAAAAGAAAAAGTAATTTAGAATTAGATATGAGATTATGAAGTGTGCACCTACGCGAATCTCTCCCATAACATGTTTTGTAGCATCTTTAAATTTTTGCGCTTCCTTGCAAATCGCTGGAGAAAAACTAATGATTTTTATTAAATTTATCATGTACTGAGTATTAGTACATCCACATTTCAGAAAAAAATAATTAACTCAAAAAGTATTGTTTTTAAAGCATTTTCTCCCAAAAAATTCTTGAAAACAGAATGTTTTTTTTCAGAATTAGCACTAATCAAACTAGCCTTAAATTTCCATACAGCATCTCGTTAAAATCTGTCAAGCTATCAAGATACAAACTAACGCCTTTAATGCCATCAATTCGTTTTCTATATTTATTCCCGACTCTTTCTTGTAAATTTTATACACCGAACTAAGATTTAGCAAAATCAGGCTAACCGATTTTAAGAAATTATTTACTTTTCTGTCTTTCTTTGCTGATAGCTTTTACAACTTTATACTTAAAGGCAATATCAGTATGCAAGAAAGTGTTGTACAATCACCATACTTTTTTCAACACACTTCTTAAAGTGAGGAAATAAAAATTTATTCTCTGTTTTTTCTACCTCTCGATTCCTGTTTACATTAATATTACACGAACAACTTTCTGGCAGTGTCAGTCCATATAATTATATATTTTTTGTTATCATCACAATCACTGGCAAAACACACCAGCTGATTCGTTGCTAAGATACGCCGTGTAACTTCCATTGTTTGTTCTCAACACCTGTCGGTGAAGCCAAGGATAGTTTGTGCCGCGTCTGTCTGCTGTTACGCCTCTTAATTATAATTACCTTTGTGACAGGAAAAACCGAACTCGTAAACATTAAGCGAACATAACCGAAGTTACCCGAAAATTTGCAGACACGAAAAACTTGGATTTTAAACTGACATTATTCAAGTTATTGAATATTGATAATTTCGAATGTTTTCGGTTGGTGTAGTGGTTACAGTTCTTGCCTAGTAAGTAAGAGGTTCTGGGTTCGACCCTACAAATAGTGGGTTATATTTTTCTTCGTTAACAATGCTTTACTTTGATATTTAATGGGTTCTCTCTTACGTTCAAATTTATTTAAATTATAATGTCCCGTTTAAAAAATCGAGGCTTATGAAATCACCCACTCGTCAAATGCAGAAAACACCGCCCGACTAATCAAAACTCCGACGTAAAAAAACTCCGAATTTCACTGTCAAAGTATCAGCTGTATAAAAATAATCGATGTCGTTGAATCAGCTGAAACAATCGAGTGCCGAAACACAAAATGTAAGCTAATGTGTCTAGGCTATAGATTAGGATTTAAATCCGTGTATATAGATATAAATAGAACACAACTGAGCGGCAACATTCCAATAGATTACCTTTAAAATATGTTTAACACTTATGTTTTGATAAACTTTTAAAAATGTATATAAACAAAATACTATATTTATTAATTAATGTAGAGATTATAACATTACTAGCTGTTACCCGTTGCGGCTTTGCCTGCAATTATAATGTAAGCAATAAAATTTATAGTCAATTTTCAAAATCAGAATAGGTCATTTCATTTTAATATATTGTTATATACAATATTATATGATTTATGGTTTTCGGCAAAGACATATCAATTTTTGCTACTCGATACTCTAAAACAGGGTCCGGTCATATTTTAATAAAATACAGTATTATTAAAAAGTCATTATTATACAATTAAACTGGAATAGTATTGTGTTTATCTCAAATACCTAAAACGTGTTCACACCAAATGTAATCTCATTTGGTCCAGTAGTTAAAGTGTATTTGAATAACAAACAAATAAACAAAAACAAACTTTCAGAAATATAATATGATTAGCTGTTACCCGTCACGGCTTTGCCCGCAATCATAATATACATTAAAGATCATGCATTACCGTGTTATGACCAACAACCGTGTTAGTTAAGTTTTGGAGTACTCTTTAAAAAAAATTAAGATTTTTTCCTGCATCACCGTTTAACCCAACAACCGTGTCAGTTAGGTTTAGAGTACTCTTTTTAAAAAAAATAAATAAAGGTTTTTTTAATGCTTCACCGTGTTAGGCCTAACAACCATATTAGTTTGCTAATGGAGTATTCTGTAAAAAAATATAAAGATTTTTCACGCATCACTATGTTAGGACTAACAACCGTGTCAGGATATGTAGCCTAGTATTTTTTAAAAAAATATAAAAGTTTTTTGACGCATCACCGTGATAGGTCCAACAACCGTGTCAGGATATGTAGTACTTTTTAAAAAAATATAAAGGTTTTTTCACGCATCACCGTGTTAGTTAAGTTATGGAGTACTCTTTAAAAAAAATATAAAGTTTTTTTTCATGCATAACCGTATTAGGCCCAACAACCGGGCAGTTAGGTTATAGAGTACTCTTTTGAAAAAAATAAATAAAGGTTCTTTTAATGCATCACCGTGTTAGGCCTAACAACTATGTTAGTTAGCTTATGGAGTATTCCTTAAAAAAATATAAAGATTTATCACGCATCACTATGTTAGGTCTGACAACCGTGTCAGTTAAGGTTTGGAAACTCTTTAAAAAAATTAAAGATTTTTTCACACATCACAATGATAGGCCCAACAATCATATCAGTTAGGATATGTAGTATTCTTTAAAAAAATATAAAAGTTTTTTTACACATCACCGTGTTAGGCCTAATAACCGTGTCAGTTAATATACTTAGTATTCTTTTAAAAAATTTAAAGGTTTTTTCACACATCACCGTGTTAGGCCTAACAACCGTGTCACTTAGGTTATCCACTATTCTTTTAAAAAATGGGTTTCCTATCATCCAAACCCGTGTTAGACGTATTTTTATTGTTTTACTAATCTGTAGATCAGTAAAACAATAAAAATACGTCTAAAATCAGTACAACACGGTACCGATTTTCACCGGTAGCAATTTTGAGGTTATGTTGGTCACTTTTATTTTCGATTTTTATCGTACTTCTCCTGCTTTCATATTTTGGATTTTTGCTTTTGGGCACATAATAAAGCATTTTAGTAAGAAAAATATCGAAAACTCCAATAGATGCTGCACTGCATACTTACCATTTTTTCATATAATGTAATTACACAAATATATATACTACCTTACAATTAAAGTATCCTAATAAAATTGTATATAATATATATATATATTCTGCACTCTGCTTTAAAAACATTGAATAGTCTTAAATGAAAAATACCAGATTGTGATTATTAGATGAAAATGTAACATTAAAAACAATAATTTTGCAATAAATAAAACATAGATTAAGATTTGTAAAATTGGATTAGATCTATGTCCATCTCAGGTGCCTAAATCTCATGTTCAGTAAACAGTAATTAAACCTAACTATAGTTAACAGATGTTACAAAACTAAAAACTGATAATTATTTTGGGCTGGGTAAGTAGTATAATGACGTTTTGTAAAACGGGAATAGGCCTATATGTATCTCTGATACTTAAACCATATACGTACCAAATTTCATCTCAATTGGTCCAGTAGTTAAAGCGTGATTGAATAACAAAAAAACAAACAAACAAACACAAACTTTCAGAAATATAATATGAATAAGATAAGAGAAAGATCTTGCGAATGACAATTTAACTTTAGTTTCATAATCATTTTTTGAGGTTAGGAGTGCCAATAGACATTAAAACTAGGCTAATGTTATTGATTTTAATGTACATATTATCGAATTTTTATTCTTGATACGACAATTAATTTAACCAGTATGGACTTACGGCATTCAACTTTGGGGTTGTGCCAGTCAAAGTAACAGACATGTTATTCAAAGATTTCAAAATAGGGTGCTTCGGGGTATCGTTGATGCTCCTTGGTACATCCGAAATGACAATTTGCGTAAAGACCTAGCAGTTCCAAATATCCATAGTGAAGTTAGGAAATTTGCTCGAAGTAACAAAGACTACGTCAGCACATTAATATCGAGGTCCTTCAGCTACTCAACAACGATGGCGTGGTTAGAAGATCGAAAAGAGTAAAACCATTTGAACTGTGTAGTTTTTAAATCTCACTATTTAAGAGACTACTAGTTCTGCACTAGGTTACTGTCAGTGGATGGAACTTAGCATAACTTTTATGTATTAATTTAGGTCCAAAACAAATAGCTTATTGTTGTTGCACTAGATTGCTATATATATAAACAATTAATTGTATAGTCAAATTTAAAAACCACACGTACTGTATATTGCAGAGTTAATATTTACAAGCTCATATTTTCTAAATTTTAAATTTCAAAATTAATAGAAATGTCTTTATTTTTTTTTTATTATGGTTTTCTCTCGAAGATTACAAAATGAAAAATCTATAGTCGAGTGAAAATAATATTATCTATTCAACTATTAATGTTTGTAAACTCATAATTAGGTACTAAAAATGACATATCAATAATTCTACAATGTTATAAGCATATATGTTACTTTCTGTAACAATTAGTGCAAGCAAAGCTTCTGTCGGCTAGTCCCCTAACTGAACCGTTTTTTTATTACTTTATATTTTTACTCTTATATCTTTAAAGGTATAATATACATATAATTATTTATATATAATGAGCCACAAAACATAATTTGTTTCTTAACAAATAGTGGAGTAATATTAATCGTTCGTCAATTAACATAAGTCTTAGAGAGAATAGATTCAATATGGCGACAGAGTCCACAGATTCTGTAGTCGATTCCTCTACAAATCCTTTAGACCTAAGCAGTCAAACTGTACAGACAGACTTGCAAGTCGATGCAGGTCAATGCAAGCGATGATACATCAGAACTAACGTACACAATGCCAATAGTAATTAAGGATAAATGGTTACAGTAAGAAAGTCTGTGCAAGGGCCGAGGTAACAAGTCATCAGGTGTAAATCTTATCGCTGTCTTGTAGGCTCGTGTAGCTGGACGGCAATAAACCATCTGCTTACCTCTATCCTTACTGTTATTTACATTACTTGCTGTAAATACTTCCATTGATATTCGGAGTATATATAAACTGATATAGAGTATATATTATGTTTTAGGGCTGGTTGTATTGTTGGATTTTGCGCGTCGAGTGACGCGAGTGCACAAATTTATACTGTTAGTATAGCAAAAGATCAGTTGTTTTTTAACGATCAGCTGATTTCATTGAACAGCTGATAGGCTGTAATACGTTTTAGGTTATGTTGTGTAAAAACTAGCTATGTTAATTTGTCGTGTTAACACGATTAAAAATTTAGTGCATAACTTGGTAATATTCAATACTGGTTACACTTACCTTTATAGGATGCCATCCCTTAAATCCAAAAAGTAGTTTTAACTTGAAAGGGGGTTACTAACTTGTACATGTACTCGGCCTGAAGAGGCGAGCTGTAATATTTCCAGTCATCTGCAGTTACCCGAAGCCCGCTACTTGGTTTTTTTTTTTTTTTTTAACGTCCGACTACTGTGTACACTTGGGCTAATGCAGACGATGGGATGATTTATAGCGTATGAAAATGCCAAGCCCTGGCCGGGAATCGAACTCGTGTACTCGGGGTAAAAGCCCATTACGCTATCAACTCGGCCACCGAGGCGTACTGGAGGCCCCGCTACTTGGAGGCATGCGCATTACATAAATTAACTTGGAGCAGTGAACCCCAAATTAGTATCAAATGATGGACATTTAGCTAAATCTAAAGAAGGACCGTGGCCCCATTTATCCTATATTTGTGCTCATGTAAGTTCCTCCCAGTTTTTGGGTACGTATTCGTTTCGATTTTGTTTAAACATGAAAATGAAGGGAAGAAAACATTCTGGAATTAATTTTATTTTTATTTGAGTATTCTTATCGCGGGGTATGGGTGTATGTTTTGCACGGGGAAAAATTCAGTTTGCCGTCACGGAACCCTCTACCGTCACGGAATGCTCTATCACATCCACACGTGTCCTGTTAGTGATCGCGGAAAACAGCATGTGAAGGCCAACGACATGTTTACAGCAATAGGCGCACGAGCTACTAGGCATACTTTGCAACTAGTATGGGTCCGCACTTTCAGTGGAATGGAAGGGGAAAGAGGGGTACTATAGGCATCCGTGTTTTCAGTTTAAAAAAAACTTTACTAACTAAAGCTGACGTGGTTTTTTTCCACTTAAGATCTACATACTGTAGTTTTAAGCTGTTAAAATTTCTATGTGCATTGTTTTGTCCATGTATTAATTTTTAAGTTCGGTGTTTTTATCGGTGTTTTATAAACTAGGTTTGTTTATCTGTAAGCTTCTAGAGGGCACAAGTCTGGAATGATTTTACTGAATTTCATGTTAAGGGAAACAATATTTACCGGTCCGATTAAAATTTATGTGATACTGTTGTGACTAGAATAGGTTTTTTCGCGGTTTTGTCATAGTTTTTTAAATAATATTTTATTTTTACCCAGCTTTCACTAAGAATACTGATACAGATTTATCCAAATTGTACATAAAAAGGTAACACCACAATCAGAAGTTGAATTACTCTTAGTCGAGTTGAATTACTTTTAATATATTCGAACTGTATGGAATGAGTGAAATATTTCTTTTTTGTTGATAACTTTGTCTAAGTTTAGCTGCAAGCTTGATATTTTCAATTTTAAATCAGCATGCATATTTAGTCTATCGTGATAATTGTTTTTTTTTTAATTAAAAACTTGATGAATATTTTCTTGTTTTTTTCGAGTTGTAATTTCAAAATGTTCCTTAAGTATTTGATTTTCAACCTTTAATGTGTTTAATAATTTGAAGTTATGATTAACTCAATGTTGTATTAACATTTACATTTAATTATATTTATTATAACATAACATCTTGTATCTCAGGTCAGGGTGATCGTACTGGCACAGTAATAGTTATATATTTATTAAAAAAGAAAAATATAATTACATAAAGTTAATTTTGAATATTTGTGGTTTAATTTTATTCAATTGTTTCACTGTTAAAATATTTCACTTTTTACATAGTTACTATTTACATTGTGCTATACGTTTTTGAGTACTGTAGGCTATTATTTTTTTGTAAAAGTAGCACACTGCCTGGCATGATGCTTTGAAATTAGATTTTGAATGTGAACATTACCTTTTTCACTGAACTTACATCTAATATTGAAGTTTTCATCCTAAAAATAATTAAATTAAATTAAAGTTCTAACACTTATAAAACCAAACTACTTCTGTTAATTCTTTATCTCAACTATATTATCGTAATTTTTTATTCCCGTGAAGTCATTGCAAATAAGGCCTAAAATCAATTTATAGGTTATATTGTTATTGTCAATAAATAATTTGGAAAATAAAATTGTTAATACTAAAAATACAAAGAATAAACTTTAAATTTTCAAATAAAATCATTGAAATATCAACCTATATTAAATTTTAAAATTATATTTAAATCATAATAAAAATAAAAATAAAATAAATTAACACAAGAAAATACATAAATGAAACTTCGACAACTTTGTAAAATGGAATAGTAATAGTTATTAGCATAGAATTAAAATATTTAACTGACTTATACTGGGACATTTTTAGGACAACTAGGCTATAATAAGTTTCAGGTTATGTTGTTAAAAACTAGCGATATTAACAACAATTATTATAAACATTTATATTAATTTCGAATATATATTATAAACGGTTACAACGTGCACGTGTTCTTAAATTAATGAAAAATACCAAAACCAAAGCAATAAACGTTTTCATGTAATACGCGTGTACTGTTATCGAAAAGGAGGAAGAAAAAGAAAGAGACAGAAATAGAGAGACGAAATTTATTTACTCGTTCGTTACTTACATCCGTTACATTTTTCCTTTCGGCAGATTTTTTTTCTGATTATTCCTCTCGCCAAAGCTAACATCAAAAGCTTCGGTTCAGACAACCTTCCACTAAAATTACGATTTTGCAAAGAAGAAAAAGAATATTATACAAAAATACCGTTACGCATACATTTAAAATATCTCATGAAAAATGTGTTCTACACTTTTTATTACATCCTGTATATTCGGATCGCGAACGGAAGCGATATGGTTACGTGTGGTTTTGACGAAATTAAAGACATTATAATTCAGAATTTTTTTTTTTAAGGCGAAAAGCACATTGAGGCTATTATCGCCTCCCTAAATGTAAGTGTGAGTGTAAAGTGTTAAAGTCGTAAGTGTAATGTTGAAGGTGTAAGTGTGTTAGACTCAGGTACCCCGAGGGACGTCTAAATCCTCTCAATAGATGCAGCTAGTCTGCACCCCCCTGCGGGGTCAGAATTTTTGAATCGTCCTATTCAAGACTTCAAAATGAAGGGTCGATCGTTGTACTAGCTATTGCAGAAATTGTAATGTAAAAAGTCCTTTTTTTAACCACTAACATTAAGATATCTTAAGAAGTGAATGATGAACATTGTTGATATTCGTATCGCGGATTTAGAACGTCCGTGTCAAATCATGGCGGCCGAGGAAGATGACGTCAAAACTTTTAGAATATCTTGTTGCACATTTCTCTAACCATAGTAAAACCTTAATAACCAGGTTATTCACACACTGGGAATGAACGGAAATATCCCTAAAAAACTACAAATATCTCTGCAGTTAACACAAAACTATATCTTACTGAATTACCGATCTTGAATAGATGAAAAATAATCGCTGCACGCCGCTACCTCGCTGACATGATAGAAGCGAATTTCAAAAATTATTTTTGCAGCATTAAAATTTACATTATATTATATGATCTGAAATGTTAAAATTACATTGAAAATGAACCCTGACCTCCGTCAAATTCAATTTCATAATTTCAAAGGATTTTGAAAATTTAATATACCACTTTACGAAGTTTAATGCTGATTAGGATCGTAAAATAGAATATATAACAAAAAAATAGCTTTTTATTAACTTTTAAAAATTTTAAATGGTTACCATTTTGAAACTGTTGAACAAATTTTGCTGTTTAAAAAAAATTGTCTGAGCTATTACCATAATCGATTTTTGCGTCAAGATTGAATAAATTCGAACCAACATTTCGAACGTAAGCGTGCCAACACACACACACACACACACACACACACACACACACACACACACACACACACACACACACACACACACACACACACACACACATATATACACACACACACACACACACACATATATATATATATATATATATATATATATATATATATATATATATATATACTCCCATTGTTTTACTGTTACCGTAAATAAACGTTAAAAAAAATATAGATAGATAGATATAAATTTTAAGGTAATTTCAAGGTCCTGGGTCTAGGTATTACTATAATGACCGTTTATACAGCTCATTTTCCAACGTAACTTCTAATCAACTAATAAACACTAACAATATTTGGTATAACAATTAATATAGTCAACAAGCACTCACCTCACTCAAGTCAAGGTTAGGTTAGGTCCTGTTGGTATAAGGAGCATAAAAGCATGGGGGAGCCACATTAAATCCAGTACTGTTGTTGGTGGCAGGTCCAAGATGGCGGCGTACATCTTAGTGCTTCTGTTAATCATCAACTCGTCTATGAACAGTAAAGGTAAACTATAAAATATTAATTAAGTATTAATTATTTAAATGCCTTTATATATAATAGATATTTAAGGAATTACTTAAGAAATATTTTTTCTCATTAGTTTCTCTTCATAACGTATCACTAGCCTTTATGGAACGTGTGATTTTGTTGTTCAAAAACAAACAAATTTTCTACAATGTAATACACTAACCTAAAAATGAAAAATACAAATTTATGTAGATAATAATGTTGATTAAGTTTGAGAAATACGATTTTCAAAATGTGTAAAACGATTTTTTCTTTTCAATTTTGAATGGCCGTAAACTTTAAACGGTTAAACGGATTTTGTTGGTTTACGAATGTATCCAAGCTTATATCGAAAATCTATTGTGCAAAATTTGAATCAAGTAAGAACAAACAAACAAAATTAATGTTAATTACTGCATATTTTCACCCAGGATTGTAACAGTGAAATAAATGCGGCACGCAACTGTCTCGCTTACGAACTTTTTCAAGTTCTGAATTCATCATCATTATCAGCACTAAAATCTGCGTGTATTTGCATTCTGAACCTTGACCGCCGTCAGTTTCTATTTCTCAACGTATTTTGAAAATTAAATTAAGCTGTTTTCAACGCTGTTTAAGATGGTCAAATCTGATTTTCAATTTCAATTTAGGAAAAATTTATGATTTAGGAAAAATTTATGTGTATTTCTGCTTTTTGGAATTTTAAAAAAGTAATGACTTTAACAATTTTTTTGTGTGCTTTATTATTTCCTTGAGAGGTATTAATTAACCGGCGGAAGATTAAATTTATTGCGATAAATTACGATTTTCAGCCATTTATCACGGAACTATATTCTGACTTTTATTTTTACAAATCAGTGGCAGCTTTACATCCGCTGCAATAACACTCGTTACAAAGATTAGTAGCTTATGCTACCAACGACTGAGTTAAACACTCAACAACAGAGTCGATTTAGTTTCTTACATTATTTTCTTTTTTAAAAAAAGTGTATATTCTTTTCATTTTGAGGTTATGTTTGTCACTTTATATTCACTTTTTTTGTAACTTCCGTTTTTCCGCGCTTTTTCATTTTTGATTATTAATACTGGGCCTAAAATAAAGCGTTTTGATGCGAAAATTACCCAAATTGACAAAAGTCCCGAAAACTCAGTTTTACAAAGATCTGAAATGGCTGCTATTTTGAAACTGTCGAATGAATTTAGCTGGTTAACAATTTTGTCCAAGCTATTACCAAAATCAATTTTAGTACCAAGTTTGATACCAAATCGAACCAACACACACACACACACACACACACACACACACACACACACACACACACACACACACACACACACACACACACACACACACACACACACACACACACACACACACACACACACACACACACACACACACACACACACACACACACACACACACACACACACACACACACACACACACACACACACACACACACACACACACACACACACACATATGGTTCGAGAAAATTATTTTTTTAACAATTTTAATTTCTTACAAAGAATTTTTTTACACTAAATTATTATAAAAACTGTCACATGATAACACTAATATATATGCATTGATGTGTACGGTGAGACTACTCCGCCTAACTGTACGAAGAAATAAAGCTTATCTCTTAACACAATAGAAATGCTGACCAAACCTAAACAGCATGCACATGACTGTTCTTGTCGACTGTACAAGATTTCCTTACATGACTCCTCCACCCCTAAATAAGATATCCGAGGGTGATTGAGCAGCAGGCATCCTTGAAGTCGTCTTGGAAAATTTCTTGAATAGCAAATATAGTAGTCCACTGATTACGGCGATATACAGATCAATGGTCCAGACTGATGTCTTGGGTCTATCTTCCGATTAATTCTGGAGATAGAGCGAGGATTCTTGGTGCAAATACCAACAATCCTTAGTAAATAAAGGATATATAAGGATATTCATAAAAACCCTCTCCCACATGCAGTCACGACTAAAATAAAACTAGTATACCAAGGCCTGTCACGGCAAGACCTTAGAAAATGCCATCATGGGAAAATTCAAAATCCAAAAGAGTCGTTCAATAATGTCGCATGGACAAGATTACCTAAGCGTGTTTTTGTAGGGCTAGACACATTCAAAATTTGTATATGGGATGCAAATACAAGCTGTTTTGGAACAATTCAAGTCCTTCAAAAGTTAATCCGTGCTAATTGTGTGGGCTTAAGAATCTTGATAGATTAAGAGTGTGTAAAACTGAAAAAACAATTGAATTGGCAAAGAAGGCAAAGACAATGACTTGAAACAAGAAGAGACAGCTGGAAGAGATGGAGAAAAATGGTGAAATGTGTGGGACTGGAATTGATGAGATTAACTAGAAAATTGTGTTTTGACTTAAAACTTGATTTCCCGAAAACTGTTTTTTTGTGTTTCGGTACACTTTTCTCAAAAACTATAGAATTTAGACAATTGAAATTTTCACCACATACCTAGACTAACTAACCAAACAAACTTAACCTGTTTTTATTGAGTAAATAATTTGTTTCTTAATAAGAAATATTGATTGCGAAAGTTTTAGATTAATTTTTACTATTTTCTAAAAAAAATATTCTTAGAAAAGTATTTAGTGTTCTTAAGGAAAAAAAGGTTACTTTTATAGAAATATGTACATTATATTAGTGTGAAAAAATTTAAATTGTTATCTAAAGCGGTTTAGGAGAAAACGTTACTGAAAAATGTGAAAATAAACATTACTTTAAATGAAACGTTAGACTCCTCTTAAGTTGATTTTGCAGAGCTTCAGCTTCTTTGTACTCATTGAAATTTTATGTTTTGATCCACTTGTAGGTTGGTGACATTGTTTCCAAGCGGTGTATTTACAGGTTCTGATTTGTTGTCTTTGATGGGTGATTTTCTGCCTGTCAATATTGTGATAAGATATTCGGTCGAATTTGCGAAAGTGTTTTGAATTAGTCTTCTTATTCAATTATTTTCTATACCAACATTACAGAGTTATAAACTAACATGTGTTTTACATTGAGTATAATTGTTACATAACCTGATCCGTATTTAGTGTGTGCAGAATGTAATCTGTAAATATTAAAATTACTAATTTTTTAACAATATATAAATTTAAGGAATATTTATTGAAGTAAGTGCATTGTAATAATCACTGAATTCAATTTTACAGTCAACTTCTACTAGACTTTCCAGGTCCCTCATGTTCTACAGTTTAGGTTCAATGGTTCATCTTTCACTGTAATGCCCATAGACTCGCATTATCTCGTATAATTCTCTAGTCAATTGCAGTACGATGATATAGCAGTAGGCCTAAACAGTTTATTTAAATGAGTTTTTTTAAATGAGTACTTTAATGAGTTTTTTAAATCAATCATTACTTGTGACAACACATACAAAGTATTCAATTGAATTAATATATTTCTGGATTTTTCTAATTCAACATTATTTAACGGCACAACATTTAAAACCAGGAAACCCGTGAACACTATGAACATTTTAAGTAAACACAGCCTTTTGAATAAATATTTAATTTTCTTTAATGTATACAAACAGGTTAGTTGATTTAGTTAATCTTAAAAATATTACATAAAATTGTCCGTGAATAAAGACGGCTTTTAGTAAATATAATACTGCTTTTTGAAGTGTTTGTCCCTGCGACTTCTTTATAGTGATAGCAAAAATAGGTAACTGTCTTCTAGTCAATTGTAAAAGCATGTTTTGATAACCTCTAACTGTATTTTTATATTTTAATTGTACTTCATGTTTTAAGATGTCCGTATTAACAATAGATAAATTCACGATGGAAGGAGAAATCACAAATATTTGTGTAAAAACAGTGTCCAAAACATGTGTTTGGTATTCGAAATGCTTGTCTCGGCTTGTACGACGGGCAGGGATAGGCGACTGTCAGTAAGGCCACATAACCTATAACTTTAATGACTTTTAAGTAAATATTGAAATTGTTCTAAGCAAGTTATGCAAAAAAGTAGCATTTGTAATGGGATTGTCTATTCGTGATTAATAAGTTAGCTTCGTAAAATATAAAAAATATTATCTGATTTGTCAGTTTTTGCCGATAATGCCGTTTTGCCTATGACAGTTAAAAGTGTCTTTTATGTTAAACACTTCCACAAACAGTATTCTAAGTTTTAGCGAAAAATCGTTTTGCAATGTCAGAAGCCTGTTAAAAAATCTTTTTTAAGATACTTCATTTGTGGCTGTACGAACAGTATGTGCTGAGAAAAAGGGATGTTGACTCGAGAAATAATATATATATGATAGTGATTAAACTGTGATGAGGACTTCCGTTTAGCTAGTCCTCAGTCAATCGGTATCATTCCGATGTTTTTGGAAATGTCTTTAACTTCTGCGTCGGCATCGGCTCTTGTGAGCGACAAGAGGAACCTGGAACAGGGTTCATATTAGGATTACAATTTTTCGTTTAATTTTAGAAAGACAAATTTTCTGCTTATTGTTATAATGCCTCACTTTCATTCCAGCCTTTTTCCAATCCCGGTTTATTAAAGATATTGTTTTTGTTATATTTAGTTCTGGTTGTACTTTGTTTTTGCACATTTTTCACATAAACGTCTGTTGGGATTTCAAGTAACGGTTCTTTATTTCGATTCCTCTTTGTTATGGATGTGTTTCTTGGTCTTCTGACTAACTTCCTCAATATGTTCGCATAATTGTCTTGTTTTTCTCCTGCGACTTATAACATAGTCATCAGTAAAGAGATTTTCAACGTCATTGTCCAAAACATGATTATATAAACACATGCTAGTGTGTACATGTAATAATTAAATTCTGTCAATGTAGTCACACAATATACACTGTCATTGTAAGCAATAATTGCATATTTTTTTCGTAATATTATCCTTATTACATTCTACCTGAAGCCTTATTTTTATGTTCAATTAGCGTGGAAGTAATCAATTATAAGGTGTTGAGTACTAATGACAAGTATTTTGATTTTATGTAAGTCTGTTATTTCTGTAATTATTTTATTATTTAACTCTGTTTCACGGTGTCACGATAAGCTCAGGAACACCGTAGGGTGTAATCTAAGAGCGACTTCTGTGGCGTGTGCGCATAACGACAGTGTGCATCTATGATAGTCAGAAATTTGTCCTTTTTCCAGCGAAATACTAGTTTTCAAGTTTCAAGGGTGTCCAATCGTACTTTGTCATTAAACAAATTTCACAATCATTAAAGAAGTTGTCCTTCTATATTGGGCCAATAATACTTTCTTTTGCTTTCTTCATAAGTTGCTTGTACGCCACGCTTTGCTTGCGTGGTAATTATTTATTATATCATGAATTTCGTCTTCTTCAGTTACGCCTAATGAATTTGATGAATAAACGTTTAGAGTTTTTAAAACGTTTAAGCTGTGCACGTTACAAATTGTTCATAAAAATCATTTTCAAAATAAATACTATATTTGACATTGGGTACAAGATACGTTTTTACAAATTTAATAATGTAATTTTCTACATTACTTTCATAAACTTCGACGATTAGCCGTATTTTAAAGGTTTCGAAAAATTTTATTATTTTAACTTTCTTTGGCTGATAATTTACAAGTGATAAAAATATTTGCTTTTTCCGTAATGGGAAATTTTTACTAGAGCGTTTTCATCAAAATTTGAATGGACGGTCTGGTCGCTTACTTCATTGATCTCTTGCTTGCTTGGCGGCGTTGACTTCTTTTTCTACACTTGGATGTATAGTACAGTAACATTTCTATTATAAAATCTTAAATTATGCCCATACTTTCAGAAAAATCTGTTTAACCAATTTTGAGAAATTCAGATGAATTTCCAGTTGTCCAGAACCGGACATAGCAACTCTATTGGAAGTGAAAAAGTTTATGCAATATTTTTACACCATACCATGTCTACTTGCGTCTTGTGTAGACAACTTTGCAACATATGTTATTGTTTTCATATCAGCGACTTTTATGAGAGTAATGTTTTATCATTGTCTTCAAGCGTTAAATTAAATTTGTAACTGACGAATGATTAGAGATTAATTCATATCTCTTATCACTACCGTACTTTCTTATCAATGTTTCTGTTTTTTTAGTGCATTCTCTTTTGAAATTGAGCCCGATGGTAACATCCTGATCCCGTTATCATTTTTTTAATAAGTGTGCGTCTGTGCGCGTGCGAGTGTGTGTTTGATTAACTTTAAAAATTGTTTTTTATCGAATTTTAACGTTGATTGCGGTAGTAAAATCAAAATTAAAAAAGAAATTAGGTGAAAAACTATTTTCATAGGCATTCTCACGTCTCAAAAATAAACCCCAAAAAATCTGTTTCAAAGGTATCTGCCGATTCCGTAAAACTTCCGATTATATATGAAAATATATTGCCAAATTCAAAATTAAATAAATTTATGTTTCAAAAGTGTATTAAAAAATGTTCTGATTTTATTTGTAGAAATAGCTTCTAAACCCGATTTTTTGGAGCAATTGAATGTGACAAAGATTGAGCATGGCGCTCTTAGTTTACGTTTAAAATTTGGTAAAATGACTCCAGACGTTGAACCATTTTATTAAAACCCACAAAAACCATAATTACATGGAACACACTGTACTCTTTATAAGTAAAAAAGTTCACGGTGCGATTTATTTCTGTCTTCAAATCTGTCAACTAAAAAGTATTAGCCGCTAGGCATGTTATTACAAATAATAAATAACAACATATTAAATAATTTCTGAAAATATTAATTAAAACTTCGGGACGTGACGATCCGCGAGACGTGACGAGCGAAGGTCACGTGATCCAATTACACGAAAAACTACCGCGTAATAAAGTGAAAATAACACAGCAGGATAAATCATCGTGTATGAGCCCTAATCATTCTTAATTCTTTTTTCGTTATCGTCAGAAGGTCAGCAAATTTCCACCGAAAATGAGCTATTAGATTTTCCATCATAGTAAGACTCAGCTCCGGGACCACATTGAACATTGTTCCTTAACTCTACAATAAATTTTGATTAATTGTACACACACTGCTGCTTATACTACCAAATTCCTAATGTGTTATTACAATTTATAAGGTTATAGCTTAAATTGCATCTTTTTTCTGCTCCCAAGTTTTTAAACGACAAGCTGTGTAAGAGAGTTAGTGCATCGCATCGTATCCTTGGTTCTGTGTCCGCAAACATACCATTGTCGCTCAGTAATTATCAATCTATTCACAATAAAAAAATTAATTAAAGCTGAGTCACAGTAATAAAAGTTTTGACTGGTCATGTCGGACTAGACGTGAAATAGCATTGGTTTAATGACTGGACAATGTGGAATACCCGGATCTACTTAGAAGCTTTGTAATAACTCGATGTTGATTTAACACAAAGCTCAATTAACAACTTGTACTAGCAGACAGCTTCTGTGCTCATAGAGTCACTAGGAAATATCCTAGCCCGCTTTGCGTGGCAGACCAACTTGCAGTTTTTTCTCTGATAGCCTTTTCGATAAGGCAGCGGTCAGTCTGCGTTTCTGAACTGCGCAATGCAAGTTTGTCGGTTCGAGGAGCAGTTCCTCCTTTTGTGTTACCCTTACAGTAATCGCTGATCCCTCGTCCTCATTAGTCTTAACTGTGATAAAAACGTACTGAGGTTAAGAAAAAAGTACACGTGTGGAACTCTGGTGGGAGTTACCGACAGAAGCGAAGCTTTTGTTAATGATAACTTTGCTGAATGTATAATTAGTTTGAATACATGTTTACAAATATCTTGTTTTGTTTAAATTAATAAATAAGTGAACATAGTTTAGATATTATTTACTGTAGTTATAGTAAAAGATCAGTTGTTTTATATTAATTCGTAACTATCAGCTGATTTCATTTAACAGCTGATAGGCTGGTTTCAGGTATGTTGTTAAAAATTAGCAATAATAACAGCAATTATTATAAACGTTTATGTTAATTTCGAATGTTGCAACTTGCACGCGTTCTTCAAGTAAAGAAAAATACCGAAACCAAAGCAACACATCGTTTTCATACAATACGAGTGTACTGTCAACGAAAAGAGGATGAAAATAAAGATACGGTAATAAAGAGACGAAATTCGTTTGCTTGTTCCGTTACGTATTTCCGTTACATTCTTCCGTTGGCAGACTTTTTTGTATTCACTCCTCTCTTCAAAGCTAACATTTTAAGAAGCTTTGGTTCAAAAAATTAGCTAAGTCGGACATTAGTTTAGCTCCCCAACGATGTACATAGACATATGTTGAAAAACTTTTAGGCCGTTTTGAAGTACTGTATTCAAAAAAATATTAAGATTGATATTTTTACGATAAAAAAAAACTGTCTTTGTATTTCGCATAGTGAAAGTAAATGAAAAAATGAAGTACTTTTCGAATAAAACTGATTCCAAAATCTGATGTTCTTACTTTGAAAAAATTAATCTGCATTTCCGGTGTTATTGATGGCTCCCGAATATATTTTGGACAGTGTAAGTTTTGTTTTGTTGCTTAGCAACTGCAATTTAGCAAAATTCATTAACATATTTAGAACCGAATTTGGTAGAATCAAATATTTGTTACATTTTTAAGGATTTTACATATTTTTGAAAGGTGATGACTTGGTTTTATGATATGTGGAATTTGCTCCTATGTGCCGAATTTCATTGAAATAGTCAATTCGTTTAGTCTACAGCGATTTGAACATACTTACATATTCAATCGCTCTCTTTCTTTCTAACACACACACACACACACACACACACACACACACACACACACACACACACACACACACACACACACACACACACACACACACACACACACACACACACACACACACACACACACATACATATATATATATATATATATATATATATATATATATATATATATATGTATGTGTGTGTGTGTGTGTATGTCTATATCTAAGTTGATCAAATATAAACAGAGACTGACTTTCTAAACGACGCACAATAAATGCACAATATTATTGCGATGTTTTATATATATATATATATATATATATATATCATAACCAATGGAACATATACACGCGTAATACATACAAATCACACTTTCTTCGTGCGTGAATTAGTTTCATTCGTACAGTAAAAGTTATTCTCCGGTCGTTATTTCAAAAAATTCAACCTCTCATATTTAAAGGATAAGAGGCAAGGACCTTGTATCACGGTTCGTTCAGCTAACTGTTTGTTATTTGAAGTCGCGGCCTCTATAATTTATAATTGTCCAAATTGAAAAGTTGAGTGTGCTCTTGTGTTAATTTTATTCTCAAGTATTCAAGTAGCACTGGAATTCTGAGCACTGTCGAACAGCTGTTAACCTTGCTTCTAATCAAATGTTAATAGTTTAACTGTCATCGTCAAGTTAACAATTGAATGTTTTCTTTTAATAAATGGTGCGTGGATGTATGTGTTTTAATAAATAGTTCTGTAGTTCTGGGCGGTTTGGGGGGGGTAATAAATTTTCTTACTTTAACGGATTTTAAAATGTTAATTTATGTAAATTTTAATGCTGATTTCGATGGTAAACAGGTTTTTTAAAAAAAGTGTAAGCAAAAAAAGATTTGAATGCCCGACATTTTGAAATTTTTAGCTACATTTTTCTTAACAAATTTGTGAAAAACACACACGCGCGCACGCACGCACGCACACACACACACACACACACACACACACACACACACACACACACACACACACACACACACACACACACACACACACACACACACACACACACACACACACACACACACACACACACACACGCGCGCACACACACACACACACACACACACACACACACACACACACACACACAAACACACACAGCTTTACTAAACACAATTTACACGTTGTTGACAAATTTACACGTCTTCCGAGTGAAGAAGTATTGTTACGAACTTCATTAGCGTTTTACAATATTTCGATTGAGAGTTCAATCGAAGCGGCTTGTTGGCTTGTTGAGAAGTGATTTTAAGCCCTCATCAACTCGACAGTTCGGCATTTCATATGTGTGTTTGTTACGCTGATTTAGATAAAAGCATTGACCGATTGTTTTGAAATTCGGTACGGAAGTACCTTGTATAAGGCCCAAACGACGTATGTATTAGATTCGTTTTCCTATTCTCTTTTTTCAAGATGGCGACCTCTCATTTATAATAAAGTGTTACGCAATTTTAACTAGTATTTTCATGTTTTCAATATACTTGAGATTTTAAAGTACAAATACATAAATATTATTATTGATGATTAATGATGGTGAGAGCGGATTTTAAAAAAACTTTAAGACAATAACAGTATTGTGGAAAATCCGCTTCCATCACGTTCGCTAGACGCTGCATGCCGCGGTTGTCGTATATTGAACATGAAATGTTATCTTTTTGACTTGCAGGGGAGGAAGGTTTGTCATTGATTCAACAGTTCCATGAACAGGTTCACAAGCAACTACCGGAACTCAAGTCAGCAATAATACCTTCCTCCATAGCAGACGAGATATTCTTCTACATCATGAGTTACTACGCGCCAGTGGATGCGAAGACTCAGCGGTGTCGTAACGACAGCAACAAGTACGTAGAGGCGGCCCTCAGGAATGATCTATGGGCGATGCAGAGTAAGGTCTTATCATATATATATTTGTAAGTAAAACTCGATTATACGGCTCTGCGTGTCCGGATAAACGAAGCATAGATAATTCGATTATCCGGATAACCATATTTATTCTGTAAATCGAATTTTATTGTATGTATTACGAATAATCGAAATCAAAACATTCATATTGATGGATTTATAGAGTCTGTCTAATCGAATAACTAATTATAACTCTCACGCTTTGTTCCTTTTACGGAACTGATGTTCTTCATCCGTTTGTCGGTACCGTATTTCAAGTGCATGAAGGTAAATTTCAAAATTAAGAAAACTGGTAAGTTTTTTTTATATTCTAATCAAAAATTGGAAACAACATAGTGATTTAAAATTTTTACCCAATATTGGAATATTCATAGTATATTTAACTGTTTATTCGAACATTTACCGTCATTTGCGTTTATAAGACAATGCACGACGTTTTGAGAATATGGACCATCTCTAGTTATCAAGTGTCTAATGTAAAACTTGACGTTTTGGCATAAGGGCACCAAATGCTGAGCGAAGTACGCATTCAAAACCTAACCTATCGTATTTGACATAAGTACGGCCACTGAAAGCGTAACGGAGGTGAGCGTAGTGTATTATAAAATACAAAATTCGCGAAGTGGATAAATTAAGTTGCTTATTCTGCGTTATGAGTATTTAAGTTTACTCACTAACCGAAATAAAAGTTTCCTTTGGATAATGCGAAAATCCTCTGCGAAGTGAGTATATTTATTCGCCCATTGCTCGAAATAAATGCTCATTTCGCGGAGTGAGTGAAACCACGTTGGCGGAGTGGGTAAAAATTTTCGATCAAAATATGATTTCGACAGTTGCGAAAATCGATTACAATACAAATGCTTGCATTACAGTGTTCGACGCGTCATCGAAATTGGAACCAGGCATATTGGACGGGAACTTTCAAGGTTTGGGAAACTTCGAATCTTGCCTCAGCGTGGACACGCCTGAACAGTTCATCGGCCAGCTGTGCGTGGTGGAGATACTTGGGCTGACCACGCCAGTAATGAAAAAATTTAATGCCACGGTGAGTACTGACAGGAGCTAAGGGGATCGGTAGTAGTAACGTTATCAATTCTTATCGGTCTGCTGAGATATTTGTCGCATGCAATTGACATTGCTCAAATTAAGCCCGCCGTAGCCGGCGCGCCATTTAACGGACAGCGGTAGGAAACGAGCAGCGTACAGCGTTGGGGGGTGAAGCATTGCTAACAGCAAAACCTGAGCCCGACTCTATCTCTTTCTGTAGCCAACGCGTCCTTCGAAACATTTCTGTCAAATAATTGTGTTGATTTAAAAATTAAAAAAAAAATTAAAGTGAAATACGCCGCTTTCTGGAATACGGAACGAAAACAAGGCATTTGCTTTTGCCACCCTCCACCAGGTAGCGTTGTTATTTTAAATAAATAGCTCATAATGTGTAATTTAAGATTTCCTGTACCGAACCTGTCGGCCATTACGAACAGAGTGGTGATAAATGGAGATTTGTTACAGTGAAACACTGGTTCGAATTTGAAACAGGATCCAAATCACTGCCAATGACAATTATAGAACTTTAAAATAGATTAATATTTGATTTAACCATTATTAAGATTAAACTTGCTGCTTAATCAAAATTTTTTTTTTAGAACGTCCGACTATTGTGTAAGATAAAGACATGTTTGATTTATAGCGATGAAAATGCTAAGCCCTAGCCGGGAATTTTCCTCGGCCCCTAGCGTCCACAGACCACCGAGGCTCATTTAATCAAACTTTTATCTAAACAAAAAAACATGTTTACCAAAGGGTATAAAAGTACAGATGATCCTCGCTAGACTCATAATTTATCTATATACCATATATAGTACAGATAACTAGACTATAATTTATATATATATATATATATATATATATATATATGTATGTGTGTGTGTGTGTGTGTGTGTAAAAGAAAAAAAGAACCGCATGTACCTACATGTTTAACTGGGAGTACTATCTTATAGTTAAGTAAAATTGTAAAAAATAATATTACCTAAAATTAGAAAATCATTTTTCCACGTAGCCTTCAGTAAAATAAATATTTAATTATATTTTTTTAAATTTTATTTTAAGGCGAAAAGCACATTAAGGATATTATCGCCTCCCTAAATGTAAGTGTAAGTGTAAATTTTTAAAGCCGTAATTGTAGTGTTGTAAGTGTAAGTGTGCGTTAGACTCGGGTACCGCGAGGGACGTCTAAATCTTCTCAATAGGTGCAGCTAGTCTGCAGGTCCCTGCGGGGTTTTTAGTCATAAACGTGAGGTTCAGTATTACTGTAAAAGTTTGGTCCAAATTAATGTAAAAGTTTTCTTACTCTAGTCTATTGTAAAAATTTATGTAAAACCACTCGACCTTGTGGTTAAGTTTTGTTTTGCCTAAAAAGTCAAATAAAAATTGTTAATTAAATTTTCAATAAATTGGGAATTGTAAATATAAAACGACCACGTCGCTCTCTGGTGGTTGGGGTAAGTTCTATTTTCCCGAGTACCATTAAGTAGTTTAATAAAAAATTTAATAAAATTTAAAAAACTACTCTGCTATCACTGTACGCGTGACAGAATGTGTAATAGTCATGCAATGTTCGTTTTGGTAATATTTGTTTACAGGTAAAAGCAAAGTACAAAACAATCTCAAACTAAATTCCCCCTACCCTGAATTCTTTAAATGTTTGGCCATATATAAAATTTCATTATTAAATGTTTTTACTTTACTAAAAGATTAATACAGTTAGTTTGATTAATGAAAAGTTGCTTATTGTGTGTATTAGATTAGATTAGAGTCTAGAGGAAGGGATAGTACAACCCCAGGCACTGTGATTGACTGACCTATTGTGCAACTAAACCTCTTAAAAATGCCTACTTCAGCAGATTGATGTCTTTAATAAGTTCTAGCAATCCACTGACTAGCTCATTCTGCTGAAGATCCCTAGGGTCCTGGAAATCAAAAACCCCTAGCCTTCTACTAGCAAGAGCTTCACAATCAAGGATTATGTGTCCTGCAGTCTCCTTCTCTTTCATGCACAATCTACACCCGGTAGATCATGGTATCCTGTTCATGTGCACCCTCAGACCACAGTGCCCAGTAATAAGAAATATGATTTTCCTGAGTTGTGCTCTGCCCAAGACGTCTGCTGCCCATTTAAACCCTCCACATGGAAGGCTTAAGAGGCGCTTACTATGGGAATGCCCATGAAGGTTATCACATTTTGCCCGGTGTTGCTTATTAATCCACCTATTAATAGCAGACCCGGCCAACGACAGAGAGATCCCTAAAGCCGGTTCAGGTCCGATGAAAGCAGATGCAGATCCCAGTCCATCCAGTCGGTTTGCCTCCTCATTACCCTCAACTCCCTTATACCCCGAAACCCAGTTAAAAGTTACCCGGTTATCCAGGGACAGTGCGTTGAGGTTCTCCCGACACTCTCAGTTCAGCTTGG
Source organism: Callitettix versicolor (assembly GCA_022606455.1). Taxonomy (NCBI): domain Eukaryota; kingdom Metazoa; phylum Arthropoda; class Insecta; order Hemiptera; family Cercopidae; genus Callitettix; species Callitettix versicolor. The sequence continues at coordinate 28,474,985 of CM040186.1, forward strand.
ACTGAATTGTAGGACTCGTAATTGCTTTTATTGCTACCTGACTGTCGGTACGAATATGAATATTTACGAGCGTTTTTGAATCACCCTCTACAAATCACAGTTGTAAAGCTCTGATCCAATGTTCTATTGTCAGTGATGCTCCGCAAACAAAATACAAGCCATAATTAACGAAACAAAAATAGATCGTTATTTCTTGAAAAATAAAATAAAATCAGATACAGGAGTCAACTGAACATAGTATAATTTGATATTAAACAAATTATTATTGAAGAGTATAGCAAAACATTTCGGTCTGGTTTAATTTATTCCAAAACTATAAATGTTTTTATTTCAAATTTACCACACTGACTTGATTTGTGCATATTTATACATAACGACAATTTTAGAAAATCTGGCAAATTGATTTTGAAAAATTAGGTTTTATCGAAAGGTTTTGAACATAATTTCTTTATAACATATATATAAATTTATAATATAAAGTTACAGTGTAAAATTATATTGCAATACAGTAGAGAATTTAACAATAATGACAGCACATGTCTGTTTTGCTAACATATATGAAAATAAATTCCAAAATAATTTACTATTTTTTTAAAACCATATTTCATCATGAAAATCGGCATTAAAATACGTAAATTTTAGCATTTAAATTTTCAAAATGCATTAAAAAATATGAATTTGAACCCTGACCGCCATCAAATTAATTTTTATTTAGTTCCAAGGAATTTTGAAAATGCAAAATTCTAATGTATGTAATTTTTAACGTTGATTAGGCCGAATGGTCACCAAATATGGATTGGATGTGCGCTGAGCGGAGCGAACTACGTATTCAAACCCTAACCTATTGTTTTTGCATAAGTACGACCACTGAAAGAGTAACGGAGGTGAGCAAAGTCAAGCGTCGTCGCTAGGCTCCGCTCTGACTTTGTCTAGTTCGGTTTTGAAGCTGACTCTACTTCCCCCACCACGCTATGTATTATTTTATAATTTTTCGTTATCCAGGTTACCGTTGCATAAATTACGGTTTTTAATCGTAGCAGTTTCCTAGAACCCGTAGTTAATTTTAAAAGATACAAACGCCTTCTTCAAACTGACTGAAGAACTCTGGTTGTCATTTATCTTCATTCCGCTCCGCTTGTCTCAACTCAGCACAGCTAAGACCCGCATTTGGTGGCACTGGTGACATTAAGACAAAAAAATAATGAGATTTACCTCCATTTTGAAAACTGTTGTACGAATTTCGTTGGTTAACAAATTTATCTAGCCTAACCTAACCAAAATCGATTGATGTGCCAAGTTTGAATTGTAGCGAATTAGAATTACTAAGGTGAGCTTAACAAAATATACGAAATTGCAAGTACCCGTCACGTACAAATAGATTTTTAATAATTTCCATCCCTTTTAGAGCCAAGGAGTATTGGTGTAAGTTCCAAAAGTAAAGTGTCACTTAATTTTAAAGTGGTAAAAGTTCTGGGTACAGGTTTAGCATGGTTGTAGGCTACATTAGCTATAAAATGATTATGCTTGGTATTGTCCTTTATTACTGTAGGTTTGACATTGTCAGTGGTTTCTTGTAACATAATAAATGTTCCAGGAGAAAGATTCCCTGTTGCCCACGACACCGTTTAACCCGCTCTTCTCGATGTGCGTTCCATCCACCTGTTCCTACGACGACGTACAGACTCATATGAATGAGGCTCTGAAAGCTATCAACGCATTCGCGAGACTTACTCCGAGAAGCTGTTCCACGCGTTACCCAGAGCTTTGGGAGACCAAAGACTACGTGGCAGTGTAAGTTATTAATTAAGGGAACTGCTTCCGTAGACTCTGCTTTTAAAGAGTAGTTCCAATACAGTGTTCTTTTGACTCATTAAAACATAACCGAAACAACCTAGCAATTTCTAGATGTTAAAAAAATGCTTAGTTAAAGATTAGGTTAGGTTATGGTTATGGTTATGGTTATGGTTAGGTTAGGTTATGATCGTGGTTATTGTTAGGTTAGGTTAGTTCAAGCTGAAAATAAATGTGTTAAATATAGTTTTGTGTCAGGTTGATTGCTAACCACTATCGATTGCAACGATTGCTTTATCAATGAATGTTCTCGAATGTACTATACTTGCAAAAATTAAAAAAAAACTCCTTACAAAAAACACATTGCAAACATATTAATATTAGTCGTCTCTTTGTTTCCAGTTACATCATCGGCGCACTAATAAGCCTGGTTTTACTCTCTTCCTTCTATGACTATCTGTTCTACAGCGACTCTAAAGGTAAGGAAGATTCTTTTCATAGATAAATTACCCAAATGTCTCGCTGACGTGAGTATTTTTTCAAGAAAGCGAAAATATTTTTCTTTATATTACCCTTTTTGAAATTATAATTTCATTGGCCAGGACTTCGACTTCCTTCAAATACTTCCCTTCTACAACCATCGAAAGGTCTTCGGCGAATCCGAAGACTTTTACGCTTCTTGGTAGGTTAACTCGTACGACCCCATCGTACATGATGTTTCAAAGAAAAGGTCCGAGCACTAATCCTTGTGGTACTTCCGCTGTTACGCTGTACCTCTTTTCTCCTTCCTCAGTATCACATATGAGAGTTCTATTCTCAAAACGCCCTATCACCTTCTGGAAGTACCAAGGCATCCCATGCTACTTAGGATCCACAAGGCATCGTTCTATCACTCTGAGTTGAACGGATTTTTAACATCTGTGACAATGGCGCAATATTTTTTAACACCTCTTCTCCACCTTTTGCCTTCAATAACTTTTCTTACTTTATTATACAATACTATTAATGGAGGATCTGCCCCTCCGAAGTCCGTATTGATCGTCCAAAAGTCCATCCTCTACTTCAGGGAATGGTTCAAGTCTTCCATAGACAATCCTCTGGAATACCTTTCCCATTGTATCAAGTAGGCATATTGGTTAATAAGACGATGTTCTTTAGGAAGCTTTTTCTCCTTGGATATTAGAACCAACCTCTGCTCATTCCAATTTTTCTTCTTGTAAACAGCTATCCTGTACTTTTATGAAAGCATCTGGAATAATTCCAAGAGCATTTGGTATGCTATCCGGGCCACGTGCTTTGGTGTCTCTTATCCTCTTGTACGCTTGTATGGTTGGCAATTGTAAATATTTATTTCTAGTAACACTACATGAGTTAATAAATTTTTCTTTCAACGTATCATAGTGATATGTAAGTGATACAAAGGCAAGAAGTTGGGGTAAATTTAATGAATTATTATTAATTAACATAACGTTTTTGAAAAAAAATTTTAAGTAATTTAGTTTGAAATTTTTTAAGCATATTTAAGTCATTAGGACAAAAAATTCCCTAAGCGATTATTCCATAGGTGATAATAATATGGAAAAAGGCATAATAAATCGTTAGTAGAGATTCAGTCATCATAAATTTAGAGGATTTGTAAAACAGGAGAACCAAATATTTAGTTTTGCTTATGATAAATTGAATATGAGTTTTCCATGTCATCCTGTAACCAAGGTATGTACCAAGATATTTACAAGTCTCAACACTATTAACATTTACCATTCAAAAATATATAAAATACTCTTTTCTTTACAAATATTTTAGCCCATTACTTCGTTATGTTCCAGTTAAGAGCAGAGCTCTGCTGTCGTCATTTTCTCTCTATAGAAACGTACCAAAGCTCAGCACAAAATCTCAGCACAAGGAATTGCCCACCATCAACGGTCTGAGATTCATCGCCATAGCGTGGATTGTAATCGGTCACAGATACATCATCGGATTCTCAGTGCCTAAGTTCAACCAAGCGAGCACAGAATTTGTAAGTCGACAGTAATCTATAACGAAGTTAAAGATAACAATAGAACTAATGCTCTAAAAGTATCAATAAGTATTAACTGTCCACAAGAATTTTTTACAAACACATTTTCAACGACATTGAAACAATTTGTTTATCTGTGATTGTTACACCTACCGTTACATGGTGTATTGCACCATAACAACCCTTAATGCATGAATGAGTTTCTACGGTTACTGTTGCACTGTAGCCTTTAAATACCCACTACGTCACCTTTATACATTCCTGAGATGCTCCGTTACAAGCGCTTAAGACAGTCCTAGTTTCTTCATAAAAGGTTTCGGATGGGCAACATCGCCACTTCTAAATTCAACAACATATTTTGTTTTTAAAAAATTAATACTCAAATCAATGTAACGATTTTAATTTAAAGAATTATACGAACAGGAATTAAAAATAAAAACTATAAAATAAACCCTGACCTCTGTAGAGTTTGTTTTCTTGTCTATTTACTAACGAATCCTAAGCTTCTTTTGTTTTGAATGTATTACACTGACAAGAAACACAACTTCATATTTACAAATTTATTCAAAATCTGATGAACCTATTTTGAGATACTACGCCAAGGTTTTCTTTTTTCAGTTCTGTATATTTTTTCACTATTTGTTAGCTATATTTTCATATAGCTATATATTTTAATTTGAAAATGACCTATTGGAATGGCTACATTCCATGGTGTAACACTTAGACCAGGCTCCTTGAAATGTCTAATAAAGATTTCCTTGAAATCCATAATAGATTTTGGTAATCGTTGTGGCAATCAATAAAATTCCTTTTTCAAAGTGGCGACCACTTCATTTCAAATTTAAAAAAAAAAAAAACTTTTCAAATTCCGAAACTCTAAATTTCATTCACTGTGTCAAAGTACGCATGCGAAAATTTCTAAAAAATCATTTCTATTTACAGTATTTACAATATTGGCCCCTGTCACTGGTGCACAGCGTGCCGTTAGCGGTTGAAATCTTCTTCGTGCTTTCTGGTCTCCTGGTAGCTTACACTTTCCTCAAGTACATGGACGGCGAGAAAAACGCATTCAAAAATATACCAAAGTTTTATTTCCACCGATACATGAGGTAGGTAAAAATGGTAAGTGTGTGTGTGTGTGTGTGTGTGTGTGTGTGTGTGTGTGTGTGTGTGTGTGTGTCTATGGTGCACGAGGATCGGCGTTAACGGAAAAGGAAATAACGGCAATAACTACATCAAGAAGCCACGAACAGTAAGTAGTTCAGATTCGCACAGACAGACAGACCAGTGGCTTAGCCACTTTAACCACCAGCCTATATACACGAATATTTCTGTGTGTGTATGTGTGTGTGTGTGTGTGTGAGAGAGAGAGAGAGAGAGAGAGAGAGAGAGAGAGAGAGAGAGAGAGAGAGAGAGAGAGAGAGAGAGAGTATGTGTTTTAATTCATACTTGGCACAAGAATCGATTTTATTAATAGCTAGAACAAGATTGTTAAACCAGCAAAATTCATTCAAAAGTTTCAAAATGGCAACCACTTCAAATATTTAAAATGATTATAATTTTTTTGTTTTGTAATTTTGAAAAATTACCGACTCAATTGGCTTTAAAACGCATAATTTCACAGTGGTCATGGTTCATTTTCGTATTTTCAACGTATTTAACAGTTAAAAATTGTAGTTTTATGACGAATTTAATGCTGATTATTACTGTCGAGCCAAATTTCTTTTTTAAAAAGTTCAATATTCAAAAATTTACTTATAGAAATCAGCTTCCATCACGTCAGCGGGACAACTACATGATGTTTATATTATATATTTTGCTTAAACTAATATATAATTACTGTATGTTTATAGGATAACTCCAGTTTATGTCGTGATGATCCTGGTGGACGGCATTATCCTTTACCATCTTTCCAGCGGTCCCCTGTGGAAGAAACTGACCGGAGCTCACAGAGACGTGTGCTCTGAAAACTGGTGGCCAGGTCTCCTGTACATCAGCAACTACTACTACGGCAGTACCTTTCGCTCGGTATGTTTTGCAAAAGAATAATATATATATATATATATTCATAGACGTTATAAATACCACAGGTGGTAGCATTTACTGTATTTTTCGTTTATGCTTTCACATTGGCTACTGTGTGGCTCAGACCTGGTATTTAAGTGTAGACCTGCAGCTCTGTGTAGTCACCTCTGCTCCTGATACTTTTCTTTTCTGTACTTCTTTATTTTATTTATTTGTTTACTTTACAGAATATATACCTCCATCCACTAACAATACGCGTTAATGTTCCAGTGTGTGGCTCAGACATGATATTTAAGTGTAGACCTGCAGCTCTTTGTAATGTCACCTCTACTCCTGATACTTTTCTTTTCTGTATTTCTTTATTTTATTTATTTGTTTACTTTACAGAATATATACCTCCATCCACTAACAATACACGTTAATGTTTTAGTGTGTAGCTCAGACCTGGTATTTAAGTGTAGACCTGCAGCTCTTTGTAATGTCACCTCTACTCCTGATACTATTCTTTTCTGTATTTCTTTATTTTATTTATTTGTTTACTTTACAGAATATATACCTCCATCCACTAACAATACACGTTAATGTTTTAGTGTGTAGCTCAGACCTGGTATTTAAGTGTAGACATGCAGCTCTTTTTAATGTCACCTCTACTCCTGATACTTTTCTTTTCTGTATTTCTTTATTTTATTTATTTGTTTACTTTACAGAATATATACCTCCATCCACTAACAATACACGTTAATGTTTCAGTGTGTAGCTCAGACCTGGTATTTAATTGTAGACATGCAGCTCTTTTTAATGTCACCTCTACTCCTGATACTTTTCTCTTCTGTACTTCTTTATTTTATTTATTTGTTTACTTTACAGAATATATACCTCCATCCACTAACAATACACGTTAATGTTTCAGTGTGTAGCTCAGACCTGGTATTTTAGTGTAGACATGCAGTTCTTTTTAATGTCACCTATACTCCTGATACTTTTCTTTTCTGTACTTCTTTATTTTATTTATTTGTTTACTTTACAGAATATATACCTCCATCCACTAACAATACGCGTTAATGTTCCAGTGTGTGACTCAGACCTGGTATTTAAGTGTAGACCTGCAGCTCTGTGTAGTCACCTCTGCTCCTGATACTTTTCTTTATCTGTACTTCTTTATTTTATTTATTTGTTTATTTTACAGAATATATACCCCCAACTACTAACAAACAATACACGTTAATGTTTCAGTGTGTGGCTCAGACCTGGTATTTAAGTGTAGACATGCAGCTCTTTGTAATTTCACCTCTGCTCCTGATACCATTACACAAAAAACCAAAACTCGGTCTGAGCCTTATATTTGGATGCTTTATGGCTGTAACCACAGCCTCTTTTTTAAATTCCAACTACTACCAAGTAAAAGCTGGCGGATTGCTAACAGCGTAAGTATTTATGACTATAGTTGTAGACCTTATTATTTAAAGCGTAAGTAAGTATTTACCGTAAGAATTGTATACCTAAGTATTTAATAACGTAAATACAGAAAATTAATTAAAGATAATAAGCCCTATATATTGTTACAAAGATATAAATAACTTTATAAATTACATAAATATACTTTTATATGATATATATATATATATATATAATATATATATATATATATATATATATATATACTATTTTTATTTAACGGCCCCTCAGAAAAAGATCTAGAGGTCAGAAACTGTTCTGGGCCTATGATTTTGTTCCAGTAGCTAATTTTTTTAATCGAAATTCTGTAACAATGCTGGTCTGTAAAGATTGTTTTGCTTCAAACGACTTTTGCAAGGGTGAAAACTAGTACAGGAAAAACCATCGAAAAGAAATTCTATTTGTGTGTGTGTGTGTGTGTGTGTGTTTTTAGCACGCACACGTTCGCAATTTTGGTACGATTTCATTCAGACTTATCACGAAAATCGATTATTGCAATAGATTTGACAACTTCGTTAACCAGTAAAAATTGGTTCAACAGTTTCAAAATGGCGGCATTTCAAATCTTAAGAAATTCGTAACTTTTTGAGTTAATTTTTTTTTTAATCCGATTTTACCCTAGTAACCAAACATCATAACAAAACTATTATTCAATAATTCAATCGTTTGACTCAACGAATCTTAGCCAATAAAAGCAGTTCAATATGCTGTGTTAATTCCACTAAGTTTAAGTGTAAAGTTTCAGCGGACAGTAAGCTACAAAATGTTCTTGTTTGTAAAATATATTTTCCACTTTTCAGTACCAGAAAGACGGAAAGAAATTTCCAAATCGAGTACATTAAAACACATTTGCGCACCTCTTCATACTTTATGGGACTGGCGCTTGGATACTTTGTGTATAGGTACAAGCAAGGCTTTCTGAAAGTCAATTTGTCTAAGGTGAGTTTCTATAATATTTTGTAATCTGAATATCTATCCTGTAATAATAAATAATAATAAATAAAGTCCTGGTGAGTCGGGACTGTCCCAAGGAAGTTGTCAGTTCGACGAATAAATAGTTATTATAAAAATGCCATTTTTGTTAAAGAACTGTCAGGTAAAATATGGCGTGCTTTGATCTGTATGAGTTTACAGCCTGATCAGACTGATGTTCGTGTAAAAAGAAAAAAATATTTAACTACGGTAATTACAATAACGAAACCGCATTATTTATTATTATAATTATTTAACAAAAACAATAAGTAATTACCGCATTAATTCTGCTTAACAGTTAAACTTTTTTAACAATGTAAGCATCACATTAAAAATTTGTAATAGACCTAAAACTGTTAAAACGAATTGCAGACTATGTCAGTAGAAAAAAGTACAATTCAAATAGTTTAATTAAAAATTTTTAAAATTAGAAATCTTATTATAATTTACGGACTTATAAAATCAAAATGAAATAAAGATAATTTAATTTTTAATAAAATATTAGTTTTTCTAACTTAAACCAAGACGTAAAACCATTTGCTAGCATCCATACTAGCAAGCGGATCTAACGCCTTCCACTGCTCGAATACTGTACGCAACACACTGACGTATGGGGAACAAATCCACGTTCACGCTAGGCTATACTGGAAACCAATAAATCGCTATGTACCGTTTGGTGATGCTTGGTTTCGAAATAAAATACAGCACTCGTAGATTCCGAATATCAAAATACTCATTGATCCTGAATATAAAAATAGTCGTTGATCTGAATATAAAAAAAAAACTTTTAGATTCGAAATATCAAAATACTTGTTCATTCCGAATAGCAGAATATACATTGATTCCGAATTTTATAATACTCGTTAATTCCGAATATCAAAATACTGTACTAGTCGATTTTGCAAATCAAAATAACCATTGGTTCCGAATATCGAAATGCTGGTAAATTCCGAATATCATAATACTCATTGATTACGAATATAAAAATACTCGTTCATTCCGAATATCAAAATGCTACTTGATTTCGAATACGAAAATACCCATTAATTCCGAATATCAACGAACTCATTGATTCCAAATGTGAAAATACTAGTCGATTTCTCATATCAAAATACCCATTGATTCCGGATATCGAAATGCTGATTAATTCTGAATATCATAATACTCATTGATTCCGAATATAAAAATACTCGTTGATTCCGAATATTAAAATACTCGTTGATTTCGAATATCAAAATACTCATTCATTCTGCATTTTAGAATACTAATTGATTACGAATATTAAAATACTCATTGATTCCAAATACCAAAATACTCATTGATTCTGAATATTAAAATACTTATTTGTAATGAATATTAAAATACTCGTTGATTATAAATGAAAAAATATCCACTGATTACGAATATAAAAATACTCTTAAAACGTAAAAATATTAAAATAAGATATACTCTGTGTCCGACATGTTTTATTACTGTTGCATCGCGCTGCTTATGTGAGTGCGATATTTATTTTAAATATTTTTTTAATGTGTGAACTTCAGTATTTTTTGCAAAAATAAGATAAATTATATCATTATTTATATTTTTTCGTCTGTCATGAAGTCCAGGCTTCCTCTTTCAACGAGACGCCACTGCTATAATCATTATGACTCCCCAGTTCTGGTCCTTGAAATGTGTTACACAGCACATGTATGTATTTGTTTGTTCACAGCCAACGCTCTTCATTGGCTGGTTAGCGTCCACTGCCATTATGATTGCAGTTATCTTGTCTGTTATGATTTTCCAAGACATCGACTACAACGCTCCCCAATTTGTAGACTCACTCTACATTGCCTTACACAGACCGATGTTTTCAGTTGGAATAGTATGGGTAATATTCGTCGGTATTACTGGATATGGAGGTACGTATATTAAATCAATGGTTCAAAAACACAGCACAAACTTTCTCAGTTTTCTTTTAAATTTACATAGAGCTTAAGCACAAAAACCAAACGAAGGTTATTCCTCACTATAGCAAAAAAAGTACACATATGGAACTCGGTGAGTAAAGAAAAGGATTTTTTTGTTAATGATATCTTTTCTGAATATATAATTAGGTGGAAGATAGGTTTAAAATATCTTGTTTTGTTTAAATAAATAAATACGTGAACCTAGCTTAGATATTATTTACTGTAGTTATAGCAAAAGATCGGTTGTTTTAAATTAATTCCTAACGATCAGCTGATTTCATTGAACAGCTGATAGGTTTGCAGCATTCATAGTTAAATTTATCTGGTAGACCGCCTGTTGGGCGGGACAGCTGCTTGCAAGGTCACATGCAGTTAAGATAAAGTCAGCATAGAGTGGAGCATGCCAGCCGACATTAGAGGTGGGCGTTTCTGCTATTTTTATAAAACGTCAACAAACAGTTTGTTGAGGAAAAAATTGCTTTTTAAAACAGTTGGAAAAAAACAGTTTTGGAAAACTGAAACTCAAAGTTGTATTAGCAGCTAAAACATGAAGTACATAAATTCAGTTTTCTAAGACTACTTTTTCATTCCCACTGCCACCATGTCCTTAAATGTTTTTTGGGTATAAAGCATTTATAAAGGATAAAAATAATCCTTACACGTGTAGTAATAATTAAATTACATTATCAAAACGTAATAGTTATGTAAGCCATTTTATGTACAAAATGCAATGAATTTCTAATAGAAGCATCCTTTTTTTTACTTAACAATTAAATAGTCCTTTGCATATTTACCAAAATGCAAACTATTTAGAATATTTTTAGTTGATTAAAAAATATCGATGATTGATAATAAATATAACAAATATGTTTAAATAAAATTAGGCTCTGTATCTACAAAATGAGAGAGGTTGTTACTACAACTCGCAACAAAATAGAGATACACGTTGACATTGACCAAACAGTTCTTATTTCACTACAAGCAACAAGCAACTTTGAAATAAAGGGAAAAGCATAAAGCAGGTAGAAGATTTTTTTTTTTAACGTCCGACTATTGTGCACACTTGGGCTAATGCAGACGATGGGATGATTTATAGCGTATGAAAATGCCAAGCCCTCGCCGGGAATCGAACCCGGATCCTAGGTGTGAAGGCCTAGTACGCTATCCACTAGGCCACTGAGACGGCAGCAGGTAGAAGAAAAGCAGTTAGCAGGCAAACAGCAGGAAAACAGTTTTATCGCTTGCGGCAACGTTAAGTGTGGAAGTGCGGAAAGCCGTTCCTTATTTAACAAATCATAAACCAGTCTAAATCCAACTGCTTGTTTCCGTTTGAAAAAGCAGTTTGCTTGTCTTTTATAGAAAAGCAGTTTTTTTTAACAGTTTGGTGTTTTCTGCCCCACCACTAGCCGACATTAGGAAATTAGCGTTGCAACATAACACATGTGCTAAACGGTAGGCCAAGGGAGATGCTAACGTGCATTTTATTTAAATTCAGTATAAATTTGCGTTAACAGTGCTTGTAAATCATGTACAACCAAAGTTAAAATCATAATCTAAAGGCGACCGGTTTCGAGTCTGGCAAATTAAACTTTAAACCAGGATTAACTGGTCCAATATGGGCGCCATGTAGAACCGAACATCAGCACTCTCAAAATACATGAAGCACTTGCTGAAACAAATTTAAGAACAAATTTTAACAACTGCTAAAAGATACTTTGAGGATTGTTTAGTGGTATATTTTAAACTAAAATCAATTGTTGAATTTACCGGACAAAGGTTAAAGTTTAATTGTGAAGTTAATAGATAATAATATAAAGGTCAGTGTACCGTGCTGTTTTTTGACAATCAGTCCCTCAGCTGTATTTACAAAATTTACTATTATTTTTAAAAAATTGAATTAAAATCAAAAACAGAAAAAGACGGTTGGATAACCTGTAAGAACTTAGTTATAAAATAAAATTTTGATTGTATTTTTTCTTAAACTGTAAACAATATCCTAACCTACAGCCTACCTAGCCTAAATACAGCAATACATAGCCTAAATGTTAAACATTTTTTTTTAATTAAACAACATTTAAGTTTAAATACGTTTATTGTAAGTACAAATATAGTTAATATGCGTTGATTTCTCTTTCCAATAACAATAAACAATGCTCAACACTAAAAGTCCTCTTTTATGAATTTTTAATTTCTATAATATTGAAATACAGTTAACTGTACAACTGGCTCAGCCTGTAGTATCTGTGAGGGCCAACAGTTTCGAGGCATCGGGGAGCGTGCTGCGTTTATTTCCTCCATTAATGAATACATTGTTTCAGGTTTTGTAAACAGAATGCTATCTCTACCAATTACACGACCATTGGCCACTCTAACATACGGCATATATATGACACATCTCACGTTCCAGACTGCAGAAATCAGCAGGACAAGATTACCTGTTGATTATTCGATTTTCGATTTAGTAAGTTGGTAACACGACTTTACGATCTGTATGCAATAATCTTTAAAAGAAATGTAAGAAAACATTACAAAATATTTCTCTTTTTGAGGCCTACTTTTAGCATACCTAATTCGGTTATAAAGATAACGACAAAAAACAGAAAAATCAGCATTATATTTCTAAATCTATTTGTTAAATTTTGCTTATACACAAAGATTCATAAATCAACTAATTGTTTAAATAAAAGAGATGGAAGTAGGAAAAACAAAAGCAAACCCTGACCGACGTGTGGTTTGTTTTAATTTTCGCTTTATCCTCAAAAAATTAATTAATTTTATAACTTAACTACTACACTTAGATAACAATTTTAGCAAAATCTGATAATTTCAGATAATGTTTTAATTGGGTTGCCTAAGAATTGCATTTAAATAATTTTTATTGAAATAAGAAAATTTATGCAATTCTTAACCACTCTTAAAAATCCATTGTTAGTACAGGAGACACTGCTTGCGATATTTCCAAGTTCAGCATATTATACGCATAGCCCAAATGTACATTTTTTTGTCCAGCTTGTAAATAAATAGAAGTTTAAAATATTTTTTTTACAGATGGTGAAAAGTTCATCCGATTTGGTGGCTTCCATTGTTGCTGCGGCTGTCATGTTTCTGGTGGTCGAAGCCCCGTTCATAGAAATAGACAAGTGGTTGTTCTCAAAAGGTAACATCGTATAGACTACACATTTAAATTGTGATTTAAGTCGTCTCAACACTTCTTCCACAGCATTTAAGATCATCCTCCTTTTCCTAGATACTCTTCCATCCTCTCACTTCCAATCTTGACAAGTCGCTGTTAACACCCACCAAATACCTTCTAGTCCAAACCTGTCTTTCTACATCTTGCTAACTCTACTGTAAAAATCTCTTTGAAAGAATTTTGTTATCGCTAATCACTCAGTTGACATGATCCCATTACGATATCCACTTGAGCTTATTACATTCACAATGTTACCACAATCGAGTATTTCTTCAATTCTTCCACATCAAGCAGTAAGATCCTCAGCTACAGTAAGATCCATCCCAACACTTCAATCCTGTAGTCATACTTTATATCCTTACCCCATCTCCTTACTCCTTGCATGTTACTCATTGGTAATGTATTGCTAACCATCATGTTGGTATAACCTATTCATAAGCTAAGATCATATATTCTCCTCCAAAGCTTCACATTCTCCATCCGTCTTCCCTTTTCCAGTATCGACAAGTTACCCACTACAGCTTCCATCTTGGACGTGTCTGCTTACTCCTATCACGTTCTTCTTCCTTGACACCTTAACACCACCTGGCAGGCATAATTCGTCGGATTATGTCCTCCTCAGCTTTACAAATTTGACAGTTCCTTAAACGAGTAGATCTCGTTTCCAGCAAAAACGGCCCTCAGCTACCATCGTCCATCCATTCATTATCACTTTCATGAAATCAACATCTTTATTCTTTCTCCAACGTTTTCTTGTAGTGTTACTCAATGCATATTTGTTTCCAATTTTTCCTTTTGCAATTTATTTCTGGCCATTTTGTTTACGTAACACAACCGTGATATTATCCTAAACGTAATCAATCTAACAATGTTTCCACACTCGAGTGTTTGTTAGATCTTTCCACAACAAAGACGATCTTCATACATACTCTCCTATTTTCTCATTCCTAATAATTCCTCTACCTTCAACCAACGTCATCATGACCTATCGCGTCTCTTACTACTTGCACAGTTTCCTGCTTTTATATTTTTAATCCCAGCAAGGGGGTGTAGGCTACCTGCAAATACTGAGAATACTTAGACGTTCTCGCGATACCCGAGCCTAACACAATTACACTAACACTTACATTTAGGGAGACGATAATAGCCTCAATGTGCTTTTTGCCGTAAAACAAAACAAAAAATGTATTTTTAATATTATTGCTTGTCATCTCTTATGAACATGGCCTATTTATAATATACTTCCAAGTTTTATAATCTGAAAATGTTTCGATACATGAGTATTTTTTGAAATATTCTACAATAATAACCCTCACTCTCGATACTCTCAAGTAATCTAACTTCCTCCATTAAACTTACTTTTCTACAACCAGTGTAGAAATATGTATACTTTTTACACGCTCCTTTGATATTTTTTTTAATCTTAAAAAATTCTCTAACTTTTACTTTTAAACTACATTTTTAGCTGGAGGTCATATTTATACATTGGAGGACACGTCCACCAATCAGGGAACTGTAACAAACACATCCATGATCAATGTGACACAATTATTTTACCCTTTTTTGGTAAAGTTTTCTCTACCTCTTACACGAGACGAAAAATTATATTTCTCTGAACTTGTTATTTGTTATTTCAATTGTATCTAATTTTGTATAAATAAAATATTGAAAATATAATACTACATTTAATGTTATTATCATAACTAAATTGAAAATAACAGACAGATTGATAATATACAGTTATGAACAATCTGAGTTTGTTAAGATTCAAACTTTTCACTTACAAATTAATTGGAAACGAATTTTATTAATAAGCAAGCGGAAAGAGAAATAAGGAAGTAAGAAGTTGGGAGATGGGATTTACCAGAATAAATGCTTCACGCAGATGTCTCACTTACGTGATGAAAGCGAATTCGCAAAAATATTTTTCAAACACGCCTTTTTAAAAGTGCAATTTCACAGTCATTATCACCATAAAAATGTGCGTAGAAATAAAAAAATGAACCCTGAAAGACGTCAAATTCCTTTTTTAATTTCAATGAATTTTGAAATTTCGAAATACTTATTTATGTAGATTTTTAACACAGAAAAAAGTTATTTTTTTACATTTAGAAATTTTACCATTTTGAAATTATAAATAGGATTTTGTGAAGTAACGACTTTGTTCAAGCTGTTAATATAACAAAAAACTCGCACTCGCACTCGCACATCGTTAGTAATAATATAAACATATTTATTATTTTCAGGTGAAAAAGAAAAAGAAGAAAACCATGACCAGCATGATCTGCCAGTTCACCATGACAAAACACATTTATAATTACTTTTAATTATATTTCCAATTATTTGTATTTAGTTGTAATAAAGTTTTATAAACATCTTATTTGGTGATCCTTCGTTGCTTGGATATTTACCCCAAATGTCTGTTTACAATCAAAAAAATCTGTTACGTAATCGGTACTGTCATTATTCATTATAATTGTAATGTTTTTTTTTTAATTTGTTACTACTGAACTGCTTGATTTATTTTTGCATCAGTATAATGGAATATTGGATATGAATAAAGTTTCGTCATTATTTGTGACATGAATAATATTTCCAACATACAAAAGTGGTGGCAGTAACTTTATTTCAAATTACAGAAACATATCTGTCAACAATTGCTATTGGACTGATTTTGGCAACACATCATAAAACCTTGAAGATAATAGTGTTCTGCGAGAATTCCAAGACAGGTTTTAGAAGAAATATTTTTTAACAAAAAATTTAGTCTCACGACTGTGATGAGTAAAAGAAATCAGAAAAGACGAAAGTTATGCACTTTTTTGTGGATTTTTCTGCTGTCTTTGACACTGTTGGTAGGTATTCTTTGTTTCTGAATCTGTACAGATATGGCGTCTCGACGAAAGTTATCAGGTCATTGTAAAAACGTTTCACTGACACAACATCTACGGTAGGACATAAAAGCGGTTTGACAGAATATTTCCGTACCGAGACAAGGGTGCAACAGGGTTGATTGCTGTCTCCAACAATGTTCGCTTTATCTCAACAACATGAATGACTTGGGAGAAGGAGTTGTAATGGAGAATAGAAGTAGAAGTAGCCTCCAATTTATCATTCGGTCACTGGAGGACTATGTCAGCAAATGGAATCTAAGTTTTGGACAACTTAATTAATAGTTATTAACATACAATTAAAATATTTAACTGACCTATACTTGGACATTAAATTAATAAGAGTTGAATCTTCAATTAGCAGTTAATGGTTGTTTTAGAAACTAAATTGCTGATTTAATTGAAGATTAAATTTAAAGAAGGGTTAAATAATTTAATGACTGTTAAATATTAGTCTACAAATAGGTAAATTATGAAAATTTAATTATAAAAAGGAAGTATTGGATTTATCCATACAGCGAGAGGTATGTTTGCTTGGCGGATCTCAGGGAAGATGATGACAATTTGTTTAATTATTATCGAATGTTAATTCCGTCCTTACAATTTTCATGACTAACATCCCAAACTACCGGGAAGTTTTCATTTCTTTGATAAAAACATTCAACATCCACGTTTTAATCAGAGATCTTGTAATAAAACTTCACAAGCTGTGGTTACGATAGTTACGACGCTGTGGCAGATGAGCGCTGACATATACCGCGTCTCACAGGTACCTGCGGCAACCTCGATGACTATCAGGAGAAATGCCGGCGTCAGATAGGTATCCCAACAGTAGCTGCTCTGCATTTCTTCTTGTGCGATTGAAAATGAAGCAGCAGCATCCTGATAACTTTTGCAACAATAACACCGGGCCTTAGCCAAATCAATCACCGCTTCACCTGTGTGTTTTTGCTCACCGTGGAGACTGGAACTGATCGAGTGCGATGATATTTAGTGTTTCTTTGCTGCATTGTTGTAAGCCCTTTTATGTAAAAACACTGTTAATCTAATTTTCTCAAAACCTTCTAACGATTTTGATTCAACTCTCTTATCTAGCCAAACAAAACATGATTTACATCGACGAAAACCGGAACAAAGTATAATTAGCCTAAGCGTCTTTGGGTGTTTTTATAGTCAGTTTCAAAATGTCTTTGTTTCATTTTAACTGTTTATATAGCCTAAATAATCTAATCTAAATGTGAAATAATTGTTCATGTATTTTACTAATTATGTGTTTGTTGTTTCTTTTGCAAATAAAGTTTACTATTTACAGTCTTTCTTATCATTTATAAGCATACGTGATTAACATGGCGACAATCTGTAACTTCACTTTCTAGTTATTTTTTTATTTATTTTTTTGTTTGTTGATCATAAATAATTGGTACGACTGTTCAGAAAGGTAGCTTCATGTAAAAACCTACACCAAGGTCTGAAATTCTTCAATATACAAATTGGTGTCACCTCATTTTACATGAACTACAAGCAGTAACAATACGTTTCTTTGGTTCAATATTACTTTGCGGTAAGAAATTTTTTAATTTAAAATATTTGTATTTTTACTTGTGTGTGTGTGTGTGTGTGTGTGTGTGTGTGTGTGTGTGTTGTGTGTTTTTGAGCGCACGCCTGGGTGTGTCTGTGCATATCGCTGGAGTTTAAATTGATTGACTAGTTGACTAAAATTTTTGGAAAGCTCTTTAAATCCGAATTCCGTTGTAAAAATTAGTTTCAATGTAGATCTATTCATTATCCCCACCCAAAAGAAAACAGGTTTGAAAGCTAATGAAAAAAATCTAATTTTTCAAAAATCATTAAATGTTGCTCAAGGTTTTGCAAAATGTGAAGATTTGTGAGGCAAGTCAGTTTAAAATAAAATAAATTCGCAGTTCGTGAGTAAATAAATTAAAAAATAGTTAAATGAACTCTGACCGCTTTTTGGGAAAAGGTGGATTGTCTCAAACTTTTGAATCATTTTTTTTTTTATAAATAACTTAATGTTGAGAAAGTTTGCATAGTAATTTTACACCATTTAGGAATCCTTATATGAATCCTCCTCCTGCTCCTTTTCCTTCTTCTTATTTTCCCTCTGCTTCTCTTTCTCTTTCTTCTTCTTCTTTTCTTTTCTTCTTTCTTCTTCTTCTTCTTATCCTTCTTTTTCTTCTACTTCTTTTTCTTCTTCTTATTTTCCTTCTTCTTCTATTTATTATTATTATTATTATTATTGTTATTATACTCTTGGTAGCCAAGTGCGAAAAATAGGACCTACATTGTTTTTACTAGCAAAAATTCTAAAATTCTAAAGGTAACGGTATCGATGGAAAGATACCTTTCAAAATTAATAATCGCGGCACGCAGCTGATTCGCTGGCGCGATGAAAGCGGATTTCTAAAAGTACTTATTTTATCTTAACCCTCTTTTACACACACTGATTTAATCATAAACAGCACTATTGCATTAAACATATAAAATTGAATCCTGACCACCGTCAAATTAAGTTTCTTAATTTCAACGGATTTTCAAAATACATAATTCCAATTTCTCCATTTAAAAATGCCTTAAAATGAATTTTTTTTCGCATACGTACATACGCTTCAGTTCTATTTCCAAACACTAATTAATCTATTGATACAAAATGTATAACATTAAACTAAAACTGCTTGAAATATAAACCTATTGTTTTACAGCATTATTGTTTACAAATTGCGGGGGCTAGAAAAAGATTATAGGGGTGTGAGTATTTTGGAAGAAAAATTAGTACCGGTTAATTTAAGTGAGGTATCAGATATAAAGGAATGTTAGGCTGAATCGTAATATGTAATTGGAATTGAAGAACTATGTCATAGGATTATATTACTTGTACATCTAAACAGAAACAAAAAACAAATCTATCTGTACATAAAAACTACAAAATAAATATCTGTACGTAAAAAAACAAATATATTTATACATAAAAACAAACAAAAAACAAATCTATCTGTACATAAAAACAAAAATATTGTACATAAAAAATATATATATATTTATACTTAAAAACAAACAAAAAACAATTCTATTTGTACATAAAAACTAAAAAACAAATATGTATCTGTACGTAAAAACAAAAACAAATCTATTTATACATAAAAACAAAAAATTAAGAATTTATGTGCATAAAAAATATACCTCTCTGTAAGAATCAAAAAAAGCAATCTATTTGTACATAAAAACAAAAAAAAAAACAAATCTGTACATAAAACAAAAAAATATATCTTACATAAAAAAAATCTGTACATATAAACAAACAAAAATCTCCCTGCACATAAAAACAAATCAATTTCTAAATAAAAGAAATCTATTTGTACATAAAAATAAAAACACAAATGTATCTGCATATAAAACAAAAATCTATTTTTACAAAAAACAACAAACAAAAACAAATCTATCTGTACATAAAAACAAACAAAAAGCAATCTCTGTTCATAAAAGAGAAAAAACAAATCTATCTGTACAATAAAAATAAAAATTAAAAACAAAAACACTAATAAAGTTCCATTTATTTTTGTATTGACAATCAAATTTGAAAATTTATTTATGCAGAGTATGTAATTTATGCTACACCAAATTATTGATACAAAATTATCAAAAACAAACCACTTGATTTTCTAAATGTCCGCATTTTTCCTGTGAATGGAACAAGTCTAATTTATTACCAAACTTACACTGTTTGAATGAAAATCGACCTAAATTTCGAATACGAGAATGATAAAATTAATGTAACATTTTTGGTGACGTCTCGAAACCGTCTTCTAGAGATCTGTGCACATTTTGGTTCTTAGACCTACCTGCTCCAATAACGTATTTTTCAAAGCAAAATAATAAATGAATTTAACAAAAATGTGTCACGATCTTTTAGGATTTTTTATGCTATTATTTTGAAAGTACGAATGGATTTTGCTTTTTTGGAAATGGAAATTGATATGGATTTCGGAAAGTATGAATGGAACAACGAACATGAGCAACCTAAAAAAACCACGAAAATCAATATTTGGAATGTTTGAATAAGATTTAACTTAAATCACGATCACTAGAGTGTTATATTAAAGTATAACATTCTTAACAAAGTTTCAAACGGTGTAAAGTCGGGCGGCCATCACATGCCGAGTGGAGCTGAGCTGGACAGCAACCGCAATTCGGTCAATTTAAATATAGTGTTTGTATCTATATATTTAACTGTAACCTAATGTAACGGATTCTAATAACTACTATGTTTAAAAACCGTAACCTAGGCAACGGTAAATTAGGTAACGAGAAAAAATAAGTTTGGAGGCATGGTCAGCGTGGTGGGGGAAGCGGGCGTCAGTTTTAAAACCGTACCTACACAGAGTCGAAGCCACTTGAATCTACTCAGCACTTATAGTGGCCGCACTTACGTTAAAAACAATAAGTTTGGTTTTGTATGCGTAATCCGCTCTGTTTAGCAAAACTTAAAATTTTCAAACATTTAAGTGCTGACACACAAACAGTGTGTTGAAAGACATTTGGAAACAGCTTGATAACTTAGGTTATACTCAAGTTGGGGAAAACGTGCAAACATATATTTTAAATCTCTTGACGATCAGCTATGTGCTCAAAATTGTGATTCGATTATACAGAGTGTCATGAAAATTGCAA
Organism: Callitettix versicolor; assembly: GCA_022606455.1. Taxonomy (NCBI): domain Eukaryota; kingdom Metazoa; phylum Arthropoda; class Insecta; order Hemiptera; family Cercopidae; genus Callitettix; species Callitettix versicolor. The sequence continues at coordinate 28,495,964 of CM040186.1, forward strand.
AACATGTTTTTGTTTCCTACAAGACCGATTTTTTAAAAATCTTTTGCAGTTTTTTTTGATGTTTTTTTATACCATTGTAATGAACATTTAAAAACTCTAAACCCATAGGACGATTCAAATTTTGTTGTACTACAGACTGATTCAAAATCAGTTGAACGTAACCTCTCCCAATATTTTCAAACAGTCCAGTGAAATTATACTAAATGGTTATTTTAATTAATGTGGTTCCAAATTTTTGTTATGTTATACTTATTGGTACACTTTTGAAAAATCAATTTTTCAAATGATCCCATTTTAGGATTTAGCCGTATTTTTCCAAAAAGCTCCTAAAGTACATTAATCTGACAAAAAAATTATTAACACCTTTTTTTAACTGGAGTAAAGTACCTACAAATTTCAGTCCAAAGCGAAGTTTCTCAGTTTAATGCGAGTATTTTTCCAGATGGAAAATTTTGAATTTTTAGAATTCTTTCAAAAATACAGAGTTTTTTGTCGGTTTTTGCAAAATAGCAAGTAAATGGTGAATCCTATACCAAATTTTGACACAAAACATCTGCAATACAGGTAAATAAGACCTTTACTGGAACTGGTTCTGTAAATAAGATCTAAAGGAACTGGTTCTGCTGGTTCCTTTAGACTCTCAGAAAGAATCTTTTGGATATTTTTGCAGTGCCATATGAAAACACGTAATAAATAAATATTTATAAAAGCAATGTATTGATTATAAAAAAAGCTGAAAATACACCATTCAAGTAAATAACAGATAAATAATTATATATTATACAGATTTAATGAAAAAAAAGTATCAGATGACGTTAATGTCCGAGAAATACCGGGCGCCGAGGCAGCAATCCTGGACGATGGTGTAGAAGAGGATCTATGGTTAAATCGTATTTTGTGTGTCCTAATTCTATAAACGTTTATTTTTATTAAAGTTTTTACTTATTTTATAGTTTTACTTATAGTCAAATTCACGTTTCTATATATCATTTTTGTTTAATAAAAAACAAAAGTGGAATAAACAATCAGCTGATAGCAAACCCAAAAGATTTGGTATAAAAATTAATATAGTCAACAAGCACTCGCCTCACTCGAGTCAAGGTTAGGTTAGGTCCTGTTGGTAGAAGGACCATAAAAGAATGGGGGAGCCACATTAAATTCAGTAATGTTGTAGGTGGCAGGTCCAAGATGGCGGCTTACATCTTAGTGCTTCTGTTGATCATCAACTCGTCTATGAACAGTAAAGGTAAACTATGAAATATTAATTAAGTTAAACTAAGTAAAATAATATAAGATAGTGAAATCTGATTTTGAAAATGTGTAAAATGATTTTTTTTTTAATTTAACTTCAAACTGTTAAACGGATTTTGTTGGTTTACGAACTTATTGAAACTAATATCAAAAATCTATTGTGCCAAATTTGAATAAAGTAAGAACAGGCAAGCAAAATTAATGCTAACTACTTTACCCATAATACCCATAATTCACCCATAACAACAACAAAAACAACAACTACAATAATAAAAAATTTTTTGTGTGTTTAACGTCCGACTATTGTGCACACTTGGGCAAATGCAGACGATGAGATGATTTAGAGCGTATGAAAATGCCAAGCCCTGGCCGGGAATCAATCCCGGGTCCTCGAGGAATAATAAAAATAATAATAACAAAAACAAAAACAACAAAAACAAGAAGAAGAACAACAACAATAATAATTATTATTATTATTATAATAACAACAACAAAAACAAAAACAGAAAAACGAAAACGAAATGAAAACGACGACTTCGATGATGACAAACACACACACACACACACACACACACACACACACACACACACACACACACACACACACACACACACACACACACACACACACACACACACACACAAACCCAGAGTATGTTGTAACTCGACATAACGTGTGATTATAATCAGCTGTAGCATAAACACAACAGCTGATGTCGTGACAAATTTACACATCTTCCGAATGAATAAATAGTGTTATGAGTAATTTTAAAGTACAAATACGTATATATTACTATTGCTTATTAATAATGGTGAAAGACGATTTTCAGAAAACTTTAAAATAATAATAGCATTGTGGAAAATCCTCTTCCATCACGTTTGCTAGCTGCGTACCGCGATTATCGTATATTAAACATGAAATGTCTCATTGCAGGGGAGGAACTGATTAAACAGTTTCAACAGCAGTTTCACAAGCAACTACCGGACCTCAAGTCAGCCGTAGTACTTTCCTACATGGCAGACGAGATATTCTTCTACATTATGAATTACTACGCCCCAGTGGATGCGAAGACTCAGCGGTGCCGTAACGACAGCAACAAGTACGTAGAGGCGGCCCTCAGGAATGATCTATGGGCGATGCAGAGTAAGGTCTTATTATTTAAATAAATATTTGTAAATAAAACTCGATTATGTTTCAAATAACAGATTCCTCTCTAGAATCAACTCTCAAAGTACCATCGTCTTTACAGTTATTTGTTTCTGCGCAAGTAACACTGTGCATAACCACACAACCATGGCTTCGGTATTTATTTTAATCAGAACTGTCGAAATTGGACATTGTCCGAAATTTTTACCCACTCCGCGGATAGCAAAATATAATTGGAGTGGGTATTTCCACTTACGCAATACCCGAAGGAAAAGTTTATTTCGGCTACTGAGTAAACTTACTCACTTCGCGGAGTAAGCATATGCATTTACTCACACAATAAACTGCGTATTTTGATTTTACGCAATGGTCGAAACGACACTTCTCACGGTGCAGCAAGCACGTGCCGATTCCATTGTAGAATACCGTTGAATATGACTTTCCAGTTATTTTGAATATTTTCATAATTTTTGAGCCAAAACAATTTGTTACACGCCCAAGAGAAAATACAAAAGTGCAGAAACTACTGGTAGTTCAAAAATTCGAAAATAAATGTGACATGCATAACCTAAAATTTTACGCCAAAGTAGCTAATGTGTTTTTCTTCGCGAAAACGATTAACGAAATGCATGTAATTAATAATAAAAAACAATAAAATTGTTTGTTAAACTATCTAAAGAACCAAATACGATTTATCGGTTTGGTAATTCAGTGAAACCACTTCGCGATACGCGGAGCGGGTAAACATTTTGGGCAATGTCCGATTTCGACAGTTGCGAAAATCGATTACAATATAAATGCTTGCATTACAGTGTTCGACGCTTCATCGAAATTGGAACCAGGCATATTGGACGGGAACTTCCAAGGTTTGGGGAACTTCGAATCTTGCCTCAGCGTGGACACGCCTGAACAATTCTTCGGCCAGATGTGCGTGGTGGAGATACTTGGGCTGACCACTCCATTAATGAAAACGTTTATTTCTACGGTGAGTGCTGACAGGACCTCTTCAGATCAGTAGTAGTAACACTATCATTTCTTATTGGCCTGCTGAGATAAGTAAATTCTTCATTTTCTCGCTATAACAGGTGTGTAAATGTATGAACGTGCAATGTCCGTTTTGGTAATATTTGTTTACGAGTAAAAACAGAGAAGTGCCGGCCTTTGGGGGGCGAAGCCCAGGGCGCAAGCTCAGTTAAGGCGTGTCTAGGTTTTTAAAGTTATCAATAAAAATAATTATTTTAAATAATCTTAAACTGAATGGAATGAAATGATTCTAAATGCAAATTGCATTTGATTCCCCCCCCATAAAAAAATGTAAACTTCATGATCGTAATACTTTTGTTTCCTTCCAATTTATTTCAAAATTATATGTATACCCATTTTTATTAGATATTTTAAAAACGCGTCCCTTACATAGACGCAACAGTAAATTTTGCCCGACCTGTCCAAAAGGCTAAGACCGGCACTGAAACAGTACAATACATCTCCGACTAAATTCCCACTTCTAAATTCGTTAAACTTTTGGCCATTAATGATATTTTTATTATTCAACATTTTTTATTTTATTCAAAAATGAATGCAGTTAAACTAGTTAAATAGATGCAGCTAAACGGTTAATGGAAAATTGCTTGTTGTATAACTGGAACCAAGTACAAATCACAGTTATAGAATTCTGATCCAATATTCTATAGTCCGTGGTGCTACATGACAAAATATAAGCCACAATTAACGAAACAAAAATAGATCGTTATTTCTTGAAAAAGTAAAAAAAATGAGATACAGGAGTTAACAGAACATAGTATAATTTTAAATTCAAAAAATATTATTGAAGAGTATAGCAAAACAATACGGTCTGGTTTAATTTACGTTTTTCCGATTTACCCCAGAACTATAAATTTATACTATTTCAAATTTACTACACTGACTTGAGTTATGCATATCTATATCTATCGAACATTTTGGAAAATCTCGCAAATTAGGTTTTTTAGGTCTCTTCGATAGGTTTGGAACAGAGTTTCTTTACAACACACACACACACACACACACACACACACACACACACACACACACACACACACACACACACACACACACACACACACACACACTCACTCACACACTCACTCACTCACTCACTCACTCACTCACATATCAACACAATTGTATCTGCATCGTTGAAGCTGAGGATAAGTAATAAGATACAACAATCCTAAAAAACATGGATTCTTACTAAAAAGGTTCTTACTAAAAAACATGGAAAACGGCTAAGTAATTATAAAAATAGTGCTGCAAAGAGCTAACGGGAGCCAATAAAGTGAGTTCTGATGAAGGAGCACAACTATAGTTCGAGCGAGCAGATTTGGACCTGCGCGAGAATTATTCACGCATGGAGGGAGGCCAGAAGTGGCGGGTCGCCGTACCCCCGCTCCGCACTAGATTCACAGAATCCGTTACAGTAGGCCTAAATATTTAGATTTAAAACATACAAAGGCGTTCTTTAAACTGACTGAACTCCGCTTCTGGTTGAAGTTCACCATCATTCCGCTCCGCTTGTTTCAGCGCAGCAGAGCTCCGCACAGCATTTCGTGTCCACTCGGCTTTACGAGGGTTAATTCTGATTTCCAACAACATTCAAGACCAAAAAAAGTAGTTATATTTACCGCCATTTTGAAAACGGTTGAACAAAAGTTTATTTATTAACAAACTTGTCCAAGTCTAACTAACCTAACCTAACCAAAACCGATTGATGGACTAAGTTTAAATTTTATACGCAAGCGTGACAAAGTACACACATGCGCTCGCGCGCGCGAAAGAACAAAGGGATTTTTAATAATATCCACCCCTTTTAGAGCCAAGGAGTATTGTTGAGAATTCCTAAAGTGTCACTTAATCTTAAAGTGGTAAAAGTTCTGGGTACAAGTTTACGCAGGGTTGTAGGCTATATATATATATATATATATATATATATATATATATATATATATATATATATATATAATCTCGTTTAAAAAACCGAATTCTTCTGTACAAAATTAAATATTCAAGAACTAAACACAAAATATGGTAAGATAAACAGAGTCAAGCACTTCAAATATCTGGGAGAAATTCTTGAACCCACAGGTGGCGAGAAGGCTGCGCAAAAGGTTCGGCTACTAAGAATGAAGAGGGCTCTTGGTATAACGCGTGATATCTACAATAAGAGATGTATGTCGACGCACACAAAAATCAGACACTACAACACAGTCATAAAACCGGAGGTATTATATGCAAGCGAGACGCTAGCACTCCACACAAAAACTACCATGGAGGGTATTTTGAAGGAAGAACGCAAAATCTTGAGGAAGATCCTTGGTCCGAGATTAACAGAAGATGGGTACAGGTTGCACTCCCGGAAAACCACAGAGAAGATATCGAACCTGGCAGCAGATATCAGAAGAAGGAGGCTTCGGTTCTATGGACACATCAGTAGACTCCCAACAACGAGACTTGCCAACAGAATCCTTAAGTATATACAAGGTGTCAAATCAACAACGTCGTGGATCGCACAAGTCAGAATAAATCTACATGACGCAGGAATAGACTCAACAGATGTTGAAGACAGGCACGCATACAGGAGAAAGATGCTCGGTTGGAAGGTCCCAGAGAATGAAATCCCAAAGAGAGCAGGGGTAAAATGGACGGAGGAGCGGAAGAGGATCCATGGGGACAGGATGAGGGAGGTGTGGAGGATTAGAAGGAACGAGACATGAGTCGGAGTGCTTTGCGTGATCCAACAGGGTCTATGCGCAAATAATAATAATTATTATATATATATATATATATATATATATATATATATATATATATATATATATATATAGCCTGACTGACTATATATAAAAAGAAGTCCTGACTGACTGACTGACTGATTCATAATCAATGCAGAGCCAAAACTATTACAGCTAGCAACTTGAAATTTTTAGGGTACATTTATGTTACCATATAGGCGTGCACTAAGAGAGGATTTTGCAAAATTTGATTTTAACGCCATTAAACTACTTAATCAGTCCAAATTTAATTAACAACGTACAGCCGAGACTATTATAGCTAGAGACTTGAAATTTTTAGGGTACCTTCTTACAACAATGTCGAGATGCACTGAAAAAGGATATTGCAAAAAAATGATTTTAACGCCATTAAACTACTTACACAGTCCAACTTTAATAATTAGCGTACAGCCAATACTATTATAACTAGAAACTTGAAATTTTCATCATCTTTCAACAATGTCGATGTGCATTAAGAAAGGATTTTTCAAAACTTTGATTTCAACGCCATTAAACTACTTAACCAGTCCAAATTTAATTAACAACGTACAGCCGAGACTATTATAGCTAGAGACTTGACATTTTGAGGGTACCTTCTTACAACAATGTCGAGATGCACTGAGAAAGGATATTGCAAAAAAATGATTTTAACGCCATTAAACTACTTACACAGTTCAACTTTAATAATAAGCGTACAGCCATTATAACTAGAAACTTGAAATTTTCACCATCTTTCAACAATGTCGATGTGCATTAAGAAAGGATTTTTCAAAACTTTGATTTCAACGCCATTAAACTACTTACGCAGTTAAACTTCAATAATCAACGTGAGCCGAGACTATTATAGCTAGAGACTTGATATTTTCAGGGTACCTCCTTACAACAATGTCGAGGTGCACTTAGAAAGGATTTTTGCAAAAATTTATTTTAATTCCATTAAACTACTTACCGAGTCCAACTTTAATAATCAACGTATAGCCGAAACTATAATAGCTAAAGATTTGAAATTTTCAGGGTTACCACCACATGTAGGGTGCACTGAAAAACGATTTTCCAGTATTCAACCCCTAGAGAGGTAAAAATTTGGTACAACAATTTTTATTGGAAAAAATATGTTTTTCGTCTGACCTTCTTAAAACGTAACATAGTCTCTCTTAAATATAAGTAATGAAATATATTTATCACCATTTCCCGAAAGAGATTGAAAGGAGATAGAAAATGTAAAAAGAGTAAGTATACAATTTTCAAATTGAAGAAATATTTGTTTTAAATCTGTATATTCAAAAAATATGCCATGAAACACAAATAATGAAACATATATTTCAACATTTTTTCGAATTCATTCCCTAAAGGAATAAAAATGTAAAAAAGAGGTATAATTATAGAAAAAAGAGTGTTTTCATTGGAGAAAATATTTTTATCGGCTTTTCTTAAAAGTAAACAAAATACTTTAAAACAAAAATTATGATACACGTAATTCAGCATCCCCCACCGAATTCATCCTCTAAAAGAACACAAAAATATAAAATGTATAAATGTTTGTATTGGAGAAAAATATTTTTTATCAGATTTTATTAAATTCAAATGGAACGTGTTTGAAGACAATAAAACAACATATTCAGGTTATAATATTTTTTCATATTCACTGTAAAATAATCATGAGTTTAGATCGTCACACTTTTATTAATATATTTTTATATGTTTCTAAATTATGTCATTAATGAAACAGTTTAAGTTTCGTGGGCGAAACCGCGACTGGTAATGCTAGTTTGCTATAAAATGATTCAGCTTAATATTGTCCTTTATTGCTGTAGGCTTGACATGGTCAGTGGTTTCTTGTAACACAATAAATGTTCCAGGAGAAACATTCCCTGTTGCCCATTAGTACGCTTAACCCACTCTTCTCGATGTGCGTACCATCCACCTGTACCTACGACGACGTACAGACTCACATGAATAAGGCTCTGAAAGCTCTCAACGCATCCGCGAGACTTAATTCGAGAAGCTGTTCCACGCGTTACCCGGACCATTGGGAGACCAAAGACTACGTGGCAGTGTAAGTTATGAATTAAGGGAACTGTTTCCGTAGACTGCTTTTTAAGAGCAGAGTCGACTTTAGTTCCATTAAAACAAATTAAAATTTCTCATAACCAAATCAACCTAGCAATTTCTAGGCATTTAAAATAAATGCTCATGTATAGGGATTAGAGAATAGGCTGTAAATACGACTCTTAAATGTGTTAAATTTAGTTTTGTGTTTTATAGTGCTTAACAATACTAGTCACGTTGATTGCTAAACACTATAATTTGCAACGGTTGCATTATCAATGCCTTTTCTCAAATATACTATACTAGCAAAAATTTTAATAAATTAACTCCTTACAAAAACATTTTGCAAACATGTTAACAATAGTCGTCTCTTTGTTTCCAGTTACATCATCGGCGCACTAATAAGCCTGGTTTTACTCTCTTCCTTCTATGACTATCTGTTCTACAGCGACTCTAAAGGTAAGGAAGATTCTACCCATTGATAAATTACGTAACTTTCTAGCTTACGCGATTGAAGCGAAAGTATTTTTCTTTCTGTTACCCTTTTTGAAGTTCTAATTCCATTAACCCGTACTTCGACTTCCTCCAAACACTTCCCTTCAACAACCACTGCAAGGTCATCAACTATGTTAACTCGTACGATTCCATAAATCGTCCAAAGGAAACGTCCAAGCACTGATCCTTGTAATACTCCCCCTGTTACGCTGTACCTCTTTCCTCCTTCTCCAGTGTCACATATGAAAGTCCTATTCTCGAAGTAGCGCCCTATCAGCTTCTGTATCTTAGTTTTTAACGTCTGTGACAATGGCGCAATACGTTTTAGCACCTCTTCTCCACGTTTTGCCTTCAATAGTCTTCGTGGCAATGCTTTCTCGATCTACGTCTGGACCTCCTGTGGTTGTTTTTCGAACACAACCGCTTTAGTGTATTTAAGGCAGCCTCTTTACCACTACTAGGCTCGATAGTTTCCTCTTGTTGCAGAGTTTTCCGCTTTCTAGAGTGGATTTCCGCGTTCACTAGGACCCTCGGAGGACTTGATTGGGTTGTACTCTCTTTTGTCCTAGGATTCTACATTGGGATTCTTTCTCTCACGAGTTACTCGCTCTTTAGCACTGCTGCTGAATAACAGCGACCAACTTATGGATCTGACTGTTGACATTGTGCTTGTTCTGAGTAAACTGTGCCAGCTCTTCCACTTTCTCTCCCAGTCACTAAAAAGCCAAGTCAGTAGTCTCTCTGTACAACACAGTGCTACCACCAAATTTGTTACCAAATTGGCACTCGACGATAATGGCACTCACCTTGCCGACTCCTGAAGTTCTGGAAGACGTCGTCAGGTTGACCTGCAATGGTGCTCTTATAATCGCCATATTGACCTCACCGGCACTCGATGGGGTCGCCAAGTTGATTACAGATGGTGATATTACGGCAGCCACGTTGACCGCAGGGTCTGTTGGAATGGTCACTATGTTGACCATTAGTGAGCCTAAGGTTGTACGTGTGAGTGTGTGTGTGTCTTTAGTAGATAAGTGAGACAGGTATGTGTTAGAGGTACGAAGGAACCGCTAAGTCTACAAAACTTTAGTCCCTATATTTCAACTGTATCTCCCACATTTTTTTTTTTTTTTTTTTTAACGTCCGACTCTTGTGCACATTTGGGCTAATGCAGACGATGGGATGATTAATAGCGTATGAAAACGCCAAGCCCTGGCCGGGAATCGAACCCGGGTCTTCGGGGTGAAAGCCCAGTACACTATCAACTAGGCTTCCGAGACGTATCTCCTACAAAACTTTAACACATAACACGTATACTTTTATATACATTTGCACATATTAAAGTCATATATATATATATGTGTATGTATATACACATATACATTTATGATTTATATGTAGATTTATTTATATATTTATTTATGTATTAATTATTTAATACATAAATAAATATATATATATATATATATATATATATATATATATATATATATATATACATGTGTGTGTGTGTGTGTGTGTGTGTTAAAATACTCTTTTCTTTACAAATATTTGAGCTCATTACTTGATTATGTTCCAGTTAAGAGCAGAGCTCTGCTGTCGTCATTTTCTCTCTATAGAAACGTACCAAAGCTCAGCACAAAATCTCAGCACAAGGAATTGCCCACCATCAACGGTCTGAGATTCATCGCCATAGCGTGGATTGTAATCGGTCACAGATACATCATCGGATTGTCAATGCCTGTGTTTAACCAAGCGAGTACAGAATTTGTAAGTCGACAGTAATCTATAACGAAGTTAAAGATAACAATAGAACTAATGCTCTAAAAGTATCAATAAGTATTACCTGGCCACAATAATTTTTTACAAACACATTTTCAACGACATTGAAACAATTTGTTTATCTGTGATTGTTACACCTACCGTTACATGGTGTATTGCACCATAACACCCCTTAATGCATGAATGAGTTTCTACGGTTATTGTTGCACTGTAGCCTTTAAATATCCATTGCGTCGCCTTTATACATTCCTAAGATGCTCCGTTACAATCGCTTAAGACAGTCCTAGTTTCTTCATAAAAGGTTTCGGATGGGCAACATCGCCACTTCTAAATTCAACAACAGATTTTGTTGAAATTAATTTTAAAAAATTTAAACATTTACGACAAAAATCAGTGTAACGGTTTAGAAAATTAAAGAATTATAAACGAACAGGAAGTAAAAAGAAAAAACTAAAAAATAAACCATGTCCTCCGTGGGGTTTGCTCTTTTTTGTTTATTTACTAAGGAATCCTGGTCTTATTTTGTTTTAAATTTATTATACTGACTTGAAACTTGCATATTTCCAAATTTAATCAAAATCTGATCAACTTGTTTTGAGGTACTACACCAAGTTTGTCTTTTTTCAGTTCTCTATATTTTAGCACTATTTGTTAGCTATATTTTCATTTTAACATATTTAATGTTTCAGTTTAACAATATGTTAATGTTCAGTTTAACCATATTTCATTATGGTAACATTTAGACCAGATGACTTAACATGAACTAATTCTGACATATAGATCAATTTTTGATTTAAACTCCGTACGAAAATTAATTTTGGTAATAGTTTTTCCAAGTCCGTTAATCAATAAAATTAGTTTAACTTTTTCAAAGTAGCGGCAACTTCATTTCAATTTTTTTTAATTCAAAACTTTTCTCGTTTAAATTATTTTTGAAGATCTAAATTCACCATCATAATCAGTATTAAAATCTGTGTAAATTACTATTTTGAATTTCCAAAATCTGTTAAGATTTAATTAGACAACGATCAGGGTTCGTTTACTTATTTTCAATGCAATTTGAAAGTTGGAAATGCTAATATATTCTGATCTTAATGCTGTTTATGATGGTGAAACCATAGTTTCAAAAACAGTTTACGATGAAAAATACTGTTTTAAATCCGCTTCTATCACGTCTGTGATGACTCCATTATTGCCGTAAAATTCTCTTAAATTACATTGAACTTGAATAAGTACGCATGCGCAAATGTCTAAAAATCATTTCTATTTACAGTATTTACAATACTGGCCCATGTCAGTGGTGCACAGCATGCCGTTAGCGGTTGAAATCTTCTTCGTACTTTCTGGTCTCCTGGTAGCTTATACTTTTCTCAAACATAATGACGGCGAGAAAAACACCTTCACAAATATACCAAAGATTTACTTCCACCGGTACATGAGGTAGGTAAAAATGGTACGTGTGTTTGTGTGTGTGTGTGTGTGTGTGCGCGCGCGCGTGTGGGTGCGTGTTTTCATTCACACTTGGCACAAAAATCGATTTCAGTAATTAGCTGGTAACAATTTCAAATTTTTTAAATAATTATAATTTTTAATGCCTTAGAACTTTTGAAAATTACCATCGTGATTAGCCTTAAAAATGCATAATTTAACATTTTGAAATTTTTAAAAAGCCGTTGAAATTATGAAATCTAATTTCACGGTGGTCAGGGTTCATTTTCGTATTTTCAACGTAATTTAACAGTTAAAAATGACAGTTGTATGAAGAATTTAATGCTGATTATTACTGCCAAGCCAAATGTTTTTTTTTAAAGTTCAAGATTCAAAAAGTTACTTATACAAATCAGCTCGCATCAGGTCAGCGAGACAACTACGAGACGCGGTTATATATTTTTTTTAAAAAACATTTAATTATTTTTTGTTTATAGGATAACTCCAGTTTATATCGTGATGATCCTGGTGGACGGCATTATCCTTTACCATCTTTCCAGCGGTCCACTGTGGAAGATGATGACCGGAGTTCACAGAGACGCGTGCTCTGAAAACTGGTGGCAAGGTCTCCTGTACATCAGCAACTACTACTACGTCCATACAGTTAGTTTGGTATGTTTTGCAAAACAAAAAACGTGTGGAACTCGTGGAATTACAGAAGCGAAGCTTTTGTTAATGTTATCTTTCTTGAATATACATGACGAACATTCTATGCTTTCTTTCATATCACGCTGAAATAATTATCAGTAATCATAAATTCAACAATAAAACCTGATAACCAACATTTTATCGTAACCACAAAACACGTTAATAACAGAAAATTAAATAAGAAAATGTTAATAGCGATTAAAATACCGGTGCAATAAAGAAGGCGCAATTTCAAAAGTACTTTTAGATTGTATACGCCTTATATACTTTTCTATGGATCAAAATTTATTTTAGAACATTCTAAACTTATAATTTTTGTATTACAGGATGTGAACATAGCTATAAGTATCACAATATTTCTAATATATCAGTTTCAATATAACCGAATTAAAAATAATTTAATAATTATCTTATTTTATTCCATAATATTCTTCTTTTTCTTTTTAATATTTTTACATTTGGGATTGGCTAGAACATATGTACTGTTGTGCGCTTTTGCGTATTCCATAAGGTTTCTGTCATGTTTGAAAAATTTGTACCGCCATTAAAGGGCAAATCAAGCAATTGGCGTTCCGATAGCCACCACACTGTGATCGCTGCAAAATTGACCGCCAGCCCGCGCCTGTCTGAATAAACAGATCTAACTGGTGAGTTATATCTCATCTCACTGTGATCGTTGCAAAATTGACCGCCAGCCCGCGCCTGTCTGAATAAACAGATCTAACTGGTAAGTTATATCTCATCTCACTGTGATCGTGGCAAAATTGACCGCCAGGCCGCGCCTATCTGAATAAAGAGATCTAACTGGTGAGTTATATCTCATCTCACTGTGATCGTTGCAAAATTGACCGCCAGGCCGCGCCTGTCTGAATAAACAGATATAACTGGTAAGTTATATCTCATCTCACTGTGATCGTTGCAAAATTGACCGCCAGGCCGCGCCTGTCTGAATAAACAGATCTAACTGGTGAGTTATATCTCATCTCACTGTGATCGTTGCAAAATTGACCGCCAGGCCGCGCCTGTCTGAATAAACAGATCTAACTGGTGAGTTATATCTCATCTCACTGAGATCGCTGCAAAATTGAACACCAGGCCGCGCCTGTCTGAATAAACAGATCTAACTGGTGAGTTATATCTCATCTCACTGTGATCGTTGCAAAATTGACCGCCAGGCCGCGCCTGTCTGAATAAACAGATCTAACTGGTGAGTTATATCTCATCTCACTGTGATCGTTGCAAAATTGACCGCCAGGCCGCGCCTGTCTGAATAAACAGATCTAACTGGTGAGTTATATCTCATCTCACTGTGATCGTTGCAAAATTGACCACCAGGCCGCGCCTGTCTGAATAAACAGATCTAACTGGTGAGTTATATCTCATCTCACTGTGAAAAATTGACCGCCAGGCCGCGCCTGTCTGAATAAACAGATCTAACTGGTGAGTTATATCTCATCTCACTGAGATCGCTGCAAAATTGAACACCAGGCCGCCCCTGTCTGAATAAACAGATCTAACTGGTGAGTTATATCTCATCTCACTGTGATCCCTGCAAAATTGACCGCCAGGCCGCGCCTGTCTGAATAAACAGATCTAACTGGTGAGTTATATCTCATCTCACTGTGATCGTTGCAAAATTGACCGCCAGGCCGCGCCTGTCTGAATAAACAGATCTAACTGGTGAGTTATATCTCATCTCACTTAGATCGCTGCAAAATTGAACACCAGGCCGCGCCTGTCTGAATAAACAGATCTAACTGGTGAGTTATATCTCATCTCACTGTGATCGTTGCAAAATTGACCGCCAGGCCGCGCCTGTCTGAATAAACAGATCTAACTGGTGAGTTATATCTCATCTCACTGTGATCGTTGCAAAATTGACCGCCAGGCCGCGCCTGTCTGAATAAACAGATCTAACTGGTGAGTTATATCTCATCTCACTGAGATCGCTGCAAAATTGAACACCAGGCCGCCCCTGTCTGAATAAACAGATCTAACTGGTGAGTTATATCTCATCTCACTGTGATCCCTGCAAAATTGACCGCCAGGCCGCGCCTGTCTGAATAAACAGATCTAACTGGTGAGTTATATCTCATCTCACTGTGATCGTTGCAAAATTGACCGCCAGGCCGCGCCTGTCTGAATAAACAGATCTAACTGGTGAGTTATATCTCATCTCACTTAGATCGCTGCAAAATTGAACACCAGGCCGCGCCTGTCTGAATAAACAGATCTAACTGGTGAGTTATATCTCATCTCACTGTGATCGTTGCAAAATTGACCGCCAGGCCGCGCCTGTCTGAATAAACAGATCTAACTGGTGAGTTATATCTCATCTCACTGTGATCGTTGCAAAATTGACCGCCAGGCCGCGCCTGTCTGAATAAACAGATCTAACTGGTGAGTTATATCTCATCTCACTGAGATCGCTGCAAAATTGAACACCAGGCCGCCCCTGTCTGAATAAACAGATCTAACTGGTGTGTTATATCTCATCTCACTGAGATCGCTGCAAAATTGACCGCCAGGCCGCGCCTGTCTGAATAAACAGATCTAACTGGTGTGTTATATCTCATCTCACTGTGATCGTTGCAAAATTGAACACCAGGCCGCCCCTGTCTGAATAAACAGATCTAACTGGTGTGTTATATCTCATCTCACTGAGATCGCTGCAAAATTGACCACCAGGCCGCGCCTGTCTGAATAAACAGATCTAATTGGTGAGTTATATCTCATCTCACTGTGATTGTTGCAAAATTGACCGCCAGGCCGCGCCTGTCTGAATAAACAGATCTAACTTGTGAGTTATACGAGGTCTGTTCAAAAAAAAAGACTGAACTTTTGAAATTACGACAAAACCTTTTACAGTTTTAATTCGTGCGTTATGTTGTACCTAGCTGCATTTTTTAGAAACAAAACGTGGCTAATGACGCATTACGGCAACAGCTACAAGTGAAAAAGTGAAAATGAAGGACTTTGAAGAGCGACGTTGTAACATTAAATTTTGCTTTAACATCGGTAAATATTTTTCTAAAACGTGGGCATTGCTTCAGAAGGCCCATAAGGATGATTGTAAGAGCCGTACACAATGCTACGATTGATAAACGCGTTTCACGGACGACCGACGAAAATCCAGGACGACCCTCAACCTCAACAGATGACGAAAAAATTGATGTTCAATCTGTGATTCGTGAAAATCGTCGTTTAACTGTGCAGGAGGTTGCAGAAGTCGGGATGAGCATTGCGTCGTGACACGAAATTTTAACAGAAAATCTCTGAATGCATCGCATCTCTGCAAAAATGTTGCCACGACTGCTCACAAACGAACAAAAAAAAACTTGTCAACATTAGCCAAGAATTGCTTCATCGTCCTAACAGCGATGAAAACCTTATGAAAACTATCATTACAGGTGACGAAACCTGGGTATATGGATATGATGTAGAATGAAGGCACAATCGTCACAATGGGTAGGTCAACACTGGCCACATCCGAAGAAAGCACGCATGAGTCGCTCAAACATGAAGTCGATATTGATTTTTGTTTTTTTTTTTTTTTTACTGTCGTGGAGTTGTTCATCAAGAAATTTTACTACAGTGTCAGACAAACAAGGCGTTCTACTTGGATGTTTTAAGGCGTTTATGGGAACAGGCCTAAACTATGGAAAAACAAGGACTGGATTTTGCACCACGATAACGAGCCAAGTCACTCGTCTCTGCTGGTTGGTCAATTTTTGGACAATAGCGGATCAGCCATCCGCAGTACTCACCAGATATAGCCCCAGCAGATTTTCTTGTATTTCCTAAACTAAAATCCATCTTAAAAGAACGCCGTTTTCAAAGTGTAAACGACATCACACCAAACAAGTTCCAGAGAGTGGAACTCATTTCCACCATGAATGAAGACGAAAAAACCGCTGGGACCGGTGCACAGCAAGCAAAGGGACACACATGTGTAAGATTGTTAGTATTGTAATAAAGATATTCTGTCTAAAGTTCGGTCTTTTTTAACAGACCTCGTATCTTATCTTCACCGCGCTATGATCGCTGCAAAATTAAACACTAGGCCGCGCCTGTCTCAATACACAGATCTAAGTAATAAGTTACATCTGATGTCCACGGTTGGGAGCATTTACTGTTGAATTTGTCTTGAATGCCTTCGCACTCGCTGGTAGGACAACTTGCCTCGCTTGAAGAGTCGTGCTAGTACACTCCCGGCCTGTGAACTAGCCTAGATAGAAGAAGTGTTGTCAATAGCTATCTTTTGATGCTAGTCGTTAACCCACCAGTAAACATCTCTTCTCTTTCTCTTTTTTATCACGCTCATCTTGTCAAAAATGGCAGATTATTGCAAAAATAACTGTTTTTTAATATGATTAATTTTAAATTCGGTTTACTCTGACGTTTATTGCTGCTAAAAATAACCGTTTTTAAACTATTTTCATATATATATATATATATATATATATATATATATATATATATATATATATATGTGTGTGTGTGTGTGTGTGTGTGTGTGTGTGTGTGTATATATTCTGTAAAATAAATAAATAAATAAAACTTAGAACTTCAGAAAAGAAAATTATCAGGAGCAGAAGTGACATTACGAAGAGCCACCCACTAACAATATACGTTAATGTTCCTTATGACACATACCTCGTATTTAAGTGTAGACCTGCAGCTCTTTGTATTGTCACCTCTGCTACTGATAATTTTCTTTTCTGAAGTTCTAAGTTTTATTTATTTGTTTATTTTACAGAATATATACCCCCAACTACTAACAACATACATCTACGTTAATGTTTCAGTGTGTGAGTCAGACCTGGTATTTAAGTGTAGACATGCAGCTCTTTGTAATGTCACCTCTGCTCCTGATACCATTACACAAAAAACCAAAACTCGGTCTGAGCCTTATATTTGGATGCTTTATGGCTGTAACCACAGCCTCTTTTTTAAATTCCAACTACTACCAAGTAAAAGCTGGCGGGTTCCTAACAGCGTAAGTATTTATTATAAGAATTGTAGGAATTAGTATTTTACAACGCAAGTATTAATTATAAGAATTGTATGCCTAATTATTTAACAGCGTTAGTATTTATTGTAAGAATTATAGACCTACTTATTTAACAGCGTAAATATTTATTGTAAGAATTGTAGGTCTAATTATTTAACAGAGTAAGTATTTATTATAAGAATTATAGATCTAATTATTTAACACAGTAAATATTTATTGTAAGAATTATAGGCCTAATTATTTACATTATTGTAACATAGCCACCGGACCACATATTCAAATGATTAGGATTATGACCTATTCTTCCTGTCAGTGGTCTATCCACTCACCTCATAAAGGCTACTGCGGTTTCGAAACTCTATCGTTTCATCTTCAGGCCGTTATACAAAATGTTAAATCCCTTTGTCGAAGTCGTCACAAAGTCAAACAAAACATTAAAACATACATCAAAAACACTGAGCACAGTTACACGTTTAAAATATTCATCATGAAATTCGGCTTGGCCAAGCTACACACGTGACTCGTACGTCGTTACATTCCGGACTCAATGTAACGACGGAGTCCGGAATGTAACGACGTACGAGTCGCGTGTGTAGCTTGGCCAAGCCGAATTTCATGATGAATATTTTAAACGTGTAACTGTGCTCAGTGTTTTTGATGTATGTTTTAATGTTTTGTTTGACTTTGTGACGACCTCGACAGAGAGGTTTAACATTTTGTATAACGGCCTGAAGATGAAACGATAGAGTTTCAAACCGCGGTAGCCTTTATGAGGTGAGTGGATAGACCACTGACGGGAAGAATAGGTCATAATCCTAATCATTCTAATTATTTAACAACGTAAGTATTTATTGTAAGAATTGTAGGTCTAATTATTTAACAGCGTAAGTATTTATTGTAAGAATTATAGACCTAATTATTTAACAGCGTAAGTATTTATTGTAAGAATTGTAGGTCTAATTATTTAACAGAGTAAGTATTTATTGTAAGAATTGTAGGTCTAATTATTTAACAGCGTAAATAAAAGAAGTGAAATTTAATTTTGTTTCGTTTTTTAAACGAATTAATTAAAAATAATCGCGGCACGCCCCTGACTCGCTGACGTTATAGAAGCGAATTTACGAAAAGAATTTCTCTTTACCTTACGCTCTTTGAAGTTATTATTTTACAAACACAATCTTTATTAAAATCTGTAGTTTTAAAGTTACAGCGGACAGAGTATATTACAAAATATTTTTCTTTTTAAAATAAATTTTTTCCACTTTTCAGTACCAGAAAGACGGAAAGAAATTTCCAAATCGAGTACATTAAAACACATCTGCGCACGTCTTCATACTTTATGGGACTGGCGCTTGGATACTTTGTGTATAGGTACAAGCAAGGCTTTCTGAAAGTCAATCTATCTAAGGTGAGTTTCTATAATGTTTTGGACTGGATCTATCCTATAATAAAGTGGCGCCTGGTTGGTCAGGGTTGTCCCAAGGCTGTTGTCAGTTCGACGAATAAATAGTTATTATAAAAAAAAATGTTTGGGAACTGTCAGGTAAAATCTGGAGTGCTTTTTTCTGTATGAATTTACAACCTCGTCAGACGGATGTTAAACTTTTTTAACAGTCCGCCAAAACTGCAAAGTTTATTTAATTTTTTTTCGTTTGTAATGAGACAATATGTGGGCTACAGTCCCCCAAAACTGCACAGTTTTATGTAATTATTTTTCGTTTGTACTGAGACAGTATGTGGGCTACAGTCCGCCAAAACTGCTCAGTTTTATCTAATGGTTTTTTGTTTGTAATGAGACGGTATGTGGGCTACAGTCCGCCATAACTGCACAGTTTTATGTAATTATTTTTCGTTTGTACTGAGACAGTATGTGGGCTACAGTCCGCCAAAACTGCTCAGTTTTATCTAATGGTTTTTTGTTTGTAATGAGACGGTACGTGGGCTACAGTCCGCCAAAACTGCACAGTTTTATGTAATTATTTTTCGTTTGTACTGAGACAGTATGTGGGCTACAGTCCGCCAAAACTGCTCAGTTTTATCTAATTGTTTTTTGTTTGTAATGAGACGGTATGTGGGCTACAGTCCGCCATAACTGCACAGTTTTATGTAATTATTTTTCGTTTGTACTGAGACAGTATGTGGGCTACAGTCCGCCAAAACTGCATAATTTTATCTAATTGTTTTTTGTTTGTAATAGAAGACGGTATGTGGGCTACAGTCCGCCAAAACTTCACAGTTTTATCTAATTGTTTTTTGTTTGTAATAGGAGACGGTATGTGGGCTACAGTCCGCAAAAACTGCACAATTTTATCTAATTGTTTTTCGTTTGTACTGAGACAGTATGTAGGCTACAGTCCGCCAAAACTACACAGTTTTATCTAATTGTTTTTCGTTTGTACTGAGACAGTATGTGGGCTACTGTCCGCCAAAACTGCAAAGTTCATTTAATTTTTTTTCATTTGTACTGAGACAGTATGTGGGCTACAGTCCGCCAAAACGGCACAGTTTTATCTAATTGTTTTTTGTTTGTCATAGGAGACGGTATGTGGGCTACAGTCCGCCATAACTGCACAGTTTTATCTAATTGTTTTATCGTTTGTACTGAGACAGTATGTAGGCTACAGTCCGCCAAAACTGCATAATTTTATCTAATTGTTTTTTGTTTGTAATAGAAGACGGTATGTGGGCTACAGTCCGCCAAAACTTCACAGTTTTATCTAATTGTTTTTTGTTTGTAATAGGAGACGGTATGTGGGCTACAGTCCGCAAAAACTGCACAATTTTATCTAATTGTTTTTCGTTTGTACTGAGACAGTATGTAGGCTACAGTCCGCCAAAACTACACAGTTTTATCTAATTGTTTTTCGTTTGTACTGAGACAGTATGTGGGCTACAGTCCGCCAAAACTACACAGTTTTATCTAATTGTTTTTTGTTTGTAATGAGACGGTATGTGGGCTACAGTCCGTCAAAACTGCACAGTTTTATCTAATTGTTTTTTGTTTGTAATGAGACAGTATGTGGGCTACAGTCCGCCAAAACTGCACAGTTTCTTCTCACAGACTCACAGGAAATTCTCAGTCAGTCTTGCGTAGTTATTTCTCAGAGAATTTCCTCTTCGTGAGTGGCTACCTTAAAGCTTATCACGGCCTTCTCAATACTGCATTCCATAACCACAGACAATACTTAATGTAAGACATAGACTGTGTCCGATATATATTTGCAAATACTAAAGTTTACACCATTATTTTAGAAAAAAATATTTAAAATAAATATCGAATGCACACATAAGCAGCGTGAAGCAGCTGCAAGAAAATATGAATATAAGAAAAGAAAATACGACAAATTATATCATTATTTATATATTTTTTCGTCTGTCATGAAGTCCAGGCTTCCTCTTCTAACGAGACGCCACTGCTATAATCATTATGGCTCCCCTGTTCTGGTCCTTCAAATATTGCACACAGTACATGTATGCATTTGTTTGTTTATAGCCAACGCTCGTCATTGGCTGGTTAGTGTCCACTGCCATTATGATTGCAGTTATCTTGTCTGTTACGATTTTCCAAGACATCGACTACAACGGTCCCCAATTGGTAGACTCGCTCTACATTGCCTTACACAGACCGATGTTTTCAGTTGGAATAGTATGGATAATATTCGCCGGTATTACTGGAAACGGAGGTAAGTATATTAAATCAATGGCTCAAAAACAATGCACAAACTTTCTCAGTTTTTTTTTTTTAATTTATATAGAGCTTAAGCTCACAAACAAAACGTAGGCTATTCGTCATCATAGCCAAAGTAACATGTGAAACTCGAAGATTTACTGACAGAAGCAAAGCTTTTTTTAATGTTATATTACCTGAATATGTAATTGAGTTAAAGATATGTTTGCAAATATCATGTTTAAAAAAATAAATACCTGAACCTAGCTTAGACATTATTTACTGTAGTTATAGTAAAAGTCAGTTATTTCATATTAATTCGTAACAATCAGCTGATTTTTTTGAACAGCTGATAGACTATTATAAGTTTCAGGTTATGCTTAAAAACTAACAATATAACAGCAATTATTATAAACGTTTATATTAATTTCTAATGTATTTTAAACGGTTACAACGTTCACGTATTCTTTAACTAGTGATTCTATTTCTTAATTGGTGGTTCCGAACGCGGTTTGGAAAAATACCGATACCAAAGCAACGCAACTTTTTCATATAACAGGCGTGTACTGTTACCGAAAATGAGGAAGAAAAATAAAAAGATAGAAACAGAGAGACGAAATTCGTTTGCTCGTTCGTTCCATGTTCCCTTTACATTCTTCTGTTCGGTCTACTTTTTCTATTCACTCCTCTGGGCAAAGCTAACGTTAAAAACTTCGCTTCAAAAATAAATAATAAAATCAGCAATGGTATTAAAGGTTTAATTTCCCAAAATTGACCAGACAGAGTTCATACAAATTTTTGTTACGTACTAAATTCGAAATTTAGAACACTTATTTATAAGTAAGAGAAAATTATTCATAAGTTTCAGAAAAAATGGACAAAATGACATCTATCATGCTTTATTTTATTTAACTATTTTACTCCCTGTACTGACTGTGGGTTGGGAAAACTTGAAGCAAACTTCCAAAATGACCGAATTCACATTTATACCGAAAGTCAGGTAGCCGTTGAAACACTTGATGGTGCAGCAATGAAGTCAAAACTGGGCTGCGAGTGTCACTGTGTTCCAGGATTAGGATCTGCACCTGAATTCGTTGAACCGGAGACAACAGTAGGAGGTTCTCTTTGTCTGGATGGGTCGGCTATCAATAAGTAGTTCAACAAGCAACACCAAGGAAAACGGGACAATAATCTTAGACAGTATGCCCATAGTAAATGTATTTTGAATATTTGTTTTTAAAAAAGTCCTTCTAGAAGGATTTGGAGAACCAGTAGACAGAGGACAATTCAGGGAAAACACGGGAGTGTTTACAAAGCACTGTTACATGCACAGGATAGGAATGTACCGTGAGTAGGTTGTGCAGCAGACAACGTAATCTACATTGCCGCATCTAACTACAGATCTAATGCAGATTCTAACGCTGTTTGTGATGTGATATTAATATTAGCGTTGTGATTTTAAAAATTATGAATTGTACAGCGGTCAGGGTTCATTTTTGCGCAAAAATGTTCACGTATTAAATGTACGTTTATGTGATGCTACTAAATGGGTTTTCTGAATTCGCTTAAATTACGACACAGTCGCGTGCCGCGTTTATTTCCTCCGTTAATGAATACACTGTTTCAGGTTTTGTAAACAGAATGCTATCTCTACCAGTTACACGACCATTGGCCACTCTAACATACGGCATATATATGACACATATCACGTTCCAGACTGCAGAGATCAGCAGGACAAGATTACCTGTTGATTATTCGACTTTCGATTTAGTAAGTTGGTAACATACCTTTACGATTTGTTTGCAATAACCTTTATAGGTTATTGTTTATACAAATGTTTATATAACTTGTTTATACAAATGGTGTGAAAACGTTACAAAATGTTTCTTACATTTAGGCCTACCTGATTAGGGTTAGAAAGATAACGACAAAAAACAGAAAAATCACCAAATATTCTTCGAAATCTACTCAACAGATTTTGCTTATACACAAAAATTCATAAATCGATTATTGTGAAATTTTGAATAAAATATATGGCAATAAATTGAAAAAATCAAAAGCAAGCCCTGACTGCCGTAAGGTTGTTTTGATTTTCGCTTTACTCATAGACAATGAATTAATTTTATATGAAAATTGCAATGAAACAACAAGATAATTCAAGAAAAATCTGATAAGTTTCAGATTACATTTCAAATGGGTTTTATAAGCATTTCATTTAAACAATTTTTATTGAAGAAATATTATGTGCAATTCTTCACGACTCTTTAATTATTACGTTTCTTCCACCTAATAAATAAAATCCATTGTTAGTATAGGAGACACTATACTTTGCGGTATTTACAGGTTCAGTATATTATACTCGTAGCCTAAGGGTACATTTTTTGTCCAGCCTGTAAAAAATAGAAGTTTAAAGCATGTTTGTTTGCAGATTGTGAAAAGTTCATCCGATTTGGTGGCTTCCATTGTTGCTGCGGCTGTCATGTTTCTGTTGGTCGAAGCCCCCTTCATAGAGATAGACAAGTGGTTGTTCTCAAAAGGTAATTTATCGTATAGGCTACATACTTAAATGGTGATTCTGTCCTATATAAACTTTATTATCCTTAATACTTCCACTTCCAGAATACTCTTCCAAACTCTCACATCCAATCTCGATAAGTCGCTGTTAACACATACCATCAAATCTTCTTGTCCTAACCTGTATTTTTACTTCTTGCTTGCTCTATTGTCAACATTTTTTTTTTAGTCATCGCTAATCACTCAGTTAAAATGACCCAATTATGACATCCTCCTGAAATTAATATATTCGACAAGTTTACCGCACTCGAGTATTTGTTTAATTCTTCCAGAGCAAAGTACATTTTCAGAAATACGCTCCTATTTTCTCAGTCTCAATAACCTCTAAATTCGTCATCCAACATTCTTCGTCTTGTCCTATTCTACTAAAATTCATCCATTTGACAATGTTTCCACACTCGAGTATTTGTTAAATCCTTCCACAGCAAAGACGATACTCTCCTATTTTATCATTCCTAATACCCTAAGGTTACCTCTACAATCGTCATCCAAGATTTTCTTGTCCTATTCTCCTGAAATTAATCAATATAACAATGTTTTTACATTCGAACATTTGTTAAATCTTTCCACAGTAAAGAAGATCTTCAGATATACTCTTCTATTTTCTTATTCCTAATACTTCCTCTACCATGACAACATCACCACTAATACAACATTACCATGACTTATCGCATCTCCTTACTCCTTCCACACTTTCTTGCTTTTCTACTTTTAATATTATTGCTTTTCACCTCTTATGAACATGGCCTATTTATAATATACTTCCGAGTTTTATAATCTGAAATTGTTTCGATACATGAGTATTTGTTAAAATATTCTACAACAATAACGACCCTCACTCTCGATACTCTCAAGTAACCTAAATTCCGCCATTAAACTTATTTCTCTATAACCCGTGTAGAAATACGTATACTTTTTACACGCTGCTTTACTATTTTTTGTTACTCTTTAAAACTTTTCTAACTTATACATTTGTAGTAAATTTTTAGCTGTAGGTCGTATTTATACATTGAAGATTTTGATTCGTTTTGATTTTTTGGTTTGTAATTTTTATTATGTTGATTTCTTTATTGTTATTTCTTTAATTACTATGTTAATGGCTAGAATCTGTGCTAATTTTGAATTTGATTTGAAAAGGATTATTGCTCTATCTACTTTAAGACAGTTGGGATTTATAATGTCAGTTTTGATATTGGGATTTTCTACTATGGCATTTTTTCATTTGTTAATTCATGCTTTATTTAGGGCTTTATTGTTTTTGTGTGCTGGTGTTATTATTCATTGTGTATGGGGTAATCAGGATATTCGTTTTATAGGGGGATTGATTATTCAATTGCCTGTCATTAGTTCTTGTATGAATATTTCTACAATAAGAATATTTCTAGAATAAGAAGTTATAGTCCACCAATCGTGGAACTATAACAAAGACATCCATGATCAATGTGACAATTATTTTTCCTTTTTTGGTAACGTTTTCTCTAACTCTCACACGAGACGAAAAATTATATTTCTCTGAACTTGTTATTCGTTATTTCAATTATATCTCAATTTTGTATCAATAAAATATTTAAAATATAACGTTATATTGAATATTATTATCATAACTAAATAGCTAATAACAGTTTATAATAACAGATATATTGATAATTGTAATAGAATTTGTTGAGATAACGAACTTGTCTAACCTGTCAACAAAGCAAAACACACACACACACTCGCACATTGTTAATAATAATATAAATCTATTGATTATTTTCAGGTGAAAAAGAAGAAGAAGGAAACAATAACACACCTGATCTGCACACAGCAAAAAAATAACACACCAGTTCACCATGACAAAACACATTTATAATTAATTTTAACTGTATTTCCAATTATTTGTATTTAGTTGTAATAAAGTTTTATAAACATCTTAGTTGATGATTCGGCGTCGCTCTGGCATTTATCCCTAATTTCTGTTCACAGTCAAATAAATCCATTTTGTCTCATTAATCATTATATATGTTTATGTTTTTTCAATTTGCTATTACTGAATTCCTTGATTTATTTTTGCATCAGTATAATAAAACATTTGATATGAGGAAAGTTATTGATTTGTAACGTGGGTAATATTTCCAATATATAAGAAAGGAGACCAGTGACATTTTTTCAACAATGCTATTGGATTGATTTTTTTTGCAATACAACATACGTACTTGAAGTAAATCATATTCCTCGAGAATTCTAGGCAGGTTTTTTGGAAGAAATATTTTACCATAGACTACAAATTTAGTCTTATGAGTGTGACTAGAACAAAACGAAATCAT
This sequence comes from Callitettix versicolor, assembly GCA_022606455.1. NCBI lineage: Eukaryota > Metazoa > Arthropoda > Insecta > Hemiptera > Cercopidae > Callitettix > Callitettix versicolor. Next base: position 28,522,191 of record CM040186.1, read on the forward strand.
AAAATACAAAAGTTATAGGTTTTTTTGTGGATTTTTCTGCTGCCTTTGACACTGTTGATAGGTATTCTTTGTTTCTGAAACTGCACAGATATGGCGTCTCGACGAAAGTTATCAGGTCATTGCAGAAACGTTTCACTGACACAACATCCACGGTAGGACATAAAAGCGGTTTGACAGAATATTTCCGTACCGAGACAAGGGTGCAACAGGGTTGATTACTGTCTCCCAACATGTTCGCTTTATCTCAACGACATGAAGGACTTGGGAGAAGGCGTTTTAATGGGGAACAGCAGTAAAAGCCTCCAATTTATCATTGGGTCACTGGAGGATTACGTCAGCAAATGGAATCTTATAGTTGACTTGGACAAATCCGCGATTCTGGTGTTCAGAAAAGACAGCGAAATTGCCAAGACTGGAAAATAGTTTTACAAAGAATATAAGTAGCTAGGCTTGAAACATAACCGCATCAGTTTATAAACTTCTGAAATAAAACTGGCCAATGTAGGTTTAAATTCGGTATAGAACCGGATGCCGGAAAAATAACTTAATACGTTTTTCGGCCAAGCAGGGTCTATTTAATACGATTGGCAGATCTCTCTTGTGTTATAGTAAGCAGGTATAGACATTAGAAGGGAACACAGCACAAGGTAAAGGTATAAAGAAGTACAGACTACATAAAATCATATAAATATATATTGATTAAGAAAGAAAGAAAGAGAGAGAGAGAGAGAGAGAGAGAGCGAAAGAAAACAAACATACGATCATACATCACTCATCAGATTGAAGTATGAATTTGGCAATAACATGACGTGGAAGAAACACATTAACTTTTCATTGATGAAACGTTGCTGGTCATTAATTTGAATAAATGATTAAAAATGTTGTTTTGATGTAAACTAGAGTACATTTGTATGATTTGGAGAGAAACTTTTGTTAATAAAAAGCACGTTATTGTTGTTGGTAGCATACGGTAATTTTTTTGCGTTACTGAATTACTTCAATTTTGGTTTCTTTTTGCACCTCCAAAAGGTAAACGTGTTTACTAAATTTCAATTCCCTAAGTCTTTTGGAACTGAAGATATAAAGATAAATTTTAAAATTAATTTTTTTTTACACCATTTTAATCATTTAGGGGTGAAATTTAATGGTTTAATGTAAACAGTGTGTGTTTTACATGAAATCATATCCCATTCAGGTTTCTACGTAATTAAAGCGGAACTGAACATGCGCACATTAATCCACCGGCCGTTGCACCTCTCTTACACCACATAACACAATTTGGTGTAAAGAAAAAAGAAATTAATTCCCACTTTCTGTGACGTCATTTACTATGTGATTACGTTTTTTACTGACTCTGTTATTGTTTTAATCTGTCTTTAATTGCTTCATAGGAAAGCTAATCTAACAGAACGCAGGCACCAAGAGCTTCATTACCCACTAAAAACATTCCAAAGTAACGCCAGTAAGATAATCACGGCACGCAACTGTCGCGCTGACGTGATAGAAGCGCATTTCTAAATGTATTTTTCTTTATCTTACACTTTGAATTACTGATTTCACCATCATAATCAGCATTAAAATCTGTATATATTAGCATTTTCAAAATTCAAATTACTTTGAAAATACGAAAATAAAACCGGATCGCCGCCAAAAAGTTTTTAATTTCAACGGATTTTTAAAAATGCACAATGCTTATTTGTGGCAGTTTGTTGCTGAATACGGTGATGAAATTAGATTTTCAAAAACATTTGAGACAAAAAAATTACGATTTTTTTAAATTTGAAATGGCCCCATTTTGAAACTGTTGGCCAAATTTTGCAAGTTAACAAACTTGATACTACTATAATCAATTTTTAACTAAGTTTGAAAAAATCGGACGAAATTTGCAAACTATATATATATATTTTTTTTTTTTTTTAACGTCCGACTATTGTGCACACTTGGGCTAATGCAGACGATGGGTTGATTTATAGCGTATGAAAAAAATGCCAAGCCCTGACCGGGAATCTAACCCGGGTCCTCGGGGTAAAAGCCCAGTACGCTATCAACTAGGCCACCTAGGCGACTATATATATATATATATATATATATATATATATATATATATATATATATATATATATATATATATATATATATATATATATATATATATATATATATATATATATATAGGCTATATATATATATATATAATATATATATTATATATTATATATATATATATATATATATATATATATATATATATATATATATATGGTATACATATGTAACGGTGAATTTATATATATAGTGTGTTTCAGGAAGAAACGGAAAGAATTGTATGGCACATTCTACAAGCGAAAATGATGAAAGAGGTTTATAAAAACTATTAAAAACTATCAAAATTACCTCTTAAATTGTTTCTAGAATTTCAGTATGACGTAATTTCCATTTTGTTTTTTTTTTTTTTTGCAGGAATCATAACGACATTTTTCGCCAGGTAACGATCATGCGTTTTCGACCCATGTTTATATAAACTTTTTCACAATTTTCACTGATAGAACTCTCTTGCAATTCTTTTCATTTCTTCCTTGAAACACTCTGTATATGTATATATATATATATATATATATATATATATATATATATATATATATATATATATATATATATATAGGCGATAATAGCCTTAATGTGCTTTTCGCCTTTATATATAATATAGACACACACACACACACACACACACACACACACACACACACACACACACACACACACACACACACACACACACACACACACACACACACACACACACACACACACACACACACACACACACACACACACACACACACACACACACACACACACACATGTTAACCACCGCTCAAAACGAGATCTATAGGGTCAGGATCGCTACTGATTTCAAGGTCCCGCGAGTTTGGGTCATACTATGATGGCTGCTCTAATAGCTAATTTTCGAATGGAAACTCACTGATAATAACACTCAATATAAATACTTTTTTTAAATAAACATCAAAGATTTTATAATAAGCTAATAAATCAAAATTGGTTCATTTATTATTTAGTAAGAACAAGTACTGAGGCGTAAGACACCTGCAATACGCTATTTAAAGTTATAATTTATTGCTTTTATACCCTGTGTATAAGTGTATAACTTTATAAGGTGTAAAATTGACAAATACTTGTACTGGTGTTGAATTCAACATTTTTAGGATAGCGGTAATTGACAGTAACTTAATAACGCCTAAATGGTGACCGAACTACCCCTCAAAAAGTGATCTAAAGTGACTTAGGTACTTATTTGGCGCTAATTTTACTAAAATGAGATTCCGGTTTGGGTCTTACCGCTACAATAGCTCATTTTACAATGAGATTTCGCTACACAATTCCGTTTTTGTGAATAAACATAAACCCTGATCGTTATCGAAATTCTATTCTATCGAAAAGTGTTCAAAGAGAAGCTCACGGGCAGAAATAATTTTGTTGAATGTGCCAAAAGTTTGCACGATGTTTTGAAATGTTTATTTAAAATATATGACACGCGTTTATCTTGCAGACGCGATGGGAGAGTGAATTTCACAGAAGTAAAAATAACACATCAGCATTACTTTTTTCAGATTACTTTTTTCAGCATTTTTAATTACGTGAAATCACGTTTAAGTTTAAATGGAATATCTATTTGTATCTTTTATAACAATACGTTAGTATCGCATCTAGAATAACAAATCTATGTAAACATTTCAGTATTTTACTTAAAAAGTTAGTTTTTAAAACCTTGTGGAATATTAGTGGTGTCGAGGGCAAATCATAAAATAAGGATAAAATAAGAATGTAGATGATATACGAACTCAAAGTTACGTCAAGTGTGTAGGCATAAACACCACCGACAAATTCATAAACTCCACTTGAAAGTTAGAGACCTAACAGTTTTTCTTGCAACAGTTGGTAACGGTTAATTAGAAAAAAATAGAAAGCTGTTTTCTGACTGGTAAATTTGAAGAACCACTCTTTCTGCAATTGGTTAAGACATAAAGATACTGTGACACTGAAAATTTGATTGAAGTGAGTGATTCAGGGGATCGAGCTCCCTCTCGCCATGTAGATACCCGGGAGAGGTCTATAATCATATGAGAAGGTCTTACAAGTGGAGGGTGGTATGTAGCTAAAGTCTCCAAGTCTCGAGTTGTTATTAGACGTTATTGGTAATACTTAAGTAAATTTAGCTAGAAACCAGAAATTTTGTTCTTTCGTGAATCGTCGAATTAATAAACTTTAATTAATTCACTTAACATAGAGCTAAAGTGTTTCTACGATTTAATTAAGTGAATTAATTAAATATCCTAGAGCTAGCTCTAGAGTGCTTCGTTGAATTAATAAAATGAATTAATTAAATTAGCATAGACTATTTTTTTAGGCGAAAAACACATTGAGGCTATTATTGCCTCCCTAAATGTAAGTGTGAGTTTAAAGTGTTAAAGTCGTAAGTGTAGTGTTGTAAGTGTAAGTGTGTGTAAACTCGGGTACCGCGAGGAACGTCTAAATCCTCTCAATAGGTGCAGCTAGACTGCACCCCTCTACGGGGTTAGAATAGACTAAAGAGCCTCGTCGATTAATAAAGTGAATTAATTAAACTAACATAGAGCCTAAGTTTTTCTCCCATAATAAAGTAAATTAATTAAATTATCATAGAGCTAAAGTGTTTCGTCACTTAATAAAGTGAATTAATTAAATTAGCATAGAGCTAAAGTGCTTCATCAATTAATAAAGTGAATTAATTAAATTACCATATACTGTAGAATTGGAAATTAAACAAAGGCTATTTAATGCTTTTTTTTTTTTCTTTTTTTTTATGTTATTTATCACCACTGAAAGTGTGCTTTAAAATCGTCTAGAATGTCTGTAGTGTCGAGTTTGAGGATCTACAACGTCATCAACTTCAGTGTCAACGCAGATCATCGTCAACTTCCCAACTACAAATAAAGACAAAAGTGAGATTAATAACAAGTAAAGTAACTACCAGGAAAATTTAAAGAACTTTAATTACCTTATGATTGTAATTATAATTAAAGACCCCCAATCATTAAAAATTAAGAAGTTAAAAGTTATATAGGTAACGGTGTAAATGTTAAATTTAGTACTGATAACTTGTAGAGGTATCACGCAATCCGAAAATGTAATATTTCAAGTTTTTTTCTAGTTTTCTGTTCAGTTAAACGAATAAAATTTTAATTATCATCAGAAGCAAATCTTGAGTATGAGTTAATTATTGTCCTAGCAGAAGGAAGGAAGCTTCTTAACCAGATTTATATTTTATAACGATTCATTTTATATTATATATTGGCGCCCAAAATGGTGCAATTGAATTAATAAATATAATATTTCTCTGTGTATGTGTATGTGTGTGTGTGTGTGTGTGTGTGTGTGTGTGTGTGTGTGTGTGTGTGTGTGTGTGTGTGTGTGTGTGTGTGTGTGTGTGTGTGTGTTTGTGTTTTACAAAAATGTGAAAAATCCTTTCGAGAATTTTTTTTTATTTTTCACGATCGGAGCTCATTTCAAGATCTCAGGTTTGGGATGAATATACACGTCGATAACAAAGCTCCATGCCGCTCGTATTACGTTTAGATTGACCAAACTGGTGTAAATTTATTCAGTGTTCTTGAAAACAAATTGTTTATAACCTATTAAATTACAATCGTCCTTGAGACTCACGGGAAAAAGTAATTCCGGTTTTCAACAATCGTTAAAACGCTTTTGTGACGCTCTCAGGAGAGATGTTACCCGAGACTCTGTTTTTAAGCGGAAACAGTGAGTGTGCAGGTTCAGATTTGCGAATGTTTAGTAAAAAGTCGGTGCCGTTATGAAAAACAATTTTATTAGTGAATTTTTATTTCAAAATAAGTAATAAGAGCGGCCATCATGGTAAGACCCAGAGCCGGGACCTTGAAATCAGCGCCTACCTTGACCTTTAGACTAGTTTTTGTAGAGTCGTAACTTTATAAACAACTCTGGAAGCGCTTTAGCTCAATCGGTTAGGTGCCCTTTTAGCAATTTGTTTTAGAAAAAGATCTATCTCCACCATGATTTGTCCCAGATCCGGGACCTTGAAATGAGCGCCTATCTTGACCTCTAGATCACTTTTTGGGGAGACGTTACAATTTTATAAATATATCTAGGATCGCTCATAGCTTTGTCAATTTGTTTAAGCAAAAAGTCAGCCCTTTATCAAATTTCTACTGGAAATACGAGTTTTGAAGCGGCCATCATGAGCGGTCACTTTTTGAGGGAGCGTTTATATATATATATATATATATATATATATATATATATATATATATGTGTGTGTGTGTGTGTGTGTGTGTGTGTGTGTGTTATTTTAAAGAGAAAACCACATTGAGACTATTATTGCCTCCCTAAATGTAAGTGTGAGTGAAAAGTGTTAAAGTCGTAAGTGTGGTGTTGTAAGTGTAAGTGTGTGTTAGACTCGGGTACTGCGAGGGACGTCTAAATTCTCTCAATAGGTGCAGCTAGTCTGCACTCCCCTACGGGGATCTATATACAAATGGTGGTAAATTATTTTGGGGTGATTTTTAAAATTAGTGATGTTAACCGGTTTTTTGTCAATAGCTCTCGCAAAAAAAATGTTCTGGGAAAGAACGTATTTGTTCCCAAAGTACGTTTATTGAAAAACCATATTATTTTTGTTTATAATATGGTACATAAGGACTATACTTGAATCAAATTGGATCAGATTTTGGAAAAATCAAATTTTTTAAGTGAAAACTTTTTAGAATGAATTAGATTTTTTTTTAAAGTAAAAACTACAAACTCGTGATAGCATGAATAACAAGTAAATAAGCGTCACGCTAAACACTGAAATGATTTTAGTCTACCAGTGAACTACCAGTTTAACACGTATCATGTTTTAGGGCTGGTTGTAATGGAGGGATTTTGCGTGACGCGTGATGCGAGGAACATGTTTGTATTGATGTACAACAGTATATTTTGCGCGTCGCAAGTCTTATATTAAATTAATTATAATTAAACATTTCTGTTTTCGCTGGGATCGAACCGGGGACCTTGCGCGTGTGAGGCACTACACTAAGGAAACTATGAAGACGTTTCACCGATTTAAGTATACGAAATAAAGCGTTAATTTAATTTTGGTAGTTATATTAAAAGATCAGGTGTTTTATATTAATTCGTAAAGATCAGCTGATTTCACTGAACAGCTGATAGGCTATAACGAGTTTCAGGTTATGTTGTTAAAAACTAGGTATGTTAACTTGTTGAGTTTTCGAACAAATTATCGTAATTAAAGTTAAAAGGAAGAGAAAACATGATAGATGATTTTTATTTTTGATTCAATAACAGAAATTTGTTTAGTTTATGACCAACATTTTTTAACTTTACAATGTGATAAACTTTGTGTAATATTTATTTCTCTTTACAATTATCCATGAACTGATCTGTATCTGACAGCTTTACGATATTCTTCTTCCTTTCTAGTGCATTCGTTGCTCAGTGCCAGAATTTTCGAAGGACGTGAGTTTAAATTCAAAAACATCAAAATTTCGAATCGGATTTTAACAAGATTTGATTCAATTTTAGATAAATCAGATTTTTGTTACTGATTTCATGTTTTTCTTTAACAAAAAAATCTTTAAACAAAAAATTCTGACAAAAATTCCTGACGTACAAACTACACTTAAACGGCAAATTTAATCAAAATCGGTTTATTATTACAGTTGCCAGGGTTGTACACAAACAGAGGCGGTCAGACAAAGTAAACCCCATTGTTTTGAGCAGGTAATACGTCCATCGAATCTCAATACTGATTTTTTTTTCACTTCGTATATTGAGAATGCAATGCTAAGGAAAACCGATATCGCCTTCTTCTACACACAAAAATTCAAGGTCGTCGTCATCCAAGGAGGCTATCAAGTAGCAAGGTTAGTTTTTGTACTTGTCAGATAGTCTGCACCGAGTACAAGTAAAAGGACTCCGGTCAAAGTGTCTTCAGATACACATCATGGAGGACCGGAAGCTGGCAGGATGTTTTCTGCTCTTATTAGTGGCCGTCAGTATTAAAGGTAACAAAACAACTTACATTTCCGCGGTTTATATAGAATTTTTGTTACAAATATAATCACAATTATTTCTGACGAGATGTAAGGGAATTTCCAAAAACATATGATACACAAACATATTTATACTTTACAATAGGGTGGAGGTAATATAACATAAACAGCTGATTTAAGACTACAGCTGATTAATAATAATATTTCAACTTAGGTTGTTTATAATTGTTTACGATGCAGGGCCTATAAATATCTTTAATTTTTATAATATTAAAATATTAATTATATATTTAAAAATACAAATAACCAAAGTGATTATTGTAAATAATTGTTTTAATCACACATGTTTATTAATTATATTGTTACTTACATAACGCGTTATGAGCATTGTTAGAGCCCGCCAAAGGCCGCAATGCAGAGTCCGTATTTTTACAAATTGTTAAATTGATATTTTTTTGTTTTTTCACTTTTCATCATCGTAATCAGCTTTAAAACCTGCACAAATAAGTATTCCAAATTTCATTTTTCTGTAAGTTCACTCGTTGGCGGTTTTTCGCTCTGAATTCTTTCAACGTAATACCGATTAGCGTGGAATTTGAACGATGATTAGGAAATAGCTCAATGACAAAAGTTATATAGTGCCGATGTGCGATTTTTCCCTGAAATTATGGATACCACGCCTTCTCGGGGGTAGAAAATGTAATTCAAAATAACCGCAGAAATCGATAGAGGAACATATTTTGAGCAAAACGTTGATATAACGTTATTTCGTTAAGTCAATACTTTTAGAGTTATTAGTGATTGAAAATGTTGGTTTTTCATCAAAAAAATGCAAGCTTTTGAACGATTTTTCACGAATAACTCAAAACCTTATGTTTTTTTTAAACGAATTGAGTTGTGACTGTTTGAAAGTGACTTCTCGCCAAAAACTGTAGTCGAAGCATTCAGTTAAATAACTGAGAAAAGAAACTTTTTCGGGAAAAATACTTTTCAAAGTACTTGAAATTACTTTTAAAATATTTGATGTAAGAATGTAATCTTCTTGTACTTTTTGTATTTCATTTTTCTTAATAGATACAAATATGTTAGTTGATTTAGTTACACTTAAAAAGACAAAGTTACATACAGTTATCCGTGAGTAAAGACGGCATTTGATAAACACAATCCTGGTCTTTGAAGTGTTTCTCCCTGCGACTTGTTTATAGTGATAGCAAACGCAATTTTAATAGGTCTTTTAGTCAATTGTAAAGCTATGCTTGATAACCTTTAACTGTATTTTGACTTTTAATTGTACTTCCTATTTTATCATATCCGTATTAACAATAGATAAATGCACGATGGATGGAGAAATCACAAATATATTTGTGTAAAAACAGAGTCCAAAACATGTGTTTGGTATTAGAAATGCTTGTACGACGGTCAGGGATAGCGGACTGTCAAGTAGGGCCACATAACCTATAAGTTTAATGACATTTACGTAAATACTGAAATTATTCTAAGCACGTTATGCAAAAATGTGGCATTTGTAATGGGACTGTCTATTCGTGATTAATAAGTTAGCTTCGTAAAATATACAAAATATTGTCTGATTTGTGATGCCGCGCATGCGCATACATGATGCCGTTTTGCCTATGACAGTTAAAAGTGTATTTTAATTTAATTTATTTCACAAACGGTAAGTTTTAGCGCAAAATCGTTTTGCAATGTCAGAAGCCGGTTAAAAAATCTTTCTAAGATACCTTATTTATGCCTGTACGAATAGTATGTGCTGAGAAAATGGGATGTTGACTCTAGAAATAATAAGATTTACAAACTGTTTCAAAACAAACCTAATGTATAATGTCTAAATTTAAATTCAACATTTTATTTTGTTGTCATCTCCAAATCACCTCAAATCTTATACTCGCACATCACCTGATTATTAAGTAAAATGTAATGTTAGCAGAGTTTTATAATTTGTTTGTAAGTTTCCATAAAGAGTTTGTTGTAGTAACGTCAAGTGTTTCTGTAAGTGAAAGCTAGCCGAAGCACAAACCCGAGATTTGTAATATTATAAAACAAAATTAATTAATCAATAATTTATGTAATCATACACATACAGCGCGATTTATTTTATTTATAGTGCCCATTTCATTTCGTTACAGAATCAAAATTTGTTGACTGCAAATAGTGTAACAAAGCGCATTAACTTTCTACTAAAGTCGTAACCAATTGAACTCCTAAAAACATCGTTTACGAAGGTCATGGTAACACTCGAAAACCGGTACTGTTAAATGAACGCCAATCCTATTTTCACAAACATAATCAGCATTAAAATCTGCGTAAATTAGCGTTTTTCAAATTACTTTGAAAGAAAACGTAAATGAATTTACTATATTGTAATCAAAATTTCAAAAAATTGTAAAATGAAAAAGTTAAAAAAATATAAAACTAAGGATTTTTAAACTAAAAATACTGTATTCACATATTAAAATGTTTGTTTATGTGACGTGATATTGTTTTTGAAAATTCGCTTCCATAACGTCAACGAGACAGCTTCCGAAATCAGAAAAATTTACTTATTTTAAAAAACATAAAACTATCACAGTTTTAATGTAGCTTGTGAAATACAAAAATGTTTACGATCGCTGAAATTGTGTTTTAGAAGACGTTCATTTCATAGTCATGTGCGTGGTCTTGTTGATGGTCGTTACAATAGCTCATATTCCAAAAGAAATTTTTGTAATAAAAGTATTTTATCTGAATTGCTCTTACTTTTTAGACTCAGGCTACCAATTTTTATAATTTTCCGTCTTACTGTTTAAACGCTAAGACGGTGTTACCAACATAGATGCGCTCGTGCGAAAACATAAACAAATTTTGTTAGTTTTCGTTTTTTTGTTTGTCCTAAACTATTAGAATATTTGTTTTCGTAAACTTTTATAACCTTATCTAAAGTTTAAGGCCAGCCAACTGTATAGTCTCAAGTAATATGCCTACTTCGCTCGAACGAATTGTTACTAGGTTACCGATGACCGACCACGTGATCTCTGTAAGTTAAGGCCACGCGTGACGCAGTTCGCAATAGAGCAAGTTTAAGTAAATTTTATTCATTTTCGATAAAAACTTTATTTACGTATCGACAACATTTTGGACGGCGATCGAAATGAATATTTAAATATTTATGACGCCAGTGATACCGATGACGTCAGAGGCGTAGGTGTGAAGCTGATGTAAACGTAGGCATACGTAACAAGAGTTATGTGTTTATAAACCTCGGCGGCTTGAAGGGCCAATTGAAGATCAGTAATGCTTTAACTGTAAAACGTGGAAATAACGAAACTTCGTGGCTTTACTTACTCTAGTTGATTGATTGAGTGAAGCGAGGTCTCTGTTTCAACTCGAACGTTCGGCATTTGCTTTGTGTTTGTTACGCAGTTTTGGTCAAACGCATTGACCGATTGTTTTCAGATTTGGTCCAAAAGTACGTCGAGTAAAGCCCGAACGGCGTATGTGTAAATATTTCCCCAATCGCTTCCGTTTCAAGATGGCGGTCTCTGATTTATAATAACTATTATACCCACTTTTGGCGAAACCGTTTGAGTGATTGTTTAAAAATTTGATACTTCGTACGAAGCCCGAACGACGTATGTGTATCTTTTTCCCTATTCACTTCGATTTCAAGATGGCGGCCTCTGACTTAACTATGAAGAATGTACGCAGTTTTCGAAAACTCGTTGGCCGTACTCGTTTGACACGAAGATATCTTGTATAAAACCGAAACGACTTACGTGTAAGATTTTTTCCCATTGTCTTCCGTTTCAAGATGGCGGCCTCTGACTTAACGATGACGAATGTACGCTATTTTCGCCAAACTCATTGGCCGTACTCGTTTCGTATGAAGATATCTTGTATAAAACAGAAATGACTTATGTGTAAGATTTTTTTCCATTGACTTCCGTTTCAAAATGGCGGCCTCTCACTTAACGATGACGAGTGTAAGCAGTTTTGACAAAACGCGTTGACCGATCGTTTTGAGATTCGATACGAAGTTATTTTGCATAAAACACAAACGACGTATGTGTAAGTTTTTTCCATTCACTTCCGTTGCAAGATGGTGGCCACTGCTTTAACGATGACGAGTGAAGTTGCTGACTCTTTCCAGTTGCTGACGCTTCGTGGAGAAAGAGTATACAATTTCCAATAAAGGTGTTTCAGTAACATTTTCCCTAAATATTACGGTTACCGGTTAAATTGGCGGAAAAGGTTACTAGCGCGTCAAAGCGCTGTCGTTGAGCGGTAGCCAGGCGATTGATTAAGAACATACTGCGAGGTCTACTGTTTTTGTACCATCAGTAAATAAAAAATTAAAGTTCTTAAACTGAAACCACACTACCTAATATCTTAGTGTACTAAATTGACAGAAACATGATTTTTGTAACGAAGCACAACTGATATACTTAAGTTGGTATAATTAGAAAGCTTTTATTGCTTTAAATAATACAGTTTCTAATGCAACGCTGTTGTCACTCTTTATTTGGACATTTGCCATCATTTAAGTATGTAAAACAATATTCGACAACTCTCGCCTCACGTGCCTAGCTTAAAACTAAAGTAGGCCTATTATTAATTTTATTTCTGGTCTCATTCTTCAGGAATCTGTCCAAAGTGTTGTAATAGCACAGACATTGTATTTATTATGTCGAGCAATTTGAAAATAAAAGCTCGTATATATAGATATTGCTAAACACAGCTGATCGACAACAGGCCATTGTACCACATTTAAATTAAGATGTAACAATAACTTAGGCTAACCAATAACTTAGTAATCCGTCAATGTGTTAAGTAATGTTTGTCTATGCGAAATACGGAAGTCAAAAGACAATTTAATTAGGCCTAGAAGTAGAAATATAACACTAAAGCGGAAACAATTAACATAACCCACTTCAAAATTGATAAATTACCATACATATAAATATAAATTAAACCGAAGAAATGTGGATTACAATTAAAATTAATATTGATTATAAAATAACGATTTCCACATATAATAGTTAAAGTTATGACCACGGTAAATATAATACACGGTATGGGCCACGCGCATATCCTCCCCACCACTTGCCAGTCCATGGCGCGTCATCGGGGCAAACTCAGACGTAGTGTTTAGTAGAAAACAGTTTGTAATGTTAGTTTTAGTAACTGCATTATAGTAATTACAATAATAATTCTTTTGTATAACATTATTAACGCTATTAATTACTTTACTTACTGAATTCGCTCATTGTCAAAACGGAAACTTTTTATTTTATACAATATTACATAATATTAAAGTAAATTATAGATCCATAGCTTGGAAAAATCAAGAGTTATTTTTTATTTGAAAGTTAAAAGCACATCACACTATGAATTACGTATCTCAGGATGTTCCTTGACAATTATTTGATTGACTGTGAAAACATACATCTGGAATAAAAAATTAGCAATAAATTAAATTACAAAGAACCAACCTATGTACAGGCTTTTATGCTCCCTTTAGGTCCTTTTTTGTATATTTTTATATAAAAATATATAATAGGAATTTGGAATAATAGGAATATATATAATAGGAATTTGGTAGTAAGTAAATAAATAGCACATAGACGTGTTATGCAAACAGTAAAATAAACATACGTATTTCTTAGAATTTATGTTTCAAAACATGCCATCTCACACACACACACACACACACACACACACACACACACACACACACACACACACACACACACTAATATATATTTATATATATATATATATATATATATATATATATATAATAATTATTATTATTATTATTATTATTCATATAGGCCCTATAAATAACAAACTATTTTTGATACCTAGTAAAAGTTATTGTAGTTTACTGAGTTTGTTACTTTTCTTCCTTCCGGCATCAGTGGTTTTATTTCCGTAACTTTTTTTAGACTTCTATTTATTTAAATATTTCATCCTCATAAATGTAAAGGTACGGACGTAACAGGATATGGTAAATTCACCTACTGAAGAATAATCATTATTTAGTTTGTCTGTCAGATTTTTCATCACAGCTTTTTCTTTATTTAGCCCATTCTCACCGTGACATTTCAAAAAGTCCCTTTCCGTTTTTACCACGACGTTCAACGAATCTTCAGTAGGATACATAAGGGTAACCTTTTGACAATGTTGACAGCCAATCCCTTTGATTATTATGGCACTCGTTTGTTGGATGACCTATACAAAAGTTGAGGCGATTTTTTTTTCTTGACTTTATACGCTATATAGCCAGCCATCATCTTCAGTAGATCAGAATTCTCCTGTAGATCACACTTCACATAATCTTCACTAGCTTGCAAATCATTTAAGGCTCCTCCTCTTTGTCGGATTATCAGAAAAAAATATTCTTAAACTTAGTAACATTGCTATGTAAAGCCACATTTTTATTTTTAACCGAAGCAAGTTCTTGTAATGCAAGTTGAATTTGTTCCTTCAAAAGTAAATTTTCGTTTCTTAAACATTTAATTTCTTCTACAGAGGCATTATTTACAACGATATTTCTATTAAAATTACTGACTACGGAAAGTGGTTTGGGTTCATTTACAGAATTACACGTTACAATTGCACCAACGTCATTTCAGTTTACATGTTATTTTTCTGGTAGATTTCCATCGGATTCGTCAATAAGTTTTTTTAATGTTTCTTGGTTTTCACGTTTTTTAATCCTTGCAGCTCATTCAGAATTGATACATTTATTTTCAACGGTGGAAATGTTAAAACGTGGAATGGCACCAGATTTCACAGGTTTTGTATTTAATAATTAGAATTTAAAATCCCTTTCGAAATCATCGTCATTAAAATGAAGTGAACAGTCTTTAACATTATCAAAATTAAAATGATCTGCTCGTTTACACGCATGAACCCACGCTTTTCTCAGGCCTTCATCTTTTGGAATTCTATGAAATGTAATTCCTTTCCCTTTACAATTCTTATCATTATTATAGCAATTGGCAAAGCGCAACCAGGCATTGTTATGTATGCACAATTATACAATACTAAACAAAATACATTATGTATTTTTTAGGATTCAAAACATACTTTTAAATCTTTTCTTATATTTATTAAACCTCGAACACAAAACAAAATTATCGTGCAGTATTGTTGTTGACACCTTTTATTTAAAACACAACACCTACAGATTAAATAAACACACCGAATCTCCAACTACATTTACAGAACATCGAATTGTTTAGCGGGAAACTACATACAGTAGCAGTGAAGAGTCACGCGTGCACCAGTGACGTCACGCGTGCGGTAGTCTACTGCGCATACCGTGTATTCTACTTACCGTGGTTATGACTTCGTCAGTAGGCCTGGAAATAAAGTAAACAATAAAGTAAAATATTTAAATACATTTATTATTCTTCATGATAATAAACGTAGTGATAGAAAGTACCAGATAAAAGAACCAGATAAAGAAACCAGATAAAAAATAATATATATTAAAATATACATAATTAAAAGAAATGTCTAATGTGAAATACAATGCAAACAAACGGACCAATCAGCGATGAAATGGGCGGTAACATGTACCACGTGTATGGTCCCCGTATGAAATTTCGGGCCAGGGACCTAAAATCTGAAGGTTAAGTATGTTTTTTTATAATGTGGAAAAATTGGTTATCCTACGTCTTGAATGGGTTTTTATTTTTTATGGGGGTTTTATTTATTATTTATTTATTATAGGTTAAACATTAATTTTTATGAAAAATAAAGACAGCCTTATTAAACAAAAAAAAGGAAGTAAACGGTAAGAATTCAAGGTACAGTATTTGAAATGTTGAAAAGCCTTCTTTTTAAGTAACAAAAAACAATAACCTCAAAATAAAATTTACTTTCTTGTACAAATATTTACTTTACCAGCATGACAACTCCGACCCGAGGTAAAGATAACGTTGTATTAAAATAAACGTAAATGTAAACATATTTGTCCTTCATAAATGTCAACAATAAAAAATATTGTAATTGCTCAAAGTATATACATGATTGTGTATTGTTGTTTTTGTAGCTATTTTGTATTGTTGTAGCGTTTTATCTTAGTTTTTAACTGTTTTAACATAAGCCATGTTAACATAGAACATCAAGGCTTATGTTCTAGCTGAACGTTTAGATTTAAGTTAAGCACTTGAGGTTAGAGTTGATTCATTCTCTCGAAAAGTCCATGTATTGTTTTATAGGCAAAATTTTTGGCAAATGTACGAATAAACAGTAATAATAACATAAATATTCCATCATTAATTAACAATTTTTAAAAAGTAATATGACCCTAGGCCAATATTGTAAATATTTTCTTATTCTAAAATGTTTAATTTACTTGCAAGTGATACTAAGGTAAATAGAATAATGACAGCGAACTGTTCTTTTGATCCAGAAACTGTTAGTTTGATTTAAGAACTGTTCTTTTTATTCACGTAGGTCTACTGTTATTTTAATTAACAAGCAGTTGTTCACTAAAAGTTTTATTTACTTACAAACTATTCGTTCATTCATGAAGTGGTGAGCATATTTTAATTTACACTCTCTGTTCTTTTTATTTTCGAATTAATATTTTATTCACGAATTGTTATTTAAATTCAACTAGTCTTCTAATTTTATTGACGAGCTATTTTTTTATTCACGAACAGTTATTTAATTTACGAATTTTTTTTTATTATTATTATTATTATTATTATTCACGAAGTGTTTTGTTTTACGTATTAATCTTTTATCAACGAACTGTTATTTTAATTTATGATCTTTTCTATTGGTTCATGAAATGTTCTTTTCATTTAGCCTACGATCTGTTCTTTTAAATCACGTACTGATTTTTTCGATTAGGAATTATTAATTTTGTAAAATGTTAAAATAAAACTGTTATTTGAGTTATTTTTTTATTATTCATGTACTGTTATTTGATTAACGACTGTTCTTTACTGTCCACACAAACTATCTTTTAATTTTCAAACTTTTTTTTTTGCCATCACGCCAGAATCTTATATATATGCAGACTTGAAGTGACTACTTCTAAACAGCTCTTTCCGCAGAACATCTGTTGCTTAAATATCAACATCAATATCATTTCAACTGAGGTTATGTTTATTGTTCTTGTTCATATGAATACAAAAAATAACATATATAGTATATCATTATTAACAGTTGTCTATTATTGCATTCATGTAAACAAAACAATGAACATAACCTCAACTGAAATGATATTATTCAAATTTTGTGGTGCAATGAAATCAAATTGCGAGTAACGTAACGAAAAATTGACAAACTAGGGGACAATTCAAATCACCTAATTTAAAGACAACCCCGGATTCAGGTGTAAACAGGGTCATTAACAAGTATTCATTTCGAAGGCGCGTAGTCTCTACGATGATTTAATTTTTTAGCATGTATCATGTTTTAGGGC
This sequence comes from Callitettix versicolor, assembly GCA_022606455.1. Classification (NCBI taxonomy): domain Eukaryota; kingdom Metazoa; phylum Arthropoda; class Insecta; order Hemiptera; family Cercopidae; genus Callitettix; species Callitettix versicolor. The sequence goes on from CM040186.1 coordinate 28,539,726, forward strand.
TGGTTGTGATCTTGGATTTTGCGTGATGCGAGTGCACAAATTTATATTGATATGCAACAGTATATTTTACGCTTCTCATATTAAATTAATTATAATAAAATCTCCTGTGTTTCCGCCCGTGATCGAACCGGGACCTTGTGCGTGATAACCACCACACAACGGAAACTACGAAGACGTTTGGTCGATATAAATATATAAAAAGAATCGTTGTTTTAATTTTTATATTGGTAGTTATGGTAAAAGATCAGATATTTTATAGTAATTCGTAGCAATCAGCTGATTTCATCGAACAGCTGATAGGCTATAATAAGTTTTAGGTTATGTCGTGTTTTCGAACAAGTTATCGTAATTAAAAGAAAAAGAAAAAGGAAGAGAAAATATGACTAGTGATTTTTAATTTTGGTTCAATAACAGAAATTTGTCTAATGATTGTAAGATTAATAGAATTTATTACTATTAATTTTACAAAGTTTTTTTCTTTTATTGTACAGGCGATTCACTCATCAAAAAGGCTCAGCTACAAATCCACGAACAGTTGCCCGCTCTAAAAGCGGCCGCCATTCCATCGTCTATGGCGGACGAGATATTCTTCCAGATACTGAGTTACTACGCTCCTGTGGACGCGGAGACGTCACAGTGTCGCAACGACAGCGGCAAGTACGTGGAAGCGGCCCTCAGGAACGATCTGTGGGCGTTGCGGAGTAAGTATGTCTGAGTTAGAAATCACCTGTTACGTAATACATAATTAGGCTAACTTACAGTACAATTGATCTGCCCACGTTAATATATGGTGAACTTAAACATTAGGCCTGCACTAACTTTTCCACAATCAACAAAAATCAGGTTCAGAATCTACCGACAAAACTAATTTTTCCGGATCGGTTCATCAGATTTCGCTCAAATTTTAGTTATGTATTATAAAATAAAAAAGTTACGGTTCAAGAGTGAATCGAAAAAACAAATTTCGTCAACGGGCAAATTAAAAATATTAATTAAGCGTTTCTGAAATATTTCATAAGTTTTTAAATTCGCCTCTTTCGAATAAGCGATATTTAATCATCCATGTACTTATGCTTAGGCTAACAGTAAAATGCATTAAAAATTTGTACCTTCCCCATAACGCTTAGGCCTACGTCTAGATAATTTAAATGAAAAACAAAACATTACAATGGCTAACATTATGGAACATATATAGGCCAAGTTAAGTTCTAACTACAGTATGGTTTACCGCTATTTGGACTACATACGAATTCTGTTATTTTTAGCATAATATTAGGAAGTTTATAAAGTTATCCAAAACCTTCTGTTACGCCAGTTAAATTTTCACAATAGTAAAATGAGTTTATGGGCTACATAGGTTATTATCTTCATCTAGTCTTAAATTTGTTTTCGTGTTTAACGTCTGACTATTGTGCACACTTGGGCTAATGCAGACGATGGGATGATTTATAGCGTATGAAAATGTCAAGCCCTGGCCGGGAATCGAACCCGGGTCCTCGGGGTGAAAGCCCAGTACGCTATCAACTAAGCCACCGAGGCTGCTGTTATAGTCTTAAAAGCTTTGTATTTCTGCTTATAAAAGTTTTCCATGAAAACCTATATACAATACTATTACACATTACACACTTGCCAAAGGTATAAAATAATTACTTAGACTTGAAAAAACACAATTAATTAATTAACACGAACGATTAAACGCATTGCCGAATAGAAAGAAATTTTAGGTATGCTAAACTGGTTTTAAAAACAATGAAGAATCTCACACACGCTCTAGCGATAAATTTTTGAACTAACATCAGATACACCAATACTTATAACTTACAAAGTATAAAAAGAGTTCAATTTATTGATAACTTAAAGCATTAATTTAATAAGATTTTTAATGCAAAAAATGTTGCTACTATTTTTTTTTTTTTTTTTAGAAAGCTTTATTATTTCATTTATTATATAGGTTAGACAAAACACTCTTAATAAATTAATAAACACGAATGATTAAACGCATTACCGAAAAGAAAGAAATTTAGGTAGGTTAAACTGGTTATAAAAACAATAGACAATGTTACCTCTGGCACACTCTAGCGAAAAATGATTGAACTAACATCAATTGCATCAATGCTTACAGCATATACAAGTATTTAGAGTTCAAATTATTAATAACTTAAAGTTTTCTTTTAAGAAGCTTTTTTAATACAGAAAAAATTGCTACTATTTTTTTTTTAGAAAGCCTTACAATTGTATTTATTATATAGATTAAAATCTGTTACTTTTTGGTAAATTAACATTTTTTTATACAATAGGTAGATAAAGTACCATTTTAATAATTTCTTTAGTAAAATAGGCCTAATTTTTTAAAACCTTATTAGGCTATCAAATTAAAACTAATTTTAAGAATAAAAAACAATTTTTGTTTTGTAAATAACCATCAATGTTTGAAAATGTTGACAAACATTGTTTTTTTAATCTTAATAATTCGATTTGATTTAATACTGCAGATATATTGAGAATAATAATGGTGTCTTCAGGCTAAATTTTGGTTGAATAAACAACTATTATGTGAAATTAAAAAATACCTGTCTATTTTATTTACTTAGTTAAAGCAAGTAGTTCTGCACTAGGTTTAATATAAAATACAACTAATGATTAAAAATAGTGAATTACTTTGAATCAAATAAATGTAACTTTCTTTTAAAATTTGGCTTTAGTTATACACATTGTATAGACTATAACTAATATTTGAGAAATATCATTCTGTATTTTTTTTTTATTTTTCCTACTGATATATATATATATATATATGTGTGTGTGTGTGTGTGTGTGTGTGTGTGTGTGTGTGTGTGTGTGTGTGTGTGTGTGTCTAGGCTATATACTTTAGTCATTTTTGCCGTAACTCTTGCAAGACTGAAAACTGCAAGAATTATTATAATGACTGCACTTTTTATTTTGTTGCCATGCAGTGTTTGATGCATCTTCTAAAATGGAAGCAGGATCTCTGGACGGCAACTTCCAGGGATTGGGCAGTTATGATGCCTGCCTCGGAATTGACACACCTGAAAAATTTATTGGGCAACACTGCGTTGTGGAAATTTTGAACATAAAAATTGCTGCGCTTGAGGGTCTCAAATCCCAGGTAGAAAATGAACTTGATTGGTCTTATACAATTATAACGACATGCAGCTGTCTCGTTATCGAGATTGAAGCAAATTACCAGCAGTATTTTTTCTCATCTTACCGTTTTTGAAAATCTGATTTCAGCAGCATAATCAGCGTTAAAATCTGCATATATTAGCATTTTTAAATTTCAAATCACATTAAAATACAAAATTGAACCTTGAGCTCATTCAAAACGTTTCTTAAATTAACGGATTTTATAAATTCAAAATGCAGTTTGACGCTGGTTACTAGGGTAAAATCATATTTTCAATGTAATTTATAACAAAAAAATTATTTTTTTTTTAAAGATTTAAATTTTTCATGTTTAAACTGATAAGCGAATTTTGCTTGTTAACGAATTTGTCTAATCTACTACCATAATCGATTTTTGTGCAAAGTTTGAATCTAATCGAACCAAAATTCCAAACATCAAAGTGCAATGACAAACACACACACACACACACAACTAATATTAGCATCAGTTGTCCCCATTAGTCTCCTATATAAAGTAAGAATGTTAAAGCAAAAAGAAAAATACATTTCCCAAAAAGATTCAATTTTAAAGCTATCATCAACAAATTGGAAAATCGATCTAACTTTTCAAAATTTGTATTTTAGGCAAATAACAACCCATAAATTTTGTTTCTGTAAAACTGTATTTAAATCAAATTTTGATGAAAATCAATTAAGTTGAATTGGAAAAACACCTAATTTTGTTACTTATTAAAGTTTTTTGGTCAAAAAATTTATTTAATTTTGAAAAATTATAAAATTGTGAACTATACTAACAGCCGGATCAATATAGGCAGACAACACTATATGAATCACTTTTTTGGACTGTCCAACCACAGATACATTAATTAAAATATATTTTTTGTATTTCTACCATAATTTTATAGCATTTGCCTCTCAGTTGCTTCCCCTTTCTCTTTTCTTGCCTATACAGAGAGGTCAATGTTTAATATTTCCACTACACAATATTTGTGCCAATGTTACAGCATGATGAATGCTTGAAAGAAGTACAATCTATGAACCCGTTCTTCTCAATGTGTGTTCCATCCACCTGTTCCTATCAGGACGTGGAGGCACATATGAAAGTGGCTTTGGAACCGCTTAACATATCTGCAAGACTTACTCCAAGGAGCTGTTCCACACGGAATCCAGAACCATGGGAGACTAAAGACTATGTAGCATTGTAAGTTGTAAATTTGTAATAAGAAATTAGTTATTACTAGGCATTGTAAACAAACATGAATGCTTTTGAATTGATGTTTTCATATCAATGTTTTGTTTTCAAGCTGATGTTTTTGTCCCAATGTATTTACATACCATTGCTGTCATTAAAAAGTGTGTTGCAGTTCTGGCATTGTCAGGCTACATCAAAAACAATGAAAAGTTGACGTTTGGGCTCTTTGGAGTTTATGTATATGTCTACTGTTGCCAATTAATTATTTTACATCCCAACCAATGCATGGATGGTGTACTGTACGTCTCCAGTGGAGTGTTTGTTGAATTTTGCAATCCAGGATTTTTTTAGTTCTATTTACAGTACTGTATGTTTTGGTTTATATTCAATAATAGTGTTTTTTAAACATTTTATCATTAGCTGAATTTATTAATTTATTAAATAAAAAGAAAATAAGAAAAAACACTTTTAGTGAGTAAGACATTTTTGTAGTGTTTAGTGTATGAATACACTATTTATCTTTCATATATGAAGGTCATTAGACAGTAAAAAACTTTTTGATCTGATGAGCCACACAGTCCTCCCTGTTACCACCATCATGCCAGTCTGACTCTAACAGCGAACCACTACAGTCATTCACTGTTTTTTCTGTCGCTTTCAAATGTGTGACAAAATTAACGATCAAGCCAAGTGTGAAGTTTGTAGTGTAATGCTCTTTTTGAATGCAAAAAAAGTATGCCTTATAGTAATGTACAGACAGATAACTAAAGTTTATTGTAACGTGAACACCAGTTAATGGAATGGAGTTGTCCCAAACCCAACAAAACCAAAAAGGCCAAAGAAATTCTGACTGCCAAGAAGGTTATGCTAAGTGTTTTGAGATCGAAAGGATGTCCTATTCATCAACTACATGTCTAGAGAGGACATAAGTACAACATCCTTCATACTGTCAGGTCCTTCACTGATGCCGCGCCATTCAAAACAAATGGAATGCAGTGTTCTAGAGCAGTATTGTGCTTCTTCACAATAACACATGTCCGCATGCTGCTGTTGAAAAAATTTTATTCAGCAGTTTAAATGAGAAATTTTTGAACACTTGCTTTGTAGGCCAGACTTGGCCCTGAGTGATTATTATTTTTTCCCAAATTGAAGGAGTTTTTCAGTGAAAACCATTACGGAAGTGACAACGAACTAAAAGAGAACGTTAGTGAGTGGTTCAATAACTTGATGGCAATGAGTATACAGAAGGCATTGAAAAGCTACAACAAATGTTTAAATGTGAACAGTGACTTCATAGAAAAATAGCTAAGGTAATAAATTTGTAAAATATCAGTCAGTAAATGATTTTGTTACTTGTAAAATAAGTTTTGTTTCACTATCTTAATAAAAAGTGTCTTGAGAAAAAAATGTTCTTTATTTTCCGAATGACCCTCACATCTTATTAAAAAAATACAAGTATTTTAATGTTCATGAAATTTTCTTAATGATATCAACCAGACAGCTGCATGCATAAGTTATTTAACTTCTTATTTGGTGTGCTTCCAATTTCTGTTAATGTAACCCCCAACCTGCAGCAATTTTATAGGAGAATTTATCAGTTAGGAACTAATGCAGAAAGAAGAGAACCTAATTAAAAACTAATAACTATGATAATGTACAGTATAAAATGGAGTTAGGCTACTCTGAAATGTTCCAATAAATATGGGTGAAAAGACAATGTTAACACTGGCAGCAAGATTAGGCTATTCACAATTAACACTCAATATTATTACTCTACTAATAATATATTTATACTATAAATATTAAAAATATATAATTATAAGCAACAAGAAAAATCACTATAATATGTTGAAGCAAATTTTGTTCTACACTTATTCATTTGATAATAATGTTTCAACTGAAGTTATGTTTATTACCACTATTTACAATGAATATAAATAATAATAAACAAATCTTTATTAATTGTATTTCCACTGTTAATATTGAAATATTTATATATTTTACCACTGGAAATAAAAACAACTAAAGTGCCTATTGTCATTGAGTTTTAATTTACAATAAAAACTTTTATGAGTTTTGTAATTTTTGATATACTGTATTCTTAGTACTTAAAGTTGTAGAAGATTAAACATTTTTAATTTAAGTGAAAATTTCGCAGGCAGGAACTGTTTATTTAGAAGTCGCAAGTGGCTGGAACTCAGCAAAGCTCTCTAATTTAACCATACAAAAATCAATTTTCTTCATAAAATTACAAGTTTTTGTAAATAAACTGACTTCAAACAGATATTTATAGTCCAATTAACTACACATATAAATAGTAGATTATTCTTAAGCCTTTTATTTATGCAGTATTTCAATCATAATATCTATTTGCAGATACATTGTCTGCATTACTGTGGGAATTGTAGCACTTGCATCCTTTTACGACTTCCTGTTTTACAGTGATTCTAAAGGTAAGAATTATGATTTAACATAATGTGTTCACTATTATTTCAAAAAATCGCAATAATAAATAAAGGGGAAACATCAGTAAATCTGTAATCTATTTAATAATATTTTTTTCTTTCTCACTTTTGGAAATATAAAGAAAGAAGTATGGTGACAGTAAAAAAAACTGATCTTTAGATTTTGATGGCTGACAGTTTTTTCAGTTCCCTTTAGTCTAGTTTTTTTTATGTCTGTCTGTTCACATTGCTAAAAAATAATAAAGCGATTGACTGATTTTGATGAAATTTGACAAGTTGGCTCTGGTTTGCCATCATCTCAGAAAAATTTATTTTTTTCAAAATCTTTTTTGGTTAACAAAACTATTAAAAATTATTTTTCTCAGAATTGGCTCTATTGATTTCTGGTCAAATGTAACCAAAAATAATGAATGAGTTGTTTTATCTCCAGTCATAAGTAAAAAGAACAAAATCCTTTGGTTTCTCAAAACAGTTAATGATTTTGTGCTGGAATTTTGTGCTCAAGTGTTGATACAAAAGAAATTTTGCTGTTTAGGTTTAAATCGAAAATAAATCTAAAACAAATTATGATCGCAGTAAGATATGTTATTTTGATTTACTTAATTTTTTTTTATTTTGAATTTCGTACTTTGAATTGAATTAAAATCTTTATGTAAAATCAAAATTTGAGAAAAAACTGAGGACTGTGGAAAATTAAGCCAATATTTTTGTTTTTTTTCCAATAACTTTTGAATTACAAATTTTATTTTGGGGATATAATTGAACATAAGTTTATAAACAATTTGCACTATTTATTTAAATAAATTTTCAGTTATTTATTCTTCTTTATTTGTTTCACCCAACCTTGGGGTACACTAAATCAATCACTTTTTAATGTTCTGTGCCTTCCTTGTAGCCCAGTATTGCTTCATTCGTTGTGATCTTGCTTTTCTTTCTTCGTCAGAGATTTGGATCGTTCGCTTGGATTTGACTTTGCCTTGGAACCGTTGCTTCTTGTCCTTGGTTATTGTTTTGGCTGTTCTGTCCATGAGCATAGTGTCAGTGATATGCAGTTCTGTTATGTCTTTCTCCGTTTCTCTAAACCAAAGTGGTTTGGCTCTGCTACTGCGAAAGTAGTCAAATATTTTTTTGGTTAGTCTATTTTTGTCCATTCGGAGGATGTGCCCATAAAAATCAATTCTCCTTTTTCTTATTGTGTCTGATACTGTTTCAGTTTTTTGGTAAAGAGTTTCATTACTGATGTGGAGTAATTGGTTGTTACGGAATTTGGGGCCTAAGATTTTTCGTAATATCTTTCTTTCTTTAATCTCCAGCCTTTCAAGTGCGCCCTGGGTTGTGAGAGATAATGTTTCAACTGCATATAAGGCCTCTGGTTTAATTACTGTATGATAATGCCTTATCTTTGTATTCCAGGAAAGGGACTTCTTGTTGTATGTGTCCTTGGTAAGTTGGAAGGCTAATTCAACTTTATTTCTCCTAAATTTCATAGCTATTTTCTCTAGGGTGTTCCAGCTGATCCATTCCCCAAGATATTTGAATTCTTTCACTATCTCAATGTATTGTTCTCCCACTTGAAGCTTTTTTGGTGGTTTTTGTATATTTGTCAATATTTATTATATATTTGTCAGTTATTTATATTACAAATGAATTTACCTTTTTTCAAATTTTATACATACGAGTACATTAACTTTAGTTTTCACATTACTAAAATTACATCAACATCTACAAAGAATTGATGAACATTTATTGGCCAATGCCAGTTGTCCAGATGTTTTCCTTTGCATACTTTGTGTTTTAGTGGAGAATGTTGCATTACACTTTTGCAAATTTTCAAACTATTTTTTACTTCTGTTTCAGGAAAAAGCACAGGTTTACTTTCATCGTTCTCGCTCTTCAAGAATATTGGAAAATTGAACACAAACAGAGACGCCAACGAACTGCCTTCCATCAATGGCCTCAGGGTTATTTCAATAACCTGGATTGTGATTGGTCACAGATATTTTATGAGCTATTCTGTGCCTCTATTAAGCTTTTCAAAGGCTGAGATTGTAAGTTTATTCAAAAATTCTTTGCATAGGATAACAACTAATAAAGGGGTTAAAGGGTGTTTCAAAATGAAAATCAGGTTTTAAAATTTATTTAAGTTTTTACTAACACTGATAAATGACACATTAAATGAAAAAGCAACTCAAACAGTTTTTTGTACAAGTTTTCAATATGAGCAACTTTTATCCTATTAGGAGGGGTCATCTGTTAACTTGATTAGTTACCTTAAAGTTAAAATTTTTGTGTAAACTTGCAATTATGATATATGAGTTGTTCATAAAGTAAGGTCTGATTCACTGTAACTGAATGTGTAAGCCATATTTTTTATTGATGTTTTAATTATTTCACATTTGATGTTTAATTAATTCTTCCTTTAAAATGTTTAAATTCTCTCTTCAAGTGTATGGATTATCCTAATTAAAATTCACAATAACAGCTTCCTTATTATTAAGTTTTCTTCTTTTTTTTTGTTCTTATTCCTCTACAAACTATTGGTTCATCTTTATTATTTTTTTCTTATACATTGATCATTCATTTAGTTCATTCTTTTATCTATGTTTTTACGTAACAGTAACTTAAGCATAAATGATGGTTACAATATTATAATTTCTTAATTTGATATGAACTGCAAATGAAGATAGGCTATGGGTATCTTCTTTATTCAACATGCCTTCAGGTTTCGGTGATTTATGACATTCTACGCTGATTAGATATATTGTTTAAAATTGAAATTCTGGTTCCATTACAATACAGTAATATAAATTTTTTAGGAGAAAATTTTTATGTTACTGAAACCATTTATTTCTATTTACAGTATATGCAGCATTGGTCAATGGCTCCTGTGCATAATGTTATGCTTGCAGTTGAAATCTTCCTCATACTATCTGGTCTCCTGGTATCTTATAACTTTCTTAAGTCTATGGAGGACAACAAAACTTTCAATATACTGAAATTTTACTTTCATCGTTATATGAGGTAAATCTATAACATACAGAATTAATTTTAAGTGTCCCACTCCTACTTTCTTCATACATAATTTGTAAACAAATATATACAACAGCCAGGAGATAGTCAGATGATAAACACAAAAAAAACCAAACAAATACCAATCATTATTATTGGTTCTGTGGTTCTTTTAGCAGTCCATAAGAAAAAGAAAAAAAATCTATTCTTAATTGAAGTAACTAAATAAAAAATTTAAGGTTCATGAGTGGATTGAATAACAAAACATTTTTTAAGGTACAATAAAACCTCGATTATCCAGGTGTTGATTAACCAGGCTTTTATGGATATTTTAAAATTGATACAAATATTGTATTATTTTTATTTGTTTAGATTTGTTATGTATTATTAAACTCGTATTACTTAAATACATTATAAATGAATTTACAAATAAACATAGGTTCAAGCAATAAGGAGAAGACAGAACCAATTACCCCTGCTTTCTTTTCTTTTTTGGACTACTACATGTCTGTGTTTCCATTAAAATCAGAACTATTTCTGAATCATACCAGAACACTTGTGAGTTCTCCTGCTTTCCTTGTTATCTTCTAAACCAAGTAAACCATTCTTTATTATATTTTCCTACTACACTCTTCTCTAAAGCTCGATCTATCTCATGGTCTGTTGGTTATCCCTCCAGCATGACAGAAATCTTACCTAAACCATGATCTTTTGGTTGTCCCTTCAGCACAGATCCTTCAACCATGGTCTGTTGTTTGTCTCTCCAGCATGTAATTTCTTCATATTACTTTCTACCACCATTCTTCCTGAATCCCACATTACATTCCTGCTTGCTTTTGAAGTAGTGTTTGCTGCAGGTGAATTCACAATTGCTATGATGGCAGGATAACGGAATAAGTAAAAATATACTGTAAATCATGTAGTAAAAAAGTAAAATGGATGTTTGTTAAAGGAAATTCTGGTAGAATATTGATTACTATTGAATGATTTAATAATTTTCCTTTATATATATATATATATATATATATATATATATATATATATATATATATATATATATATATGTACAGGATAACCCCTGTCTATGCAATGATGATGCTAGTGGATGGAATACTTCTTTATCAAGTGTCCAATGGACCATTGTGGAAGAGACTGTGTGGTATACGAAGAGATCTATGCACAGACAACTGGTGGCAAAGCTTTCTTTACATCACCAACTATTACTACAGCTCTTTCAAAACGGTATTTATTATTTTAATTTTACTCTATGCCAATATTCAGTAAGGGAAAGTAGTTAAATAAATGTGTAAAAAGAAATTTTCTTACATTCAATTATTTGTGCAGAAACATCAATTTGGAATGTACCAACAAAAATAAACCATTTCTTTAAAATCAATTCACCAAATTTTAGTCATATATGAAGTTTCATATTTTACGTATGCCAGGTTACCAAATATGACAGAATATATTTATGGTTCTAGAACAGCGGTTTTCAACTTGTAAGGGCTCAAAAACTGCATTAGAAACGTTAAGAACGATTGTGGGACCTACTTTAAAAACAGACCAATTTTCATAAAATTCTGCAAGTAGAAGAGAGATAACAGTACAAAATAATATGCATGAAACAGTTGCACAAAAAAGTGAAATTAAAAGTAAACAAAAACTACTATAAGTAGAAAAATTTAATTCTGCTCATCAATTCCAGGTTATTTTAACTTAATAAATGACAAGTGGCAAAAGGGGAAAAGTACCTGAGAAATTAATAAAGGGGAAAAGACAACTGAAATTAATAATATAATAAAAACGAAACTAAAAAAGGACAAATTAGAGAAAGTACTGTGATAGACCAATGAATGAATGTCCAACTCCACTTTTGCTTTTCTTAATCTTAAAATAAGCAGCAAGAAGGAATCTGTAAGAATAGTTTGCTTATTTTTGCCAAATGAAAATTAATAATTTGTTTCAATTGCGCTGAAATATTTGTCTTATCTTTTCTTCATAATTCTTAAGAATAATTTTTTTTTATATTGGCCTGCCAGTTGGATATTCCTGTTCTAGAGTAAATCAAAAAAATCAACCACTTTGTGACACAGTCTATGTAAGGTAAACAGGAATAAATATTTAATGACATACATGTCATTACATACATAAATGACATACACTGAATATAAATTCAGTGATTAGATCCTTTCATCTCAAACCAAAGTGGAACAGTATAGAAATACACTGAAGGCATACTGCCAAAGGCTGCAGGACTAAGGGGTATTTAGCTTAAGTATTCTTTAAACTACTAGGTCATCTCCAGTTTTAATCTAGGCTCACTACATATGAGTACATAGGTACATATTTCATTTTGCTAGTTTCCTGTGAGCTTTTGCTGGCCGGAAACAAACTGTCAAAACCTACAAAGCCCATAAACCCAAAGTGGACCTGGAGAGTGTAAATAACAGCATACAGACAGCAGGAAAGTGGAGTCTGGCTATCCTCGATTTTGGGGTTTTCCAGAATCACAGAAAAGATCAGAGACCTGATTCTAGTTATGGGGACTAGTTGGATGGTCAAACAACACATTGATGTCAAGATGACATTTGAGGAGGAAGGCTGTGTCGAAAAACTCTGAAGATCTGGTATAGGTACATAGATGGTTCTAAGACAAAGACAATTATTGGTGCTGGGGTGTATTGCCTGAAACCTAGGACAGTATGCAACAGTATTCATTTCAGGCAGGCAGAAGTAAAGACCATCAATAACTGTGTTCAGGAGACTTGAAGACGGGATTTCAAGAAGATTGAAATTTCTATTTATACCGATAGTCAGGCAGCAATCAAAGCTCTTGCTAGTCCCATAATTCAGTCTAAGCTGATCTAAGAGTGTCAAGAAAATCTTAATGCTCTGTTCATGGGAAACCTTGTTATTCTTCACCGGTTTCCGGGGCAAAAGGAGGTTGAAGGTAATGAGGAAGCAGACCGATTGACTGGACTAGGATTTACATCTGAGTTTATTGGACCCAAGCCGGCTTTAGGAATTTCTGTCTTTGGCCAGGTCTACTATCAATAGGTGGATAAATCAGCAACACCAGGCAAAATGGGACAACCTTTATGGGCATTCCTATAGCAAATGTCTCTTAAGAAAGGTCCCTCATGGAAGACTTAGCAGCAGTAGCAGATATCAATAAGACTTGGTAGTAGATATTTTTGGCAGAGCACAACTCAGGAAAAACATGAGGCTCTTTACACGGCACTGTTCTCTAAGGGTGTACATGAACAGGATAGGAATGTACTATGGAAAAACTATGTATAGATTATTTAGGAAAGAAGAAGAAACTGCAGGTTACATAAATTATGATTGTGATGCTCTTGCCAGCAGGAGGCTAAGAGTATTTGGCTTCCAAGATCCTGAAGACCTTCAGCAGGATGAATTAGTTATTGGACTGCTGAAACTTATTAAGGGCACCAATCTGCTGAAGTAGAACTCAAGATGTTTAGTTGCACAATAGGTCCATTGATTACTGTGTCTGGGGTTTTATTATTATGTCCACGAGTAGGTAGACATTTTATTTCCTTAGCTTCTTGTGAGATTTTTATGGCTGGAAACAAACTGTCAAAACCTACAAAGTTCAAAAAACTCTTATGCCCAAAAACCCAAAATGGACCTGGGGAGTGAAAATAACATTAACCCCTGCTTCCTACCCACCTACTAATCTCCCCTCTTCTCCGGTATATTAGCTTAGTCATTTGTATCTCTAAAGATTAGTATATCACTTGTCAATAACCTGCAAAGTATTCATTTCATAAATCTCAAAACTATTTCAATAGAAGTAGGATCTGACACATGTCCAAAAAGAATCGAAGTTAACATTAATTGCTTTCTTTTCAGTGTTTGCCCCAGACTTGGTACTTGTGTGCAGACATGCAGTTGTTCTTCCTTTCTCCGCTGATTTTGATACCGCTGCACAAGAAACCAAAACTTGGACTGACTCTCATCTTCGGATGTTTCGTAGCTACCATTTTAGCTGCGTTTTTCAATGCCAACTATTATGAGTTAAAAGCAGGAGGGAGCGTCACAATGTAAGTTCAACAATTAATGTATTAAACGGCAGTATATTACAGTACAACCTCAATTATCCAAAATAAAGAGGGGTGAGTCGTTTCAAATAATGATCTTTTTCATTTAAGCCAAGCACATGTAATACTTATTTGTATGTAATTCTTTCCAGAAGATCTAGTAGGTCAAATGGAATGTATAATGTATAACTTCTTTTTTAGGTTATACATGACTTTTGTTCTTTAATAAAGTTAAAAACTACATTTGTTGGCGTACATAAATAAACTCTATACTGTACTTTTGACAGGTTATAGGATATTAATTATTCAATAAAAAAAGTCAATTTTTGTTTCTTTACGTCCACTATAACATTTTCGAGCAGCGATGTCTCTCCATCTTTTCATTAGAAGCACGTTAGCCGGTATTGCATGCCGCCTCGCTGCATTGTTAAACAAATTTTAGCACAATATAAAGTTAAGTGTGATCACACTTCTATACTGATAGCTAGAGACTAATGTGGATGTCAGTGTTGTAGAGAGGGAGTGTGGATTGGCAGTGTAGCTATACTTAGACTCCGTAGTCAGTGGCTCAGGAAGTCAACTCAAGGTCAGGTGTTTATTTCTTTGGTAGACTACGCGGTCTCGCCGTTATATTCCTATACATTTTATTTATTTTCCAGCATTTTTTTACAAGGATTTTCATTTTGAATAACCCGGGTTTGGTTGACCCTAGTTCGGTTAACCGAGGTTTTACTGTACATGACATATTTTCATTACTAATATGCATGGTGCATTGTAGCGTAATATACAAATACAGAAAGGAAACCTCTTTGTAAAAAAAAATGAAAACTAATTTGATACTCAAAAAAAGTTATTACCACCAACTGGTTTAGTGATTGGTTGAACCAATTTAATTTGAGGGGACTATTCAATTATAGTTTGTACCTTGTATTATTTCTGTTTGGTATCATTTGAAATATGGTAGCTATGTTATCAAAACGTATATTAGGGTTAAGTAATTTGACCAGTTTTGGTATTAATTTTTCATTTTATATCAAATTAGTTTTCATTTTGGAGCAAATGAGTTGTTTACTTATTGTATTTCATATTCCTTCTTTTCATTTTCTTGGTGGTATTGCAAGAGAAATAAAGTACTTTAGTTGCTTCAGAAATTGTAAGCATTTTCTCATGTTTCTCTGTAGTTTTTGACCAGCCTTGTCACTTATGCTATGCAATTTTAAGGCTTGCCTATATCTGTCAGCAATTGGATTGATCCTGTAAGAAAAATGTAAAACTTAAACTATGTATGCGCCTTAAATTGTTTCATAGAATTAAGATAAGCATTTCATTAAAATTTTTAAAGCTATGAGCAAATCACATACTAATAATTTTTCCAAGTACCAGTTCCCAAGCAGTTTTCCTTCTTCTTCTTCTTCTTCTTTTTATTATTATTATTATCATCATTAAGTTCAAAAAGTTATTGCCAAAACATTTTCAACTTCACTTCACTGCTTTAAATTTGTCATTTGTTCAGTCACTTTCCATTCTAATAGACAAAATTAATTCAATGGCAAAATGCTTTACGTCAATTACCAAATTTCAAAACAAAACAAGTAATTTTTACCAATCATTAGCAAAACAGTTTTAGCGGCACTACTGACACAGTGGCACAGCTGCAGCTGTGTGTGAAATTTACAATTAATTCTAACTATTGTGTCAAGTTATACCACTTTTAAACCTGGATGTTTACTGCGGAGAGAATATTGTTACAACCATATACAGTACTTCTTTTTGTGACGTTGGCAAACTGTAAGTGAAGTGTCGATACTTCTCTAGCAGTAGAGTGGCTCCATATGAAGGGACCCTTAGTGTTATAAACACAAAAACATAGAAAAAGCATATTAATCTTGTATGTTAATATGCTTTGCAGTATTTATAAATATGTATTTTGACTATAAAAAGGTTAATGTTACAGTGCTTACACTTTGAACAACACCGTTAGATTATGTGATACTTATACCGGTTCCATCAACTGAAAAGGTTTGTTCTGAACGTTTAGTGAATCTAATAATGTTTATGTAAAACTGACAAGTCAGAGCAATGTTTTTTTTTTGTATATTTCTTATTAATATTAAAATAATGTGATATTTCAGTACAAGAAGAAACATGAAAAATTTAAATTTAGAGTATACCCAAACGCACGTCAGATCAGCTTCATACTTCATGGGCCTGGCATTAGGCTACTTTGTGTACAAATATAAGCAGGGATTGCTGAAAGTAAATTTATCCAAGGTAAAGTATCATTAGTAGAAGGTTCATCTAAGAAAGACTGTTCATAATCTTAAATTAATTAATTAAAAACAGCACACTGCTGTCTGCTGAAGTGATGGAAGAAAATTATCTACAATAATTTTCTTAATATACACTTTTTAATTTGTGTTTTCACCATCATAATCGACATGAAAATCTGTACAAACCAGCAGTTTATACTTTCAAATTACATTGAAAATGGATCCTGAATACCATCAGGTTCATTTTGTTATTTTAAAATGAATTTCATAATTATTTTGTATAATATTTGTAAATTTGCTAATTACAATGATAAAATCAGATTTTCAAAAAAAAATTAAGATTTGGGATGGCAGCCGAAACAACTGAACAGATTTTGCTGGGTAAAAATCTATTACCAACAAGCTATTACCAAAAATCAATTTTGTGCAACATTTGAGCAAATCAAGCAAAAATTTCAAAAATAAGACGCACACACGCGCGCGCGCACACACACACACACACACACACACACACACACACACACACACACACACACACACACACTAAAAAGAGAATATTCCTCATGTTTACTGTAATGAATAGGAAATTAAGTGACTGAAGTTTAGGAACAAATATGCACGTATTGTTGTTTTACAGGCCACTCTTGCAATTGGCTGGTTTTTATCAGCAGTGACCATACTCGGCGTAACTTACTCCATTACGTACTTCCAACAGCTTAACGTCGATCCACCCCAAATTGTAGACTCCTTGCATATAGCACTGCACAGGCCGATATTCTCCATTGGAATTGTGTGGATAATATTTGTTGGTATCACAGGTTATGGAGGTAAGTTGCTGAACAGACTTGGTCAAAGATAAGCTATATCAAGCGTTTACATATTTTGAAAAAAAAAATTTTAAACAGCTTTTTTGTAGCTGGGTGTATCTTTAATTTTAATTACAGTGAACCTTTTCAGAACTGTGCAATGCATTGCATAAACTTTCTCACATTCAAAACAAATCTGGTTTGGAGGCTAAACAAAACTAACAAATTTTTCAAAATATACAATGGTTAACTTTTTTTGTGATACAAAAATGTTAAAAATCAAAATCGGCAAATTATACGTTGTTGATAAAATTTTGCTCAAATGTAGTTACAAGTACTGAAACATAACATGTGGGTCACTATTTCCCCCTCCCAAAATTACAACGCTATCATAAAGTAAAAAAATCAGAATATTTTTTTCAATATAGTTCATTTGGATTATGATTCTACATGAAATTTATGATTGAATTTTTTTACTTAACATTCATACTTTATGCCAGTTTGACTAATGAGGACGAGGGATCAGCATTAACGGTAAGGGAAACATAACGGGAGTAACTGCTGCTAGAACTAAGAACCTTTAAGGTGTGCGGTTTAGAGACGCTGCATACTGACCAGTGCTTTATCACATCAATAACCAAGTCTCCAGCTTGGAAACAAATTTGAAATAAAATAAATTTACAATTCGTAAGTAAATGTTTATTGTTGGTTTTTTCAATTTACTCTCGAACCATAAATTTCTTTGATTTTAAATTGGCTACACTGACATTAACCTTAATATATGATCAAAATTTGTGCAAAATCTTGGACACATTGAGTTATATATTTTACTTGTGTACATAAGTACACAAGGACTACATATAACTACATATATTCCATAAGGACTACATTCAGTCAAAATGTTATCAACATCATTCCAGCCGATTTTGAGACATTTTGCTTTTTAACATTTTTTAAAAAAAGGTAGGTATTCAAAAACCTTTTTTTGTTTAAATAAATAGTCTTGAAATATGATCAAACCAGAATGACACGACAAATTTTATAAAAATCTGATAATTAGTTTTGTCTCCAGTGTTGTATACATATACATAAAGTAAAAACCACTTTTTCTAGACAAAGAACTTCTCAGTGACAAATCAGATTACAGTGAAATCCAACAAATTAACAGTAAAAAAGCAATATTGAGTTTGAGATATACAAGTGATTTGTTTCTAAGCATATTGTATTAACACTGTTAAATTGTATGTAGATATGTATAGTTCAAACCTTCTGTTCTAGGTTTTGTAAATAAAGTGCTATCACTCCAGGTATTAAAACCTATGGCCATCTTGTCCTATGGCATATATATGACTCACATGACCTTCCAATCATTTGACATAAGCAGAACACGAATACCTGTGGATTTCACACCATTCGATGTGGTAAGTTTGAAACACGTACAGTATATAATAACGGCAAATTAAATAAATCAAAGTTGTGTCTAATTACTAGCAGTCAACTGTAACAATTTTTATTAAAAATAGTTCTTAAAAGCCAAAATAAAACGTATGGGTTGTTATCACTCTAAAAAATCTGTTCATGAACTATAAACAAAAAAAACTAATGTACAGTTCTCTCATATGGTGACCAAGTTTGAAGCAGCTATGATACTTCTTGGTCACTGGGGTGTTTGAAAATACCCCAAAGTACTGCTGCCATTTAGGTTCTGCTATGCCTGCCATCTCTTAATGTTTTCATAATATTGAAGGCGAGAGTAGCATCCTACTGGTTTCAAGTTCACAAGTGGAGAACTTAAAACTGTAATGTAAAATTCCAACGTTGTTAATTAAAGTTTAGAAATGCCAATCAGAGAAGATACTCACTGAATACATTTTCAGTACTTCATTTCTCAAGTAGTTTGAAAGGAATGGGAAAACATTTCTATATTGAACCAAAAGTATAAATCATGTATCATGTTTTCTCTTCCTTTTTATTTTAATTATGATAATTTGTTGGAAAATATGACAAATTAACATGACTAGTTTTTAACAACATAACCTAAAATTTATTGTAACCTATCAGCTGTTCAATGAAATCAGCTGATCATTATGAATTCCTATAAAACAACTCATCTTTTAATATAACTACCAAAATTAAATTAACGATTCGTTTCATATATTTATATCAGTCAAACTTCTTCATAGTTTCTGTAGTGTAATGGTTATGATGTGCCTCACACACGCAAGGTACCTGGTTCGATTCTGGGCAGAAACGCAGATAATATTTAATTATAATTAATTTAATATAAGACTTGTGAAGCGAAAAATATACTATCGCATATCATTATACATGCTTCTCACATAACACACAAAAACAGTTTCACAATCACTCTTAAAACATGATGATACATGTTAAAATGTGAACATTCATGTGAACTTGAGTGGTACACAGACCGTTCCTACTGTCAAACCAATGGATTAGAAGTCATTCCAAGCTGGGATCTTAGCAGATGCACATCGAGGAATATAAGGCAAAAATAACATCTAATCTTCTTTGATAGTCAAACGTTTTTAAGGTCCTCAAGTCCTCTAATATCTCATTCACATTGGTATGGGTCTCTATTCTCTTTTGGTTTCTTCTTCTACCAAAAGTGCATTTGAACTGGGTACCACAGCGTTGTGAGATTACGGCAGATCTGTTGGCTAAAAATCATATTGTACTCAACTTTGTAACACTAGTTATCTATTTAAATTCTTTTGTTTTATTCACAGATAGTTGAAAGCTCAGCTGACCTACTGGCTGCCACTTTAATGTCTTTCATTCTCTACTTGTTGGTCGAAGCACCATTTGTAGAAATAGATAAATGGTTGTTCTCAAAAGGTAACTTATTTGTAAAAAGTAAATAAATAACATTTTTGTCAAATATTAATATTAATAATACCAGCATGCAGTTTGCAATAATTCACAATTTCTGAACAATCAACCAGATTTTATTTCGATAATGCTATGAAAAATACAATATGATACGGATGTAAATAAATGAATAAAGTGACCTACAACATTAGCCGTGACGTCACATCCCTAGCTAAACCCAAACACAGTAAGCATTATTGGAATATAATTAAATAACCAATGGGAATAAATGGAAGTAATATATTCACGCTATTAACAGATAAATATACCTTGTCTTGTACACATTAAATGTTACGAAATAAATCTAGATGTTTTATAATTTTCCATAATAACTGATGGCACGCCATATTTGTTTTGTTTATTAATGACAGGTGATATCATATCTGAACCCGACAAAATTTTTGGGGACAAACACACTGATTTATTAAAACAATTAACCAATGACGAGAGAAGTGGTTGATTCGAAAGGAATTTTATATGCACCATTAATTTTACGTAACACTTAGATATTAAAAAAGAAGTTATTTTGGAATTTCCTAAATAATAAATGCTGAACACAATATCTGACAAAAATTTTCTTTATAAAAAGTAATTAAATGAAATTTATTAAATTAAAAATAACCCAAAATAGTACAGAGTGACAGCGGAAGGTTATATCA
This sequence comes from Callitettix versicolor, assembly GCA_022606455.1. Classification (NCBI taxonomy): domain Eukaryota; kingdom Metazoa; phylum Arthropoda; class Insecta; order Hemiptera; family Cercopidae; genus Callitettix; species Callitettix versicolor. Next base: position 28,560,227 of record CM040186.1, read on the forward strand.
GGACATCTTGGAAGTTTCTCCTAGATGCCGATCCAAAAGAGATCACGTCTAGGACACCGCAAAAGATAGATGCATATCAAGTCTTCTCATAAAAAAAGATTGTAAAAAAGTAAATGTTAACAAGTAGTGAAAAGAATCTAGCCAAAAAGATTAGAAGCAAATAGAAGAACTATCTCTACATTTTAAATTAAATTAATAATATATACTGTAATTTGACTTGTTCTAAAACATTAGTGACATGCTTCAAAAATTTTCTAAGAGTGAACTTTCTAACTTTGAGCTTAAAATTCTAATTTTTTCCAAATTATTGTCAACCGATTTCAAATAAATATTATCCATTAGTTATCAATAATTGCAGGACTCAAATATTCTAATATTATCCACATATTGTTAATTTTTATTGTGCTAATTTTCTTCATAGTAAATGATTATTCAGTTTTATTAATTATAATTTTAGTTTGTGTGTCATTTAAATTTGAATAAGGGGCAGCACAATCATCCCACTAGAAATAGTAATTAATGAAAATAATTATTTATTGAATCATATATCATTTGTGTTATAAATGCTCTGCTGACATTAGTTGTAAGATTCGAGTTATCTATCCATGTAAATAAAAAGCAGCAGAGATTATTGAACTGTTACGAGTGCAAATGCAGTTTACATATAGGCTGTAAATGAACATGTGCCTATATAAGTAGCTGAGCGATAGGAGTTTTGTCTGTAGTTAGGTGAGAATAAAGACAAACTACAATTTAATTCACAATTGTGAAAAGAAATGTATGAACCTAAATTAATAAACAAATAATCTAATAAGCCCTTCACATGTTTTCTCAAAAGATTTGCTATTGTGTATGCTTCAAGTGAATAAATATATGGCATGTGTTTTTATATTTATTAAACGTTGTTTACTTTCGTGAAATTTCAATATTTAATTCACATATTTATTTAACAATTAAGTTATCAAATGCAGAATTTATATATTGTAAGTGAAATTAACATGATAGAGCCAATTACCTCAAATTAATTAACATCAATGTACGAAGGTCATGAAGGTCATGAAGTGAAATAGGTTATTCTGTTATTTTTTAGTTGATACAATGAAACAAAATTTGCTCTATGCTTTCAATAACACTTATTACCTCCCTACAGAGCATACATTAAAGTTCAAACACTTATACAACTTTACGTCTTTTATGCCTCCTTCATACTTGACTGTCACCAGACTATTGAAATAATCAATAATGAATTCTTTAGTTTATTATTACACAATAGCTTTTATATAGTGATTGCTATCCAAAAGTTTTTCATTTTAGGAAAGCTGATAAAGCTATAAAAGTCTGGATTATACAACGAAAATTCACAAACATTCTCGTATGCCTCACATTTTTTTTTTTTTTTTTAAGGCAAAAAAACACATTGAGGCTATTACTGCCTCCCTAAATGTAAGTGTGAGTGTTAAAGTCATAAGTGTGTTAGACTTGGGTACCACAAGGGACATCTAAATCCTCTCAACAGGTGCAACTAGTCTGCACCTCTCCTGCGGTTTACACCTTACGTTAACACAGCTGCATGAAGACAAGCATTATCGCAATGTCACTACACAGAAACCAACACCATATATTCAGGATGACAGTGAAGACAGGCTGAAATATTTTTGTCTTGACATAAAATCAATCACAAGTATACCTTTCTGATTAAAAAAAAAGGAAAAAACCAGCAGCCATCACTTTTTTGTATGCTTAGATTTCATTTACATTATTTAGTAATCAGGAACGAAGCTATTTCATTCAAGTATTTTAGGCAAAACTTATATTAACAATATGTGCCAAAAAACCTATTTCATCCTTTTTAGTACAGTCAGTGAAGGTTTTTACTTGGAAACTCTTTCAAGTAGAACCAATTGACACTAAACTGCACGAGTATATAGAAGATAGTCTGAAATACAATATATAGTTCTCCTTGTTCATGTGACCAATTTCAATTTCATACATACTTTTGTATGCAACCTATATCATATTGAATTTTAAGGAGCAAAATGGTGGAAACTGTTACCCATTAAAGGTTTACCTTCTTAGATTTAAAAAAAAAACTTCTTTTTGAGTTGTTCAGTCACAATAGGAGATCGGCTTAATCGTTCTTCATTGCAAATATTATTCAATCACCATTATATAAAAATGCACCATTTATACAGTGGAACTTCATTAACAATGCTGCCATACACTTTTGTCACACATTTAAAAGACACAGAGGTTACAAATAAAACATTTGCAGTAGTTCGCTGTCTGGTCTAAACTAACTGAAGGAGATAGGGATGGGAAAACTTACTGGTTATAACCAAACACCAATTTTTTTTTTTTAATAACCGTTTGTTTTTATTTATTTTTTTGTTCTGGTTATGACCAGTTTTCAAAAAAATTTAGTAAATGGTTAAAAAAATAGCATTTTTTTTAATAAAAAATGTAAATTAATATTTCTAAAATTTTAAAGACAATTTTTTAGTGTGTTTAATAAACTGGCAACACTGTGAGAAGTAGTAAAAGCTTCTGATCGATGTTTTCAGAACATCAATGATTTTGTTTCAATGTTCGATGTTAGATCAAAGGTCGACAAATTATCAATGCTTGCATTGCTCTTATTTTGTTTTGATTTTGGCATTTTTTTCAGCAGGTGTCTCATTTATCACTATTTTTAATAACCTCACTCATCAATATCGAAATTTTATCTACTGTTACTGTTTAAACAGAAAACACTTAAAAAGCTTTATTGTTTATAATATCCCCGGTTCCCTCTGTACCGGCAGCTTCATCTAAAGGCCCATTTACATGTTGCCAGTGCGCATTCCAGTTGAGGTTGCCAGTCGCTGGATGCCAGAAATTAGCACCGTGTAAATGCTCCATGCTAGTCACTGGAAAGGCCAACAAGCCCCAGGTGTGCCAGTCACTGGCAGCTCTAGCAGAACAACTCCAGCTTCCCCCTCTACCAGTCTACCGCACTGGCACCAGCCAACTGACACTGTGTAAAACGACAACTGCCGTCCACCAGTAGCTGGAAACATTCAACCACATGAATTACATTTACCAGATCCTGTTTAAGCAGTTAAAAGCAAATAAAAATGGCTATCTGTTGGAGTGAGAAAAAACTTTGGCATTGGTACAGTTGTACCATGACCACAAAAACTTGTAAAACATGTATAGTAATGCCTAGGAATGCCTCAATGTAAGCCATCGTTGATGACAGGAATATGCCAAATTTTACAGTGAAGGACATGCCAAAAAAAAATTAAAGCTTTAAGATCTACATATTATTTTATTTAGAGTTGACGAAAGTTGAGAAATGTAAAGCAAGTGGAGTGAGAACAGATTTTATGTATAAACCATCAGTGCCATGGTTCAATGATATGGACCACATAATAAAGTGAGCTGGCATTCCTGTCGTCATATGCCAGTGACCTTCAAGTCATTCCTGAAGTGGCATGCAAGAAATGGCACCTTATAAATGGGCCTTAAAGTATAAATCAAGATCAGTTTTTGTTTAACTGGGATTTCTTAATAAGAACATTATTATTTCATTTGATTTTTTATTTATTTATTTTTTTAATTACAAAAAAACCAAATTATTGTATTCCATAATTATTATGTTATTTCAGGATTATCTTTGGCTACAGAGAAAAAATGTGAGTACTTAAAAATACAACTTGTTTGATTGTGTGTATGTCTTTCAGATCGAAAAGCTTTTTACTTACCAGATGACTTTAGGATAACATTGTAAACTTGGACCAAAACTGTAGTCAGTTTTGTGAAACCAAGCTTCTTTGATGTTTTTCTATTTCATCCCACCCTGATACCTTTAAAGAGATAGAAACTAAAAACTTATTTTGTAAAATAAAATGTTAACTTAAAAATTCTATTTTTTTCTAGGTGAAGAAAAGAAAGAAGACAAAACTCTAGCCGCAGATTCATACGAAAAAACTCATTTCTAACAACTCATTTGGTCATTGTTGAAAATTGAAAGAAAACATTTTATAAGTAGGAACTTCTAGTGTTATTTAAAAACGTCAACAAGGCGCAAGGAATTTTATCTGATTGTGTTTCAATGTAAACTCTCACTGAAAAAATATGTAAACTTTAGATTGTGTGTAAATAAGTTTAACATGATTTTGTATATGACGTACTTTTTTAAATAAAATATAAAATAATTTACTGCAATGAAAACTTCTTAACCTAATACAGAGCAAAAGTAATTAAGTGCACTTTGGATAAATGCAGGGAAAATTTGCATATTTCTAACAAAGTTGCCCTTTAATGAACTCTTCAATCAAATGGGGCTCCTTCCTTAATTTCACAAACATAACAGTTTCAAGAATATATTTTGGACCCACTTGCTTTTTTACTCTTCACATTTTGAGTTTAAGAATGAGACTGAAACAGATATATTTCTTAACTCCGGGTCTTGGACATTAGAAAACTGCCAAATTTCATTATTTAAAAAAGAAAACCATTTGGACAATAAAGGAATAGCATCAATACACCAAATGAAGTGCTACATAAATCATGCACTTAATTCTATTTAAACACAAATAAAATACATGCATCAAATATATGGGATAAGTCTATTTTATTTTTACTTCTTTAGTAATCAAATTTATAAAATACCTTGGTAACATTTTAATAGTTTATAAAGTATTTCTAAAAATTGTTTCAATTCAAATTATTAAACTTAAATGACAAGATGTTTTACCAAACATGACTAGATGCAATAAAGGAAAATTTTTTAAAATAAGTTGTTTTTTTTATTAATTTATCTTTTTAACTCCATTGTAATCTGCATATTTTTGAATATCAGATTCCATGTAGTTACAATTAATAAAGTTTGCAATTGGATACAAACGTAATGGTGTATTGCTATTTTGGAAAAAACCATCTGATTGCAAAAAAATTGTTTAATGTAAACCCATACAAATCCCAACAAATTTTCTGAATTGGTTCTCATTAATACAAATAACAACATATATTTTTGTTTAAATTTTCAAAGGTACTCACTTTGAAAAATTAAATTTTACTTGCATTTCAAAAAAACTTTTCTTTTTAATCTACATAGTGTCGCGTGTCATATGAAAGGTTATCAATAATGCTTTAAAATGATATTTTCCCTATTTTACTTTTTAAGTCAATTAGGAGAGCCACAACTGCAATTTGAAAATTATCTGAACTTACTATTTTTAGCAGTTTTTTTGGAGACTTTAGGTTCAAGGGTCATTTAAAAGGTACTTAGAAAATCCAAAAGATGGCACTCGTATTAAAAATTATTTGTTTTTAGTAAGCATCATTATTCACTAGCCAGCAGTTTTATATATATATATATATCCATCACAAGGTTTCATTGTTGTTGTTGAGTGGAGCAAAGAACTTTTGTTTATTTATAAAGATAGAAAAAGTGAGTTTTGAGTAGTATTTTTTATATTTTAAAAGGCTTACCATCAATAGAGATCAAATCACAGTTGGATTAAGTCCATAGCATATCTGCTCCTGTATTTACAACTGTTTGCAATTGGGTAAATCAGTTCAAACGTGGCCGTACATCTACAAAAGATGAACATTGTTCAGGACATCCAGTGGAAGTGACTACTTGCAAAATCATTGACAAAATCCATGATATGATTTTAAGTGATCAACGAATGAAAATTTTGTAAAACAGTGATGCTACAGGCATATCACAAGGTACAGTGGTTTCAATTTTTGCACAAAAAATAATTGGATGTGAAAAAGATCATGGTAAGATTCATATCTTTATTTGCTCTCAGTGGTATTTGCTTTATTTGCTCAGGTATTCATATGCATTTGCTCTCAGTGGAGAATAAATCCATCGTGTGGTTGACTCTGAGGCTTTTTGGCGCTTTTCCATTGCAATCTTGATGAGTTTATGCACAGATACAAACTTTAGATGAAACATGGCTACATTACTACACTCCAGAAAAAAAGGAACAATTAAAAACAGTGTATTTTTGAAGGCAAACGGGCTCCAAAGAAGGTGAAAACAATCAAATCAGCCAGCAAGATAATAGGCACAGTTTTTTGGGATGCACACAGAATCATCTACATTGATTACTTAGAAAAAGGAAAAGCAATAACTGAAGAGTATTATGCATTGTTAATGTATTGACTGAGCAAAGAAATAAAAAAAAATCCTCATTTGAAAAAGAAAAGATCCTCTTTCATCAAGACAATGCACGGGTTCACATCTGCACAGCTTCTATGGCCAAAATTTTGTAATTAAGGTTTGAATTATTACATAATATACAATATACAATAGATTTGGCCACCATATACAATAGATTTGGCCCCCAGTGATTTTTATTTAATTCCAAACTTGAAAGAATGGCTCAGTGGTAAATGGTTCATGTCTAATGAGGAGGTCATCATCCAAACAGAAACCTATTTTAGCAAAATACCGAAATCCTACTTTTATTTCATTTTAAGACAAAAAGCACATTGAGGCTATTATCACCTCCCTAAATGTAAGTGTGAGTGTAAAATGTTAAAGTCGTAAGTGTAGTGTTGTAAGTGTGTGTTTTAAACTCGGGTACAGCAAGGGACATCTAAATCCTCTCAATAGGTGCAGCTAGTCTGCACCCCCCTGCGTGGTAAATCCTACTTTTAAGCCAGTTTAGTTAGAAAAGTTGGAGAAGTGTATAGGGTTAGAAGTAAAAGGGAGATTATGTTAAAAAAAAAGTATTATTTCTAAGAACTTACTGAATGACCCTCGTAGCTATAATTCAAAAACCAAATGAGATATTTAAACCGGTTTGAAATATTTAGTATGTTTCTTAGTTTAAATGAACAGTAACAATATACCAACTTCCATCAAAATCTGAGGTGGTACGAAAAATCACCATGTGTCATGTGTTGATATGACATGGAAAATTTAATAGTTATAAATTGTAACCTATAAATTACAATTTTAACTGATTCTCCTAAGCTAGGCACATTTTTTTATTAAAAAATAATGCTTTAATGCATTTTTCGATTTTTATCAAAAACACTAGATACAAAACAAAATGTTTTTTGTCATACTATTACTCTCAATTTTGTACAGATTTCATTAATTAGTAGCCTAATGACTATTTTCAATAGCATGAGGTGCACATTTAATTAGTAGTGAGGAGGTGACAATTTGAATGCGCTTCTCAGCTAACAAACTTTTCAACAGTTTTTGAAAAATTGCAAAATAACAGGAATAAGCACAGAACAATTCAACATGATTTTTGATAGCTGCAAGATATTTGATACTGAAATTGTGATCATATTGAATCATAAATGTAATATACAATAGAGCATTTCCTGACATTTACAATTCGCTTTACCAAACATTCAAAAAATTAACCACTGGAAGACATTGGTTCAGGATGATGAAGTAGCAACGAAAATGGCAAGAAAACCCCCCACTTATTGCTTTAGAATCTGCCTGCCATAGATCAGGAAAACGGTAGCAAGAATTACGATGAAAAGATTAAATGAGAGACCTTTCAAAAGGTAAGCTCATTAGGTTACAGGATCAACACTAATGAAATTTGATTATGCTCAATATAATTTGATTATGCAGACTGTGCGACCAGACCAATACAATCAAACAGCAGAACATCAAGTTTTGAAGTGTGAAGCATTGGAGTAAAAAACTCAAGATTTTCAGCCTGACAGGAGCTTTTTAAGAAGTTGAAAACCTACCAAATTAAGCATCTCCAGCTCACGACTGACACAGAGTCGTTAACTGGAAGGAATAAGTTTAGAAGTTATAAAACTCTGGTAAAGCCTTGGGGTTATCACCTACTTCTTACATATTAGAATAAAGTCATTGGCTCTGGAGACATTAGAAAGGTAACATATTCCATACAAAACTAATGACCACTAACAGTTAAAGCACACAATATTTCAAATTGTCTCAGCTACTAACATTGGCAGACTCCCAAAAAAGCTGTCTAGTTACCAGAAGTACAGTTTAATAGTATTACACCTTCATAAATTTAAACTTACATACCAGTATTTAAATAAAGCTCCTGTTTTGATTTTTAACAACATTTAATTTTTTCATGAAATTTTATTAGCTTTAAAAGAAAATAATGTAGCTGGTTGTATCTTAAGAAATTAAAACACTGTGATGAACTAAGTGTAACTTACTTATGAAAGACCCGTTAAAACTATTTTGCATCACTTGTGATCACAAAATACCGTATTTACTTGTTAAATAAATGAACTTGTTTTGAAATTTAAATAACAAAATAGAATCACAATTTTAAAATTTCTAAAGTTCTTACATCATGATTTTTCCGATGTTTTGTAAGAGAACTCGAATCGGACGCACAGTACTCACAATCAGTACATTTGAATGGTTTCTCGCCACTATGGACTCTAATGTGTCTTTTGAACGCACTAGGGAACTGTGTGGAATACTCGCACAAATCACACTTGAAAGGTTTTTCATCTGTATGCACAATAACGTGTCTCTTTAGTATACTTAAATGTGGCGCTGAGTATTCGCATATTTCGCACTTAAAACGGTTCTCACCAGTGTGTACTTTAACGTGACGATCAAGTTTATGCGGATCTAAAGTAAAATAATCACAAAGCATACACTTGTGTGGCACTTTACCGGTGTGATTCCTTTTAACGTGTCTTTTAAGCGTTGTCGTTTGTGATGCAGAATAATCGCAGTGTGAGCACTTGTAAGGTTTTACGCCGGTATGAATGCTACTGTGTCTTTTAACTGTACTCGATTTAGACGCAGTGTAATCACATTCTGTACACTTAAATGGTTTCTCCCCAGTATGGACTCTGAAATGACTTCGAAGCGCACTCGGATCGGAGCAACAAAATTCGCACTCTGAACACTTGAAAGGTTTTTCACCTGTGTGAACTCTCACATGGACTTCCAGCCTTCTTCTTCTTGAAGTTGAGTAATCACAATGAGGACACTCGTATGGGTTCTCTTTAGTACCAACGATTACATGCACAGTAGGTTTTCCTTGAACAGCACAAGATACTACGTGTTCTTGAAACTGTTTTAATGTTGAAAACTTGCTGTTGCAATTTTCACAAAGAAATGGCATCACGGCATCTGGAAATTGAAGTTTTTTTACATTAGACACATTCTGTTAACAGTTACAAAACCTAAAAATTTGTATTACCTGAGCTAAATGAGCTTCCAAAAGAGTTGAATAAAAGTAATTACACTAATGGAAGTGTACAAAATATGTGGCAATAAATAAATAAAAATTTTAATCAGGAGTGTTCATCGCTACTATTCTTGTAATACAAATATGTTGCACTAATAGTAACCAGATGGTGTGCTCACAACTTAGTAAAAAAAGGACACAAGCAGAAATATCCTAGATATTTTGGCATATATACTGCAACAGGTGAATACCACTATTTTACCTTCAGTAAAGAAGCTTAACAAAGTAGATTAACTCGGTGACTCAGATATGTTGTTCATAGGATTAAAGATTTAAATGTAGTTATTATTTCAATTTTTGTATGTCATGCTGACCATCATCTCTATTATGTTAACTTTCACAAGTAAAATGTTCGCTATTATCTGTCCTTCAATGTGTTAAAAAAATAATTTTTGAGCACTCACCATTCACTTTCGATGTACTTGTAACATCGCCTGATCTTGCTTTTCTACATTTTCCAACTTTAGATTCTTCTTTCTGTAATGCAATAACAAATGATCTCCATCTTATAAACATAAGATACCTTTATTGCTAATAACACAGTGCAAAAACGTTCTCATACTAAACCTATATAAGACCATAAAAAATCTTGCACTAATTTAAAAAAATTATAACTTTTACAAGACCAGAGTTGAAAAACATATTTCTGCCATGGAAATTTTCATGGAGGAGCAATATATTACTAGCCTGAATATCTCAATTATAACATTCAGCAGCAGTGTGCAGAACTTGGACGCATTTTGAGGTGTGCTAGTGCAGCAAGAAATGAGCTATAGGAACATTAAGTAACCTACAGTGAAACAACTTAGTGACAGCCAAAGTCAAGGCACTGTTCTCATTGTCATACATGACAGATGATGAGTTGAAGGTAGGAAGAAAATATCAAAGGCAGTAGAGTGTTTTATAACAATAGTCTTAAAAAACATGTTTACAGATATGATAATAAAAACTACTTAAAGTAGAAAAAATCTTACGAAATAATCTTAGTTCTGTTAATAAAATTAAACAATATAAAAGAGCAATTGGTTTTGTACTAGACCTGTTAGAAAAAAAACACAACTTTTATGCAAACAATTGTATGAAACACGCCAACACTTTTTATACATTTAACCAACTACATGTGACCGAAAGATGGGATACACCAAAACCACACCCACCACAAGAAAATATAGTACATACTGAAGAACGGTCAATAAGTAATCTATATTTGTGTAAATTTCAGAGTTTCTGAAATATGAAAATACACAATTAAAAATTTTTAAACCTAGTATTTTTATTTACATTAAAACCGAACTCACTTTCCGAATACACCTTATACATATTTTAGCAGTCATGTTTCCAAAGATTAAATATTTAACAAAAGTTATCTTAAATAGGTTATTTACTCACCAATTCAATTACAGGAATAAGTGCATTCAAGTCTGGATCGTTAGCTGCAACCTCCGGCCTGTAATATATACACGCTTGATACCATGTACTTTGATAAAATAAACTAAAATATAATCATGGCAAACAGCTATCTTGCTGATGAGGTGTAAAAAGTTACTAAAAACTAACAAGAGTGAACAATATCATTAAAAAGAAACATTTCAAGAGACAAAATCAGTCTTAGCACAAAAAGTTATTTTGATAAAGGGGACATTCTCAGTGTGACACACAGGACAACTTTAAAAAAAAACACTTTTTTAAAAGGAAATTAATAATAATCAAAACAAAAAATTATAATTTGCAGGAAAAAATAAAACATGTTTGAATATATCCTAATTTATATCTGAAATCCAACGCTCAAGAAATAAGGCATAAACAAGAGTATTGCTGTAGTCTCTGGGAGAAATAGAAGTCCGGGCGTTTATTAGGTCAGAATGGTGAAAGAAATTTACTTCTTGTTTACATGAAGCTATTGTATACAGAAGATGCGAGGTGATGCACCAGCAGTAATACCTGGGCAGAAATATATTAATCTAGGGTATTAGAGACAAGATATACGCATGCACAGCAAACCAATCAGAACTGAGTATGGTTCACGGGAGTGAACTAGGTTTCACAGGATTAGGCTGTTTCAAAGCCAGGAGAGAAGTTTGGAGATTTTTAACAAGGTTGTTTAGGTGTTAGTAAATGGAACTACGTTGTGTAACTCAGTTCATATGTTGTTTATGTGATGACAGTAACACGTGGGACTGATATGGATGCTTGAATCATTACCACCTTAGTTCACTGAATATTTTCTATGAATTGTGTTTTTTATTTTTCTTATCATAAGAATGTTTCTTTTCAATAATCCCTTTATATTGTTTATTTTTAAACCTATGTTTTTCTATATGTTTAAACCTATGTTTTTCTATATGTTTAAACCTATGTTTTTCTATATGTTTAAACCTATGTTTTTCTATATGTTTAAACCTATGTTTAAACAAGGATAACACATTTTGGATTGAAGTTTTGGAAGTTGTTAAGATAAAAAAAAACTTGCAGTGAGATGTGCGAAAAGCTGTTGTTAAAAACATGCAAAAACAATTTGAAATAAGTTCACATGAAGTAAATCAAATCACACCATTTCATTTGAAAAAGACAAAATCAGTTTATAGTCTAATTTATTTCTCAGATGAAGACAGCAAAATTGAAAATAACGTAGAAGGGATTGAAGAATTGCAATCAGTTCCTTTTCTAAACCTTAGAGTCGATAACATTAAAACAGGTTGAGTTTGATTGTGGTTCCTTAAAAAAAGGAAATTAAATACCGTTGTGTGTGTTTTAGAAAGTGCAGTCGAAGAAGATGGATTAACGTTGCAAGTTTAAAAACAATACAGTTCTTGCCAAAGGTTTGTTCTGGTTGAAAATGGCACGTCCTACATGCCTTCTGATCAGGTTTTTTGTCCACTACAAAGATGAAAGAATGGTCTACGTGTTTCTTGGACTAATACCAGATATTTACAAAAAAAAACTAAAAATGAGTTACCACTGAGGGGGACTTTTGCTCATTTTTTGTTTCAAACAGTCCTTTCTTTTTATTTAATGTAGTAATACTTAAGGTTAAAGAGAGAAAATTTATTTTAACTTCCTGCAACTGAAACTGATAATGAGTTTTAGTTGACTAAAACCATGTCAACTCTGGTCTCTCCTCAAATCGTATAAATCTAAAACCATGTCAAATCAACACAGTGCTTCTCCTTGCCACCTCAGATTTTGATGAAATTCAATATACAGGTAAACTCAGAAAAACACTAAATATCTGAAATATCTCTACCATTTTTCCACATTATATCTACCTACCAAGTCCCCAAAAAAAGCTATAAAATGGTTCATCTGGATAGTTTTCAATTGCAACTGAGGCGCTCCTAATTATGTTAGAGCTGCAAAAATGTCATTTTAAAGCTTTATTGACGACCTTTTATATAACTGCAACACTATACAGGTTGGGCAGAATTTTTTTTTTAGATTCAAAGTGAAAATTTGAAATTTCAAAATATCATTAGTTTTAGGAATTTTCAAAAAAATACATGTTGTTCCTTATAATACTGATAATCAATTCAGAAAATTTGATGATGAAATTCTTATGGGTTTACATTTAAAAAATATTGTATGAAATGAAATGTTTTTTCCAAAATACAAATACACCTTTGCATTCATTTACAATGGCAACTTTATTAGTTGCAAATTACATGGAATCTGATATTCAAAATGTATGTAGGCTACCTGGGCATTGCAAGATTGCGGGAAATGAGAGAACAGACCTGTAGGCCAAAATAGAAGCAGCTGCTCGACTTAAGGGACCACAGCCTTCGTGCAGGGTTAGTTGTGCAACTGTAAAATGTGTAGTAAGAAAGTGGGCTAGGGAAGAACATATCAAACGATGGACGCAATTCCCTGGCCAATGATTAGAGAAACATTTTCTCTCAGGAACAGACCCTACACTGATAATGACACTTGTTTAGTTCAACAGAAGATCGCTGAGGCAGGTCATCACCATGATCACCTGACATGACCACATCTGGAGTCACCTACATAGATGAAATTGCTAGAAATCTTACCTGAGTATCGTCTGTGTGGGCAGGGGGCTGAAACTGCAGCACAGAGTGTGAGGTCATGGAGACAATAATAGACTCTTTGACCTCAACAATTAGATAAGGAGTTTCAAAAGGACACTTTGTACAAGAAGATTCTGGAGCTTGTCAAGAGCACTGGAGCCAGTTTAAGGTGAAGTAGAAGGGGAACACAAAGAGCTTGTAGCTGATGTGTCGGAGGCCACAGAGCCTCGGTAATAACTTTAGGGGAAAAATGTAGGCTACAGTGCAGTTAAAAGACAAGTTATTAAGAAAAAGTAACACTTTTTTTTAATTGTCCTTTGGTGCATCTACCTGTGTTGCTTATCTTATGGCCTGATAAAACTTATGTATTTTTATTACAAAAAAGAAAAAACATTCCAATCAAATTATTCTTCTTTGAAAACTCATTCTTACTGACCACTTCTCAGAGAATCAACCAAAAGATTAAGACCAGTTCATTATTTACTCTGATTACTACTTAGTGACAAGTACCAAACTCTGATTATATATTGCAAAATTGGAACCATTCAAAATTAATTTAAAAAATCATAAATATGTTATCTTACATTTTTTGCGAAAATCTGGTGTCATCATAAACAGTATTAAAATGTGAATCAACTGGATTGTTTAACAACTAAAAAATATGTAATTTAAAATTGAAATAAAAAACCAAGTTACATTTTAAAAAATTATGAAAGTGAACCTGAAACAGTGGTAATAAGTAGCATAAGCAGAGCAAACTCCTGTTAATAACACAAAATAGATTAAAAGAAATTAACTGAAAAACTTCACTAGTTATAGACATAAATTTTATTTTAAATTTAATCAAACATACATAAACTTAAAAAGCAAAAATGAATGTTTCCTATTAAATTATGTTTTCCTATTTTTTTTAATAAGAGTTAAGCTTTTCCAAAATATTCTGTCACTTGCATTTGCTAGTTTTTTTTTAACAATAAAATAAAGCAGTGTGTATATGATCTGACTATATGATCTTCCCCAGCCATTTTAGTACTAGTCAAGCACAAAAAGATCGGTTTGCTAATGTAGTGAGCAGTGGAAATCGATTTTTACAAAAGCGATCAGTAGTCACAAATGTTGTGACTTATGGTGCATTTATATTTTTGTAAATACAAGGATTCCCCTGCATGTCCTCTACTCACAATTACAGGCATGTAGTATTGCATGCACTGTTTGTATTATAAAGCATATATAATGGAAATAATATCAGTTTACTATGAAATGCAAAAAAAAAATCACAATAAGTGTTGTTTGTACTAAATTTCATCAAAAATATTATTTATTATTAATAAAAATTAATATTTTCCCAGTATATCATGGATGATCCACAATGTAGGTAATCAGGAATCTACTATAACAAGAAAATGGAACTATCATTTTATAATAAATACAGATGTATTTACATCAGTAAGTTAATTTTAAAATCAATATTCCTGAATTAACTGAAAATAACACTGGAGTTCCATGAATTAACTTAACTTTATGAACACATTGTGTTTTCCCACTGAATAAAATAGACCATAGACTATTAATACATTACTTACCATTCATCCAGCCCTTCTTCCTGGATGTTTACACTTTCACTTCCATCAATGTTTAACTGCTTCCTTTGTCCACCTTTAGTTTCCTTGTCATCTTTCTTTTGTTCATCACTGTCTTCTTCAAGTAATTCTTGTTTAACCTCAACAAATTCATTTTCAAATCTCACACCCTTTGACACCAATGGTGTATTCTGTTCCATTCTTAAAAACTGGAATACAATTAAAACTAATACCCAAACATGTATAAAAAAAACATCATTTCTAAGCCTTGTATAATTAAATTTTGATTACAGCAATTAATTGTTCAATTTTAAATATACCTTCAAAATAGGGTACTGCTCACGCCACTTTCTATTAAAATATTTTTAACTGTCTTCCTTTCTTATCCCTCAAAATAAGGTCTTCAAAAATTTAAACTATGCCTAACACCTACTTTTTTATAAGGTTTATATTTTATGCTTGTTTGACTAAAAAAGCCGGAGCATCAATGTTACTTATGAAAAAGCCAAAAGTAGTAAACTGCAATCATACCTACATACAGGCCAAAGCTGTAGTAAGATGCCCACTATTTTATAAACTGAACTGCAGTACGCTACTCTCCTAAAAAACTAATACAACCATAAAAGAGATATCACATTGCTAGTGTTCACCAGGTATACAAACCTCATGTCTACGACAACATTTTATTGCAGATATCTCTGCAGTCTATGTATTAAAAAGCAAAATTTGGAAAATCAAATTATAAGGCCACTGTCATTAACAAGAAATTTTATATCTCAAATTTGGTATCTATAGGATACTATATATAAGTTGGGTCTACAGAAATCCTTAAAACTGTAATAACAGGATGTTTTATCAATATTTTTATTATTTTCCTATTATTCCAAGAAAAGTTCAAGGTGATGTAATTCCTTCTCAATAAAGCCGGATCTATACAAAGTTGAAATCCATCACCAACTTAATTCAATTTAAAAGGCACTGCCCCCTCTTCGACACTTAACACTTTAAATTTATGGATTTTTAGATACCATCATAATATTTACCATAAATTTTCAATTTTAACTTTGTTGTATTAAATTTTTTTGAAATCATCAATTTTGTGTAGCATCACATTTTGTGCTCTGTCACATTATTTTCTGTAATATGAGATCCTTGAGTTTTATCTCAATGAACAAATGAGCTGAGAAAATCTTTACTTTGTTTCTTGTTCTACAGCAGAACAAAAAAAAAAAAACAAGTAACTTACTTTCATAGGATATAAACAAATTATCATTATTCATTAATCATAGTGTTTTAGAATAGGCTGGGCACAATACAATACAAATGAAATTAACCATATAATTTACAGTTACCAGTAAATGATTTTACACCTGCACGATGCTGTAAGTAGGCCTACTAATTATAACAGGTTAACTGTAACCTGCACTTTGACACACTGTTAATGTACTCTTGTGTCTCATTATCTTGTTGTCTCGACTTTTTAAACATGCTATTCTATTGTTAGTAATCACAAACTAATAATATATTTCTAAACGGTAACAGGTGCTGGTGACTGGTGACAAATGAATACTAAACAATAACCAAATGTTATTAGGAAATAGGATTGTCAGCATAACAAAATTTTATTGGAAAAAATCACTATAGTGTTAATTTTCGAAAGCTCTTAGAAAAATGTTTTCACCATTAAGTTATATGGTATCTATGCTGTTTAACTTATGATTTTTAAATATTTTTTTCTTTTGTTGCATACTTTATCATTCAATTAAGAGATACTCACCCACGGGAGATTAAATTTTCTATGCCAAGTCATGGTTTTATGCAATTTTTAACAGAAGTATATTGTGACATCACTGCTGTTTACATTACATTGACCATGTTAGATAGAGACCTATTATGCATATGTGATAACCTTAAAGTGTTTTGCATATGTACCAGTTAAATTCAGGAAAATATGTTATTTTCGAATGAAAAATAAATTTTCAGATAGGTGAGGCTAGTGAAGGTCACGCTAATCTAGACATTTAGGTTACCCAAAGTGAATGACTGACAAGATGAATTAAATTTGTTATTTAATTTTTAGAATCTTACATTAGGCTACTTAACAGTATTTGTTTACATAATCCTAACAAAAAATGACTTGAAAATGTTTTATTAGAATTGATGGTATGTTAGACCATGAGTTTAAATTTAAAATAATAATCATTTGTACATAACAGCATTAAGAAGTTATTAAAATTTGAAAGCATTATCACAACTCTAAATAGCTGAATTTACTGGATGACTAAATTTTTCATCTTAGCAGAAGATTACTACTAATAAGAGCTTAAGAAAACAAGACGTTTTTCGATTGAAATTTTAATACAAAGGTTACAATAACACATAACTGAAATCAAAAAACACAAACAGAATTATACTTACAAGAATAAAAATAGTATATATTAGACATTTACAGTACAATAATATAATAAAATAATAATTCTTAACCTCATCATATCTAAACACTAAAGCCTACAATCGCTTGGCTTTTGGTTAACAGTAGCTTCTCACAGTTCACATAGTTCCTATCACAGATTATACAGGGCTCACACTTCACAATCACATACCACAATTACAACAGCAATCATATAACGATAGATTAAAAAAAAAGAATGAAAATCCATAAGGATGTTATTAAGGATGGACATGAACTGCATATTAAAAGTTTATAGTTGTGGATCACGATGTAAAGTAAATTTATTACTTATCATCATCGTGGTTTGTAGATATTATATTACACTGTACTCACGATGACCGTGGTCTACTGTATGTACTCATAAATAAAATCATAGATAAGAAACAACTAGTAAAATTTAATATTTTTTATTGTTATTTTTTTTTATTTTAAGGCGAAAAACACATTAGGCTATTATCGCCTCCTTAAATGTAAATGTGAGTGTAAAGTGTTAAAGTCGTAAGTGTAGTGTTGTAAGTGTGTGTTAAGACTCGGGTATTGCGAGGGATGTCTAAATCCTTTCAATAAGTGCAGTTAGTCTAATATAGCTTACTCATAAAGAGAACGTAATATTTTTTTTTAAATATTATTTAATTCAAATTATTGTGAATACAGCAGATAAAGTATTACTAAACAGGAACAAATTTCGCAATAATTTTCAAATGTAAGCCTTTGGTATTACCTAAGATTTGGATAGTAAGATTTCAAAAAATTAAAATTATTTAAAGAAATATCTACAGAACTGTAACGTATTGTATAAGCATAATAATTTCACTACTAAAAGTACAAGCAGTATATTATTATAAAACCCTTAAAAGTACACAATATTATTTAAGTTTTAACAGTTCAATTTAAATGAATGACATTCCTTCCACAGCCTAACGGATTTTTCCAATAATAATCATTGCTATTTGGCTTTGTGGCAGCCATATTGCAATATTTTTCACTTTGAGTTACATGGGTAAAAGTTGTAAAATAAAGTGACATTTATTTTACTTACTGGAAAAGTGAAATTTTTGTAAATAAAATTTAATTGTTGGGTAAGTCATTCAATAGTTAAGTTGAAATTGTTGTGTATTTACAATTTTCAATATGGATGGAATTTGTTTACTGACATTGAACGTTGAAGTAGCTGTCTTATTTTACTGTTTTTATATTTTATACTAACCTAATAGATGACTCAACATTGATTTTTCATAGTACACAAATAATTATCGTCAATGTAAATGAAAAATATGGCATGATTGTTTTTGGTATACAGACGTTTTTGGCATACATTGTACATAGTTTTAAATAGTTGACACATTTTCAGTGGCTACAAGCAGTAAGACAAATTAGTGAATAACAATATATGGCATTTTGTATGTAGGTAACCCACAAGAATGTTTTTGTGTCAGCTAGGCTGTGTATTAGTTAATTGTGATAGTTACAAACTCTGACTTTTTTAGATCCTGATATAAAATATCTTTCTCATTAGAAATAAATTGGATCTAGTTAAACATAATGAAAATTAATCATAAATTGTGTTTGTGACTCACTTATAGGCCCTAGTAGAATACTAACAATTTTCGTAAAATATGTCATTTAAGAAATTCATCGTGGTTTTATTATCTACATGTATATAATGTGTATTTGAGTAAACTTTCCAAGGAAATAAATTAGTAGGCTATTGGTCCATAATACTGTGACAACCTTATTATACCTTATTGGCCTTGATGTAGATAGATTACATAAAATATAACATAAGCCTGTAGGCTATAAATACATCAAAAATGCATAAAACCATTACAATATATTTATTGTGCCTTAAAGTGTTTAGTAGTAAAACAAACATTAACTTGACATTTAGAATGTCATTTTCTTCTGGATTAAATAAAATTGTTGTGTTATTAGCTTTAAGTACACAAACACTTTTGTATTTTATTGATATTTTAATCAGAAAATCAAGTATCCTATTTCAAGGGAAATACTTGTTCAATACCTAATTTAAGCTACAATACAATGTTTTCATGGTCATGATGTTCTGGATTGTTATATTACATTATCACTGTGACCATTCACTAAATTATTCAGTACTGTACCAAGCAGGTTTAAAACTTAAGAAAATAATTTTCAGTAAGATATAAAATTTACAAACAATTAATTAGCTTAAGCATTTCACAAACTTGTTTTGCAATTAATTTTGTGCTTTGAAGTATTGAAAAGATATAATACTTAAATGATTATAATTGTTAAGCTTTATGTTTATTTATAAGTATATATTTCCTAATAAAATTGGAAACAAATGTAGTACTGTCATAATAAATAGTATATGAATTGTATAAGTAGTATAGTTAATTGTAAGAATTATAATTTTAGTTTTACTTTTCAATTAATTGCAAATATTACTTCATAAATTAACTTACTACTACTACTGTAAAATAAATTAAAATAATAAATTAATTAATTTCATAAATAATAATAATTCATAAATTACTTCGTATTTATTATTTGAAGTATTATTATTATGCCTATAAATAGGCCTACAATTTAAAGAATTTTTATTTTTATTTTAGTTTCAGAATTAAATAAAAGTATATAATTTAAATGTAAAACTCTTGCTTTAACCTGTAGTTCTTGTCTTGAGTAAAAATTTAATGATGCTTTTTTATATAGACAATTGAATAAAAACATTTAAAGAATATTATTTATTTATTCATGGTTTGCATTACCATAAGTTTAAGGCTCCACAGGTTTCTTTTCTAATTTTTATGTTAAACAAAAGTAGTTATGGTAATTTTCTTTTTTTTTTGCAATGTTCATGTTATAAAAAATAATTATCTATTTTCGTTTTTTAGAATCTCAAAAATGTCCCAGTTTAAGAATAAAGATGAAGAGATTTTACATTGGAAGGGACGATGTGAAGATTTAGAAAAAGAACTAGAAGAATTTAGAGAGCAGTCGCAAATGTATGAACGTGAATTGGAAGCATCGTTAGAACAGGCTGATAAAACAATTCGTGAGAACAAGTTAAGAAACAACAGACTTCAGCTTGACCTTGATACATTACGAGTAAGTTTTAAAGTTAAAATTACTATATATTTGTAATTACATAGTAACAATAGTAGTAACAAATAGCTCACTGTCAATACTAAATGAAAGAGCACTTCTTTCTGAACACATTTGTGTAATTGTGTAATTCTGAACACATTTGTGCAATGGACAAACCTCCATTGCAGGTTTGTCTATCAGGAAGACCAGAATCATATCTTTTTGGTCTTCTCTGGCTGATAAGACTTCCCATTTCTTTCCCCTCAAGGCCGGATTCTGACTGCCGAGCATGCTGACAATAGCTTCAGAGCGAGCCCAGGCTCTCCAGCTGACCCAGTCTAAAGATCACCTCAGCCCTGTCGCTGGCCCACTATGCCCTGACTCCATCCAGCCTTGTAGTCCCTACTGTGGCCATCAACCACTCCCTAGTGGGCGCATTGGAGCAGGCTACAATAAGAGCACCTCTCTCCAAATAACACCCTGAAAATTATGGGAGATAACCATCAGCGAGCTTCTCAAATGCTCCCACTATCTTTATCTGCAAGCTGTCCCCATTCTCCACAGTCAACGTTTGACTGGAGCAGTCTACAGAAACAACTGGTACCTTCCTCAAATAAAATGTCTCACTGAAAGTTTAGGTTTATGTGTAGGGTGATCACCCACTCGTCTCACCGTCTGTGTGTCCTCGTCCTCTGAGTTCTCACGTCAAATGGAGAGGTATTTGACTCCTGCCGTCTTCTTTTCCTCTCTCCTGTTGAGACTACTTGAGAAGTGGAACCAGCTGCTGATGGCTGACTTGTCTGTCAGAATTGCTGGCAGTCTTCTTTCTTCTGTACCTGCATTTGTTCCACCTCTTGGGTTCCCATGTCTCACCACTAGTCGCGAGTAGCCATAATGACTTGCTTCCTCTCAGCCTTGATGAATCTCTCCCCCAGTCCATCTAACTGCACAGTCATGTCATCGAGCTGGGCTATAAAGTTGGCATCTTGTGGGCTAAGCAGATATTCCTCCTCCATTGGTATGGGTGTATGGGTAGAGGTAACATCCCATATCCAGTATCCATATCCTTCCTAGTAGAAGCCTTGGGTTTAGAGACCCCAACTTCACTAGCTGTCAGTATGTGAGAACTGGAAGCACCAACTATGATCCCAGGACTGACCTTGGCTGGTGCTTATCTAATTACTCAATCATTGGTTTCTGGTTTCTGTCTTTCCATACAAAATCCCACGAGTAGCTAGGGAAAATTTGGTCCACAGAACAGAGCCCTGCATGTTCAGGTAGGGCTATATACTCCGGGAGAGCACCCGGTATTTCAAAGGACTTTACCAATTAAAGACACATCACCAGTATCATTCATCTCTTCGATACAGGTAGCTTCCACCCTTCTGTGTGGACCTTGTGTAGTGCAGGATACAATTTTTCACTGTGCTGTTACGCAATTAACTTATGTGTACTATTCTGTCGGTCTTGAGCACAATCATTGCCCCTGAAACCCAAAAAGTAACCAGACATTCAACTGAGTGACCACTGCTCGGGTCCTTCAACTGTATTTAAATACATAAATCAGTTTAAATTGTTTTTAATATTACTAATAGCTAAATAACAATAGTATGCTCCTGATGTTCTTGCCATACAGTAAATGAAATCAACATTTCCTTGGTACTATTTTTATATAATTTGAATATTTACACACTTTATTTATTTATTTATTTAAGACTAAATTTCAAAATGTTACTGTAATTTACTATGGTAAACAATGAAAAAGACTAAAAGCAGTTTACAAAAAACAACTAGATTGATGGAACAACACACTTTAACAGTAATAATTTTGTGGGTGGAGCTTACAAATGTGTATGCTATGTGTTATACATTCCATGAAACGTACCCTTAAGCTTAAGGTTAAGAAGTGACAAATAATCAAATAAAATCAGATAAAAGATTTTGAGTGAGTGCACCTCTCTCTTGTGTTCTCTTACGTGTTACAGTTTAAAAAAATGTTCTGCTGTTCAGGTTGTTTTGTTTTGTCAATCCATAACCTTTTGAAAACTTATCCTTTTCTACAACTAACCGTACACCTAGAGCAACATTTAAAATTTCATCTGCTTTTGACATTTCTTGTTAGGTTGCAATGTTCAGAAACATATTGTAAGTGAACGTTCATGTGGTTGGTAATGTTCTAGTCTGTATTTTGAATGATATCATGTAACGGGAGAATGAGGTTGGTTTGATTGTAACAGTTACCTCAAGTGCTTATGGACAAGTCTGTGAGGATGCAAATTTTCTCTGCCATAGTGCCACAAATATATCCAGAAGCTCTTTTCTGTGCTCGACCCACTATATGAGGGGATGCAGAAATTATGGTCATTTAAAAAATCTAAACACTTGAGTCTGATAGACCGTCTATATCAGACTGTGTACAAAAGTCCTGTCATATTGTACAATGCTGTAAATCAGACATATCTTTTAATATGTTTACAGGTCTTTGTTTTGTGATTTCAGCACATTCATGATTTAATTAATAGTAGTACAGTCAACCTCGGATATAACACGGATGAAGGGACAAAACGTATATGAGCGCTGTAAATGAGATAGCGTTGTAACCGAGTTTAAAGTAAACTAGTTTGTGAATGGCGGCAATACTGTATGTAGTGAAAGAGAAGCATACTTTGTACTGTATACTTTAATCAATGGCTATTTTATTACAAATTGTTAAACATATTACATAATTTTGAAATATATTTAGTTAAAACTAATAGAAAATAAGTACTGTATAGGCTAGTGTATATACATGCACAGTTGTGAGGGTTCGTGAGATTGAAGTTTTCCCCTCACTAAGGCGTACAGTGTGTGTGTTAGAGGGAGAGCGAATGCTTTTATGCGAACAACACAATTTACATTGTTTGTTTAGCCTGCAATAAAATTCTAAGAAAGGGTCCGTTTCTATTCTTAACCTTTATTCTAAAAAATAGAACACAAATTGTATTTCAAGTGAGATGACTTTAGGTCAGCAGCTTAGAAAACTGCTAAGAGCACTAGTGGGACAGGGAGAAAAAAATGTGCAAGTGAGAGGTCATGTCCCCACTCTGTCACCATAGCTCCTCTGTTTTCCTTCACTATCACTAAGTAGTAAAAGTTTTTAGACTCAGATTGGCAGACTCTGTGTCACTGAACTGTTGGAGGGAGCTGGAGGGGAATTCTCGTGCAGGCCATTTACTAAGTGGCTGGACTATAACAGCAGCGTGACAGAATTGTATCTGAGTTCACAAAGCATTGTAACCGAGCCTAAAATACACATACACTTCATATAGAATATTGGGGGCATTATAAAAGTAGCGCTATAACCGAGTAAGTATTCTAACCGAGGGTGTTATAACCAAGGTGACTGTATTTTTCTGTCTTACAAAACAGTTTTAGTAAAGAGTTAATATATTTGTGCAGGACAAATCAGAACAAATGCAGAGGGAATTCATGGGTCAGATCTTAGACTTACAAGAGGAAGCAAGCCAGTATCGCAATCGTGAGGAACACTATGTTAAGTACATCAGGGAATTGGAACAGAAGAATGATGACCTTGAAAGGGCTCACAGGTGAGTGCTTGTGTCAGTAATGTCACCATTTGCATATTAAGGATTTAATTCAGAATAATCAAGAATTATGACTACGTGCATTAATAGGAAAGGAAGAAGGATTTGAAATATGCTGTTTTTAAAACATGCCTACTATTAAGCCTTCTCTGGAATAAAACAAGCTTTTTCCATAGTGTGTTCCTTTACTTCACTGCTACATTGGATGTTTTATCCACACTTTTGACTAGATTAGACAATAGTCTAGAGGAAGGGATAGTTCATTCCTAGGCAATGCGATCAGCTGACCTATTGTGGAACTAAACCTTTTAAAAATACCTAGTTCAGCAGATTGATAGCTTAGTAAGTTCCAACAAACTACTGATTTGTGTGTGATTCTGATCTCCCTGCTAAAGATCCCTAGGGTCTTGGAAACCAAAAATCCCTAGCCTCCTACTAGCAAGAGCCTCACAATCATGAATAATGGAACCTATAGTTTCCTCCTCCTTCCTGCACAACGTACACACAGTTTCTCCGTGGTACATACCTATTCTGTTCATGTCCACTGTCAAACCACAGTGCCCTGTAATAAGCCCCATGATCTTCCTGAGTTGTGCTCTGCTCAGGACATCTGCTGCCCCTTTAAGTCCTCCAAAAGGAACTTTGTTTAAGAGATGTTTACTATGGGAATGCCCATGAAGGTTATCGCATCTCACCTGATTTTGATTAGTGATCCACCTAAATAATTAATAAATAGCAGACTTGGCCAATGACAGATAAATCCCTAAAGCCAGCTCAGGTCCAATGAACTCAGATGCCAAGTCCAGTCAGCTGGTCTGCTTCCTCCTTATTCCCAGAACCTAACTTTAACCTCAGCCAACTCAACCCAACCTTCAACTCCTCTATGCCCTTGAACCCAGTGAAGAGTTACCCAGTTTCCCAGGGACAGAGTGTTGAGGTTCTCCCGACACTCCCAGACCAGCTTGGACTGAATTGTAGGACCCACAAATGCTGCCTGACTATCGGAATGAATATGAATGCATGCCTTCTTGAAGGCTCATTTCAAATTCTCCCAAACAGTCATTACTTCAGGTTGGAATACTGTTGCAAACATATTCTTTTGACTAAGGATAACAAAACTTTCGGAAACATTGATTGAAGTAAATGTTGATTCATGGATATATCATGATATTCCATATCATTATCAATATGGAATCAATTAACGTCCTAACTAAACAATACCGTGTTCTATGTTAATATTTAAAGAACATTTTTTGGTAATATCAAAATATCAGGACAAAAACGTCGATGTGTTCTAGATTTTTTTGCAATAAAACTGCAAATTTTGAAATAAAATTTATAATTGAAATCATATGTTATTCACAAAATGTGAAATTTATAGTTATCATAATAGTTGTTAGTTTCTACCTCTCTTTATATCACAGTTTTAAATTGAAAGATTTTACTTCAAAGACTGGGATTGAGGGTTACAATAACGCAGTCGGAAGTAATCATAAGTGAAATAATTGAGACATGCTGATGTTTTATTAACCTACTCTTCTTTGTTTTGTACTAAGAATGTAGTAGCATTTTGTAATCAGTTTTCATTTGTTGGATTACTATCGTTATCGAAACTTATTATTGCATTATCGAAACTTATTATTGCACTTTTTGATTGGAGTGTAGCAATAAGTTTTGGTAATGGAGGAAATCCAAAATGCAAAAACAAACATTTACAAAACTAGGAAAGACGAATAAAAGTACTAAAAAATCAATTTAAATTAATTTTATAATTTTATTATTTAATATAACAATTTTTTGTAATAACAGAAAATGTGCTCCATTATGTTGAATGAGAAGCAACATCACTAAACTCTTAATTTTGATATTGCTATATCATTATATCAGGACACACCATACATAATCATGATCATTGATGTTTAGATGTGATCCTCTAGTTCAGGGGTCTCCAAACTTTCCAGCCTTAGGGCCATACTGATTACTCCAGTAAGTTCCGAGGGCCAAAACCATATTATCATTGTTGCCAGTGGTAAAAAGTGAAATAGTCCACTGATGAAAAAAAAAGTCCGAAAAAGTATGCAACGGATTCATTTCAATAATTTGTTAGTTATTATATACTGAAGTTAAATTTTCTGCATATTATACATGTCTTTACTCATTACAATTCTGTGTTTCTTTATCCAACTTATCACAAAAACAATAACAATAAGCCTACAACAATGTTATGAGTAGTTAGCCCATGACCATATCAATGTAGATGTCATATTAATAATTATTCAACATAAAATTAGTATACTTCAGTAAACTAAATTTAATTTGCTATAAAAAATATGTTCTCTAAAAGGAGTTTTCAAGTATGCTAGCTCTCCGCTGGCCGGACAAAATCTGTCTGCGGGCCGGATATGGCCCTCGGGCCGTAGTTTGGAGACCCCTGCTCTAGTTCATATATTAAGTATCCTCAGAGGTACTTAAAAAGTCTTTGGCAGTTCTTGAGTTCTGTTACATGAATGTTAGAAGTTACATATTCACAATCATTTTAATAGTTTTACCTGCAAAGAGAAGTTTATTAATAAAGGTTAACAGTTTTTTTAAACTTTATTTGAATAAAATATTACAAGTGTGTCTAAATATACTAGTAATGAGTTTTCGGAAAAAGTGTTTCTTTGTTTTTTTTATACCCTTTTAAGGTTATGAATCAGGTTTTATAATATTTTTTATTATGGAATAGATTAATACCTTGAAACTAAAGTAAATTGACCAGTCAAACTGAAAATAATTATGAATATCACTTTTAAAATGAAAGACCAATACAGTAGACTCTCTATAGTTTGGCCACTTCAGGACTGGTACCTATGCCAAATGAAGTGAAACCAATAATTGGCACACAGAAGGGGCTGTAACAGCACAAACATTTTAATTTAACATATCTAGGCTACAGCATAAATCTTAAAGCCATATGTCAACACATCAAGAAATTAAGACAAAATACTGAACTAGGATAACCAACAGAATGTTAATTTGTGATCGAGATTGTTAGTAAAGATATTAATACTGAAATCGCCTAAAGAAAGTTTAAAAAGACTGAGTTAGAAATTCAATACCAAAGCTTAAATTGCCTAAATGGTTTTCTTCAAAAATCATAAATTGTTGATTTGACTATCCCTGTTTATGGGCATTTTTGTGTTAAAAACTTATGGTCATAACCTGTCACAGCAACTTATTCTTTGTAAAATAACAATTGTTTTTTATCTCTTACTATTTATCTAAGTGTGTATCATTTTATAAAATAATTAACAGGATGTAATTTGTTTTGTTTCAGGGTGATGTACGTATCTTTGGGCGAGTTTGAATCAAAACTAAACTCCACAATCGAACGAAACGTCCTCTTAGAGTCTGAACTGGATGAGAAAGAAGCCCTGCAAGTTTTAGTGCAAAGACTAAAAGACGAAGCAAGAGGTGAGCATTTAAAAAAGTATTTTGAAGAAGTCCTATTTTCTTAAAATTGGTTGCTGATTTTTCTCAAACTATGTTCTTTTTGTTTATAATTTGTTGCACTACCATGAATTATGATTGTTCATATATGATTAAAATTTGAGGAAAATCTGGTGAAACAATTCTGAGAAATTATTTTTTTTTTTTACCTTCAAAACTGGATTTTTTTTTGGAAAAATCCCCGCAGGAGAGGTGCAGACTATCTACACCTATTGAGAGGATTTACATGTACATGTCCCTCGTGGTACCCGAGTCTAACACACACTTACAACTTTAACACTTTACACTCACACTTACATTTAGGGCAGCGAAAATAGCCTCAATGTGCTTTTCACCTTAAATTACAAAAAAAAAAAAATTGGGAAAATTGTTTCAATTAAAAAAAAATTCAATGTTTTCATCTTTTTAATGGGCCTATGCAATTAAATTTAGCCTATATTACAATAGAATTATTATTTTCTGAAAAAGTTTGTGTTTAACTTCATTAATTATAAATTATTTCTTTGCAGATTTAAGACAAGAGATTCAGGTCTTTGAACGAGAAAAAGTTTCCGATAACGACAAACTGCTAACGAGTAGAAAACCTTCTCTGAGGATCGTTGATTCCAATCAAATGGTATCGCCGAACACAAACTCACCATTGAAAAGTAAGCTGAACCAAGCATACCGTAGAACCCGAAACGTCTCTATTTTGAGTTGTATACGTAGTCAGACCAAACATAATAGTGATGATTAGGTGCCATCGGTTTTTACCTTAGGAAATGTTTTTGCTGTCGTAATTAAAAAAAAAAAAATCAGCATTTTTAGTTTCATGTTGCTGTAATACTGTGCAAATTAAAAGTTAATAAAGTTTAGGTTCAATTTTAATTAAAAGAATATTTATGAAAGGTCAGGTTTAATTTAAATTAATACGGAATTAACTTGAATTTTTTTTTTTTTTAAATAAAAAGTTTGTTATATAAACTATAAAATAAAAGGGGAATTCTCAGCTTTTCCATGTCTAATATGTTGTATTTTTTAATCAACATATTTTAGATATTTTGCAATCTGCTTTTCACATTAGTTTGTTAATGTCAATTGGGCTCAGAAACCTGCAATTTACAAAAGCTTAACATTTAAGGATATTGAATTAAAACAAAGATGTATAATTATTTTATTTTTATACACTAGCATAATAAACATTTTTTTTTAATGTCCACATCAGATTAAAAAAGTTATTGACCTAACCGGTTAACTAAGATAGTTTTTTTTTATCTTTGTTTTTTCATGTTGTGTATTTATAATTGTTGTGTGCATTGTTGTGTTATAGTTGTGTTACAACTGTTGTCATACTTTCTAAAAATGTTTGTGAAAAATTGAAAATAAAATCATAACTTTTTTTAAGTTTAAATAAATTTAACAGGTTTAAATAAATTGTTTTTTTAATTTTGGTATCTGACAAAAATTTATGTAATGATTATGAAATTTATTCGATTTGTATGGTATTACAGTAAACAAAACCTTTTTTATTATTATTGTTATTAATACATTTTTGTTAATATTTTTTTCTGAATAACCAAAAGATAACTGAATATTTTTTTAACATGTGATAATAATGTGTGTGCCTTAAGTAAATTAGTGATAGATTTTAGTATTTCATGTAATTTTGATTAGAAGAAAATTTAGCTTATAGTAGGATTAAAGAGTGTTAAGTGACAGTTAAGTTATTGTATAGTAAGTTTAATTACATTTGTGTTACCAAGCAAATGTAAATTAACTCTTTCATAAAAATTAAAAATACAGTTTTTAATTACGCATTCATATTTATCAACAATCAAAGCGATATTGTAAAGTTTATTGTAAAATAATTGGTGCAGAATTTTTTTACATACTATCTTATTTTATAAATTTATTATATTATTCAGAAAAAACTCAAAATATCTTTCCAAATATTTTTAGGTCAAGGGTTATCAGCAAAAAATCGCCAATGAAAATAATTTAAAGGCCCCCTATACACCTTCTAATCCAAAGTCCTAAATGTAGAAAGAAAATTGTATCGTCTAGTAAAAGAATTTTCTCATGTAGAAGAAATTTTATTGAGTGTAGTATAATCGCCCTTACAAAAGTCTAAATCTTCTTTGAAAAGGTCACATGGTCATATGAACTAGCCAACTAAAAACAGATCACTCTCCATCTTCCTTCTTAAATTGGAAAGCACAGTTGGAAGTTAGTTGTTTCCAAGTTAGTTGTTCCAGTTAGTTGTTTTGTGTACAAAGTCTGTTGTGCTCAAGAACTTCGCGCATCTCAAGGTGGTAGGTACTTACTTACTACAATAAGAAGCAGAAGATGTATTTCTGTTTACACCAATCCCTCGCCTCATTATTGTAACTGGAATAAAATATGGACGATACAAAAAGAAAATTAAATAAATAAGTACATTAAGTAAAATGGAGGAAAATTGAAATGTTAGCGTGTTATAAAAGTAACTGTCGTCTATGGGAGACTAGCCATCCTTTATATTCATCTAGAGATAGCATCAGAAACCATGCTATAAAAGCCTCTTTGCACACTTTCGCCCAGAAGCTAAAACTGTTAGTATGGCAATAAATCTTTCTTTTGCTGTAACAGAATCTGCCATTATTAATGAAAATTCATTTCTTTTATGATTTGCTTCACACACACAGTTCCTAAAACAATAGGTCATTCATTCTTGAAACTTTTCGAAAAATATTTCTGTTAATTTATTTTTAAAATATCAAATGGATAAATTTATTTCCTTTAACAACTTTTTTTGCTCTAAGGTTCCTTTCTGGTGGAAGATCAGTACTGTTGTAGTTATGACTGATTCTTTTAATTCTCAACAAAAACGATGCTATGTGACTACGACAATGTGACCAGATGAATAATTTTTTTCTAAGTAAGGAAATAAAAAAATATATAATAAGTAATAAATAAGACAGCATGAATTGTGATCCCTTTTCTTAAACGAAAGATCAGGATGGATTAGAAGGTGTGTAACACTTACGAGAAAGAAATACAAACATAAACAGTTTGACAAATTTATTTGAGCAGTTTCACTGATTTCTTTATTTCCATTTTCACTAAAATTTTCACTAATTTCCATCATCAAAATGAAATATATACATTTAACAAATAAGAAAGAGAGAGGCAAAGGATAGAAGGAAAGGTAAACAAAACTGACTGGAAAGGAAGTATGGTTGAAGATGGGTTTGGGTAATGGTGGAAAATTAAAAGCTGTTTGTTGATTTAAGTTGGAAATTGTAACATTAATTTCCAAACGTACTAAATTATTTAATTTTCTACTTTTCTGTTTAAAATACAAAACTTCAACACTAATTTTAGGAGAAAAATAGTAAGCGTTGAAAAATTAATATTATTTGAAAAATAATATGGATGCTGTTTATAATAAATGGTTATCAATATTTAAATTATGAGGGCTGTTCGTAAAGTAAGTTCTATGTAAGGTTAAAAAAACTCATTACATTTACCACTTTTTATTATATACATTTGACAGAGCATATCAAAACTATTTTTCAACATAATTACCACCTACATTTAAGCCCTTGTCATATCTATGAACAAGCTTATCAATACATAATGAATAAAAATCAACTATGTGTGCATGTAACCTTTCGTTGACAGTGTCTTTCAACTCGTTAAAGTGCTAAGACTCAAGCACTTTTTTACATTTTGGGACAACAAATGGAAACCACTTGGGGCTAAATCAGGGCTTTAGGTTGGGTGGTCAAAAATATCCTACTCAAACTTTCCAGAGGTTTGTGATGGGCAGAGTGAGGCCGTGCATTGTTGTAAATCAGAAGAATGCCAGAGGTCAACTTTCACTGCCTTTTGTTTTGAATTTCTC
Source organism: Callitettix versicolor (assembly GCA_022606455.1). NCBI lineage: Eukaryota > Metazoa > Arthropoda > Insecta > Hemiptera > Cercopidae > Callitettix > Callitettix versicolor. The sequence continues at coordinate 28,591,521 of CM040186.1, forward strand.
TCCACAGTTTTTTTAAAGGTTCATTTTATACTGTAGCATTAATCATTGTGTCTCACTCAATGAACTCTATGAAAAAGATCCCTTTCCTCTCCCAAAAAAACCATTGCTATTAGTTTTTTTTAAGTTTGGCAGCCTTTGACCGATTTGCATGTGATCAAAAAGTTTGTTTCCTTAAGCATCATACCGACGAAGGAAGGTTTATAGCAGGTCCTAGTTTGTTCGTTTTTTTATGCATCAGTCAGACGTTTGGACACCCAGCGATCATAAAATTTGTAGTACCCAAGTTTCTGAGTCACAACTTCATAAAGGACAGTCCAAGATATCTGAGGGAAATACTGTACGAGCTCTGCAATAGTGAACTTCCAATTTTCCCTAACCTTTTCATTGATTTTTTCAACAAGTTCATCGAATAATACTGAGGATTGGTCCTTCTTTCTTCATCATGAACATTAGTGCACCTTTCCAGAAACAAACACCACCATTTTCTTAATGCGCTATCACTTATAACGTTCTCTTCACATATCTACGTATTTTACTTTTTTCTTCTGTAGAAATCAAATTATATCATGAACTTTTGGTGGCAGGACTATTGCTCGCAGGAGCCATTTTGATCATAGATTTGGAGTGCATGACATAGCATAACAGCCTTCAAAGCCAAAGCCAGGCTATCTAATGCCATCGAGAACAAGCCTCTATCCTTACTCCTTAACTATACCGTAATTAAACTTACTTTCCAAACAGCTCTCACAGATTTCTACGCTTCCAGATTTGTAAAGATTCTTTAAATTTACCAGACTGTTTTACATGTTTACTGTAAACACAATCATTACATAACATAGAAATGCTGTTGGAGTAACCAACTCTAAAAAGTTCAAGTTTTGGACATTTTAGGAATCATATCTCGAGAACACATTTTGAGTTAACTTTTTTAATATTTACATTAATAAATAACATACATATGTTTTTTTTTAATATATAAACTAATATATTTTGCATTTAAAAAAAAATAGGTAGATGACAAAATTTTATTTATGAAAACATGACATTAGTAAACAGCTGATTTTTTGAGGCATTAAAAAAATTATGAAAATTATTAAACAAATGAAAGAATTTGTTTCCAAACAGGACTTTCATTGATGAGTTTAAATTTAAAATGATAATTTACTCAGATTTTAACGCTGTATAATGCTGAATTCAGAGTTGTATTTCCTTAAAATTTTGAAACAGATTTTGACCAGTAACAAATTTGTCTAAGCTATTAACAAAATCAATTTTTGTGTTGTTTGATAAATGATTATGTGAGAGTGATAAATGCATCATTGTTTTCTTTTTTCCAAGGTAAAGTGAATGAATTTGTTAACAGAATTACGTGAAATTAAGAAAGTTTTCACAAAGCATCCAATTGCCTAGTCGTTTTCTTCGATCTATTCATGAATTGTTAATTTCTGTTATATTTTGGGGAACCTGATATTTTTAGAAATAACTGAATGTGAGAAAGTTTGTATTATGTTTTTGCACTCTTTATTTAACATTGTTTAAAAACAAAATTCTAGGAACAAACAAGAATTTTGAAGATAGTTTCAAATTAAGAAAGTTTTAATTAGTGAAATTCTACCAAAGAACTAGAAAAAATCTTAATTCCACCTTAAATGAACAAATAGCTTTTAATTGTTAGTTAAATGGTTCCAAAGTATTTTCTCTCAATGTGCATGCTTTTGGCTCATTTGTATCGGATATATTTTTAATATCAGCTAGTTTTAAAATTGAAACAATAGTTTATTTGAGAATTTTATTTAACAAGATGGTTTTATCGTTAGAGGTTTTCTTTGCATGCTTGCTTGTAGCCTGCTTCAAGCCATGTTGATACTTATAGTGTCCAGTGTTTTATAAATTTCTGGTTTGATTGATTAGCGTTTAATTCAAACTACATACAGCTAGCTTTGTGTTGCTTTGGTTTGAGCTTTTGTTAGACTAGTTGCTAGCATTGTAAATTATATTTTACTTTCTCCAGTTAAATAGAATCACGATTTATTCAAACTTCAGGTCAAACTATTCATTTGAGCTCACTGTACTGAGGCAGCCTAGTTTCCCTTCCTTCCGTCACATCAGTCATTAATTTGCAACTTTCATTAGTACAGTAGAGTTTTTGTTTATTCGATGCAAACAAACCAGTGTTGGATTAGCAGAGATGTTGAATAGTAAGTAAGGTAACAATATAAACTGCTTAATTGCTAAATGTTTTATTTTACAAAAATTTTAGAAAGAAATTCAACTTGGTTAAACAAGTAAATAATGGTCTCCTTGTTCAGTTATTGTTATTGTTCAGTTGTTCGGTTATTGTTGGAATAATGGTCTCCTAATAGGCTTCAGTTTTTTCCCCACTGTAAAGATAACTTCCTTGCTCTTACTAGCTATCGTAATTAAATGTGTTAATTAAACACAAACTTAACGATTATAACAGTAATACAGAAATTATAATAAAACAAAACTGAACATGAATGTTGGAAGTGAATTCAAACAAAACCCTTAAATATTTGCAGAACAGCAACAAATGCACTGGCTGTTGATTGTTTCGTATCAATAATGCAAATTTCACTAGTTTGGAATCCGACATTAGCTCATAAAATTATGTGCAGTGTAGTCGGATGTACTTGATGCTAAATAGTACTTTTTATTCGCTTAACATATTTTGCAATTTTTGCCGATGCCAATGTACATCGAATAAAACTTAGTCAGATTAGAAATAACAGATAGCGAGATTGCTGAAGTCATATATCACTTGAACTGTTGATAATCAAAAGCAACTTGGAGTTAATATTCTTTCTGGCTTCTTTTCTTTAAATCATGATGTGTAGGTATGCCAATACTCTCTAACTAAACAATTCATGGTTCATGACCTTGAAACTAGGGATGGCTAGAGTCGTGACAATGCAATTTGCAATAATGTGAAAATTATTAAAAAAAGACTTACAGCTAATTATTTTAAGACTTTTTTTTATTCAGTCCACCCCTTATCATGTTATCTCATAACTAAGGAGAAGGTATTTTTAACTTCTCATCAAATTAACCATTCAGTCTTTTTGTTTATAAGTCATACTTTTTGTTTGAAACTATTTTTGTTTTTATTTTTTGAACATACATATATATATGTGTGTGTGTGTGTGTGTGTGTGTGTGTGTGTGTGTGTGTGTGTGTATGTGCATGCGCGCACACACACACAGATCACAAAAAAATAAAGTAACATTATACAAAATATTGTTTAGCACTGGACAAGTTGGTACTTGCGTGAACAAAATAAATTATAAATAAAAACATGGAATGCTGGTTCAAAATGCTGACCTGATGCCATTAAGACAACTGATGTCAAGCCTAATTATCACCTCAACTATTATGCTCCCCACCATCTTCTGATTCACATGTCTATACCTGTGTTGTAAAGTCTGTTACAGAGACTGTTCTTTATAGCATAATGATGTACTATTCAAAAAACATTGTTTTCTATCATTAATTCCAAACATATTGTCTACCCTTTGTATACACAATCTGTCCTTACGAACATGTTTATGGAATCAAAAACATCTTATACTGTGTTATGTATTTGTTATATTTAACACGTTGGCTGCTATTCCTAAGTATTATTAATTAAAATAATATGCTCAGATGCTATATATATATATATATATATATATATATATATATATATATATATATATATATATATATATATATATTATTTACCAAATGTGTTTGTTGTCCATAGTAAAGGCCTTTAGAATGTCTTTTTAGGGCTTAGAACACATTTTTATGTATAGTCACTTTTACTGGTGCGATTCGTACCACCCGATTGCCACACTATACCGCACAAACTGGAACTGTGGTTGTAGTCTTATTATATTTCAATACAAAGTTTACGTTATTATATGTTTATAAAATCTTTTGTGATATTTAAGCAAAAATCTTATTTATTTAAGCAAAAATAAATATTGTAAAAATTTACAATATTTACAGCACTAGCAATCATAAATTTTTTCCTTTTTTATGTGCGACTGAAAAGTGTCAAAGCACCCTACTGGACAGAATGCTGTGTTCCCAGGGCAGGCAGAACAGACATAAATGGTCCTCTTCTGTACGCCTTTTTCTTAACAAACTTTAAACCTTTTCCTAGCTCTAACACCATTTGTATTTTGAACATCATTTTTAATTAGTTTGTGCAGCAAGTTCTTTGATGGTGTCCTCAAAGGAAGATCGACTTTTGGCAGCAGCAATGCTCCAATGAGGTCATTGCAAAACACATACAATGGTATTTTTTCCTTTCCTGGTTGTGCATATTGTACATTGCCAAGGCATTTATTACCGTCATTTGGAGCATATGTACAAATATTTTTTTGTACCACCTGATGCTTTTATGCTCACCCCTGTGAGAGCATCTGATCACCGCGATCAACTCCCTTCATGTGGGCATTATACTGTACAATGGGAAGGGGCTTTATTCTCTCCTGATTTCGCCTATTTGTGATGGTAACCATGTCATTCTCAAATTCAGAGGATATATACAAGACATATCTCTTATCTTTTCATCGTCCTACCATCACAACTTTGAAATACTGAGCCTTAGTTTCCCTTCTTGCCAGGATAGCTTTGGTCACTTCAGTAGGGTTGTTTTTCCTGTCAGATCGCAGAGTGCCAGTAACATATGTGTTGTGGGCCAACAGTTTACTAGTCAGGGCAAAGCTATTGTAGAAATTATCCATATAAATGGAATGTCCTTTGTAGAGAAGACCACTCAACAAGTGCATAACAACTTTTGACTTATGCCCCTTTCCTCCAAGAATATCGTTCTTCCCTCCATATACTGGTAATCATAGACACAAGCCCAATGTTCACTCAATGTGTAAAGCTTAATTCAGTATTTATGCCGTTTCCCTTTGATATACTGCCAAAACTGGAGGCGGCCTCTCCACAAAACCATTGCTTCCTCAAGGGAAAGGTCCTTTGTAGGGAAGTATATGCAAGTCATCTTAGAGTTAAAGTAATCAACTAAAAATGATATCTTTTGAAGGTGATTATTTGATTTAGCTGTAGGATTTGAAAAGTGTAGGCATCTCATGATAACTAAAAATCTATCACGGCTCATGTACTGCCTAAATATAGGTATGTTGTCAATATCTGTCCGTTTTCCAGTAATCCTGATATCTGTTTAATTTTATAGAGCCCATATGTAACGATAGGCCCAAAAATATTTTAAGTTCTGGTATAGTAATGTCTTGAAACTTATTAATTCTAGAACCAGGTTGAGTTGATGGACCAATAAATAATTCCATTGCATATGCATTAGTAAAATCGCAGATACTTAGTAGGAAAATATCATCCAATAAAAGAAAGAACCAGTCAACAGGTTTGTTATTTCCTGGAATGGGTTGGATAAGTTTGTTACTTCCAGTAAAGGGAATATGTTTTAGGCCAAAAGTATCGTTAGACCAGACTGGATTTAAATCTTCACTACTCTCACCAAAATCATCAGAACTCTGATTATCTGACCTGTCAAACTCATCTCACTTAACTGTGCAGAGGCCATAACTAATTAAAAATAAATATAAAACAAATAAAAAATTAAATAAAATCAAAACAAACACACAATATAATCAAATAAACAAACTCAAAACATGTTCAAATAAAGTAATGCACAAAAAACTCGAAAAGTTGAAACTGATGCCGGAAAAACATTCAACAAGTCTAGCACAACAAACTACGAATAACACATCAACCTTCAATAAAAACTGAGCTCACACTGAAGCATTAAGATAAGCAATGCTTACGGTATGATTTCATACCGGCCACTTGAGGCGTAGTACGCGCATGGTACGATTTCATACCGCCATCACTGATTGTGTTAATGGGGTCTATCTGGGAATCTTTATTTATAAGCTGCAAGTGCTCTAAACTTAAAAAAAAACAATATCCTGTCAGATAAATATAAAAAACTGCATTATGTATAAAAAGGAAAGAATGACAGACAATTGTTTGCTTTTTGTTTCTGTTTATGTCTACTTTTGCAGAACTGCTTACTTTTAACAGATTTATTTTTTGACTTTTTGAACACAAAATCTTGATTTTTTTATATCAAAATTTTCAACTGTACTGATTTACTGAATTTTATGTAACTTAAATCTTTCTTCTTCTGCTTGACCAACTTTTGATGTTTTCCAAACTACTCCTGTGTCTCATAGTTGATGGATAATCCAGGTTCTACTATAACATGTAGTTTCAGAGATAATAGCAGACTTGTGATAACTGGATAGGTAAAGAGAAGGGTAGGGTCAAACTGTTTTGTACTGTAAGAAATAAAGAGTGCCTTTGTAAGGTTGTGTTAGTTTGAGTGAAAATAAATATGATTCAAAGAATGGGCCATCTCATTGAGTACATGAAGTTATCATACTCTACCTAGACAAAGTCATACATTTAGTTTATATTGATAGTTTTTTCCATTCATTGTGTCTGGCTTTTTTGCAACCACCCTCCAGACATATGGTATTCTAGCCTACACTGATACAGTACGAAAATAATATGAAATACTACAATATATAATAAAAACTTCAGTATAATAAAAATACTTGTGTATATAATTTAAAAAATTGTATACACATTAGACAAATTTTCTCAAATAGAATTATTTTCCGCAAAATCCATTTTGGAAATATGTATCTATAAAATCAAAAGTATTTATTGTCCAGAATAGAAGTCCATACTGCATGTATTGTCATGAAATTTTGTTTCTTAAGATAATTGGTCAGGGTTTTTTGCATATGAAACCAAAGTAATTTATTGCTTAATTAATGCAGTACAGCTAAATTTTTGCAGACTGGCAAAATGTTACAATGCCATCTATATTATGCCCAATTACTGTTTTATTATTCATAATCTGGGTTGTCGTAGACCTGTACCTTGAAACGAGCACTGATCCTGACCTCTAAATCACTTTTTCAGGGGTCATTAAAATTTTTAAATGTGTGTGTGTGTGTTTCAGCATGTCCAATTTGATTCAAACTTTTCACAAAAATCGATAATGGTAATAGCTTGGACAAGTTTGTTAATCAGCAAAATCCATTCAACAGTTTCAAAATGTTGGCCATTTCAAATTTTCAAAAATTTGTATCTTTTTAAATTTTTTTAATCTGATTTCACTATTGAAATTAGTATTAAAAATTGCATTAATTAGTATTCTATATTTTCAAAATCCATGAAAAGAAAAAAACATTTTTTTGATGGTCAAGGCTCATTTTTGAAGTCTCCAGTGCAGTCAATGTCTGTGGATACAGTCAGATGCAGACTGTGTAAAAACAATACCATTTAAGAGGACTCTAAAATGGACATATCCATTGTATTTTTAGCCACAATTTTGAACACTTATATGTTTTTTAAAAAAATGAATAGTTTCTTAAATCTGGTTAAATGACTTTGAAAAATTTACCTATGTTTTTCAATAGTTCTCATAACAGATTTTCTAAAGGTAATCCATACATACATTTTGTTTTAAGTATTTAAGCACTTGATCTGAAGAAAATCATAGTGCTGATTTGAAGGAAATGTGATATTTAATAATAATTTTTTCCAACTAAAAAGAGCTTTAGAAACTGTTAATTTAAAATGTATAAATGAAGCTTCTTAAATGACCAACATTTGATAAAGCAATTTTAAAAAATTTAGCCAATATTTCATGTTTCCCAATAGCTCCCAAACCAAATTTTTTGGTGCTATAGTAGCCTATATGCTTTGTTTGTATATTTACGGTCTACATTTGAGTTAAATTTGATCAGAATTGTTTAAAGTTTTATGAAAAAAGGCTTTTAAAACCATTTTTTTAAAATTAAATTTTGATCCCAAGATATGGACAAACGAGAAATTGGTCAACAGTATTCTCAGCAGTGTGCAGACACAATAAGCATCCATAAAAACTTCATTTTTAAACTCAGGGAACCTTATAAACTTCCTACAGTAAGAAATTAAAAATTGTTTGTACTAAAATATTTGTTTTGTTTCTTTGATTAAATTTAATTAAAAAGAAAACATCAGCATTGTATTAGATTAGGTAAGCAAATTGTGCATGTCTTGAGATCTGTTATTATTAATTTATAGCATGTGTAAAAGCGTGTATTTTTAAATTTAGAATGCACAGTAAATAAATTAGTACTACATTGTTAGTTACTTATGCATGTAAATATTTTTGCCAAGCATGTATTAATCGCTTAAGAGCACGACTGTTTTCAAAAAAATGTACATACTTTTGCATGTGTCAATAAAGTTGATGTCTTTGGTCAATTTTGTTGGTTTTTGTGTTTTCAGTTTTCCTTTTGTTTGTCATAAGTGTGAGTTTTTTTTTCAAAGAAAATAATTTTTATGTTTTATACTAAGGGTCAATCATGTTTTGAGATTTTTGATATTAATAAGAATAAAAGGTACAGTGTTTCGCACAGTCTTCCACAATGATATAATTGCAGCGTTATATATTACAAACAGTGCTGACTTATGGAGACAAATTTCTAAAAACTAACAACACTGAAATAAGTCACAACACAAAAATTGCTTTTGATAATAGCTTAGATAAGTTCATAACCCAGTAAAATATTAAAAAAAAAAAAATCATAACTCATATATTTGAAAATCTGGTTTCATTGTCATAAGCAGCAAAATTATAAAGTGCATAAATTAGAATTTAAAATTTCAATAGAAAATACTACTGTACAATAACCATGACCATCATTTTTTTAAAATGCTTATTTGTGCAGATTTCAATACTGATTACTATAAGATATTTTTCAAAAAACTTATGAATTTTTTTTAAGATTCTAAATGTCCATATTTTGAATGAATGAAACAGTTTGGCCGGGTAACTTGTCTTATAAAAACCAACGTTTGTGCTAAGTTTGAATCATATCAGACAATATTGAACACTTATATACAAAATTAACGAAATACATATGTAATATAAACTCTTTTGTACTGTACATTAAAATATGTTCTATAGATTATAGTTGATTCCCATTCCATGGTCTTAACCATGGTATCTGTTCCAGCAGCTGATTTTCCATCCTTCAGTAAAATCCTGACAGGTTGTCATTTTTTTCCTTCTTTGGTCAAATTATAAACTGCAACATTATAGGTCAAGAATTAGTTGAATTCAGTTGCAATTTTTTAAATTTTAATTTCTGGTATCCATTTATGGTTCTCTCCCAGCTCTAATTCCAAAATAAATGCAGTAAAATCTCACAAACCCAGTATAATACAGACCAGAATGCCGTCAAATTTGTGAATTGTTGAAGTATCAGGAAATTGCTTACCGTAACTCCTAGTTGTCTTTGTATCTTTCAAAATAGTTGGGCATGAATACAGCAGTCCTGGCGTTTTTTCCATGCATCCCTGGAACTCTGCAAGTTTTAAATATTTGAAACACATCCTATGATTCTGCCTGGATCTCCTCAAAACAATGGCCTTTCAATTTCAACTTTATTTTGGGGAACAGAAAAGTTGCACAGGCTGAGGTTAGACATGTAGGGTGGATGGGGAATCACTACCATGTTTTTAGAAGTCAACAAATTCGAAACTACTAGCATTGTGTGTGCTAGAGTGTTGTGTTGGAGAACTCAGCCCTTGTTCTCCCACTGTTGTAATGCTCTCATGTAACCACTTCAGAACTTCACCATAAAACTTTCCATTGACAGTTTGACTGGGGGGACAAATTTCTTGTATACAGAGCCTTTGATGTCTAAAAAACAACATGAACTTCATATTGCTAAAAACTTAACATGCTTGTTGTGGCCATGGTGAAGATGGCAACTACCACTGCGACAACTGCTGCTTAGTTTCAGAGTCATAACCATAAACCCATGTTTCATCGTCGGTTACGATATTGTAGATAAAGTTAGGGTCATATCTTGCTGCAATTTCCAAATTAATATAGACAGCTAAGCTACGCGATGACCTTTTTTAATACTCTTTAGCACAGCAGTCGGTACAAATTTTACAACATTCCTACAATTGCACAAACATCATGGATTGTGTGTCTGTAATCTGCAACAATTTTATATCTGATATTTTCCAGTGTTGTACTTGTCTGTGTTGTGTTGTGGTTGTCCTGAATGCTTATCATCATCGGTAAACATTCGTTCATCCTTGAAGCATTTATATATCATAAAAGGTTTTTCTTTGACTCAGAGCATTGTCACCAAACATTTCTACAAGCATGCGATAAGTTTCTGCAGCAGTTTTTTTAAGGTTGAAGCAAAATTTTATGCTGGTTTTTTGCTCGTTAATGCCATTTACATAAGTTTAAAAAATTACGGCAATGTTAAAACAGAACATTACAGAAATGCATGAAACTCAAGTGGGGTCTCTCACTGTCACAGCTGTTGGCACAATAATTCACAAAGAGTGCCATTCGTCCACTCTACCAGGGAGCAGTTCATACTACAAACGGACGGCGCACAGAATTCAAATTCCCCAAACTTTGGGTAGCACCTCATATACATATTTTAAAAGTTTAGTTATTGAATGTGACAAGTTATTGAATGAAGTAAGTACAGTAATCACTACAGATTTCACAAATTATGGGAGATAACAATCCAGTTATCTTTGGCCTATCTGTGTGTTACAGCAGAATAACAAATAAATTATGGTAACAGATGAATAATGACTTACCATTAGCAGTAGTAATGGTGATGGTACTTACTGCCATTGATGACTACTTCATTATCTGCCAGCAGCAACTTTTTTTTGCAAGCTTAGGCTATGTACGCTTAGTTTGAGTTCACCATATGTTGAAGCTGTTTGATTTCTCCTACATGAGTTGCAAAGTAATATGGGCAGTCAGGTTGTCAAGTGCTGAGTAATTTAATTATTTCATTTATTCTCCAAAAGATCAGCTTTTGAAGCTATCGGAAAAAACCTGAACACAGCCTGATTCCTCAATAATGATTCATCAAATTGTCATCTTATATGAAGAAGCATATCTAAAGTTAACTTCTAAATTTAAAATAGAAGAGAATATGGTTTACAAAATAAAACCAAACAAACCAGTTGCAGTTGGGGTTTTTTCAATTTATCCTTGAACCAAAAAACTTTATTTGAAATTTGCTCTTTGAAAAACTTTATTTGAAACTTTTATTGAAACTTTATTTGCAGTTCAAATGTGTAATCTAATATTTAGTGTCATCCAGTAAGTCAAGAACATTTTCACGCAAACTTTTACAAGACTGTGTCATTTATTCAATGAAACAAAATTTGTTTTTATATTTCATAATATGATAGATTAATTTTTACATAACATTTAACAAAGTTCAAAATATTTTATAGTTTTTCTATATTTATTTATGTATTACCAAATTTTCCTCTAAACATTTTAGTTACATAAGAAGGACCTACAGGGGAATAGAATGCCCGTACATTGGTTGGTTCTGCATGGACATACACGTGCACACCCATGCATAGATACACACACACATCGCATGTTATATTTTTACAGATTGGGAGTGAGACAAACCTCACCAAATTATATACAAAAAAAAGAATGTAGAAAAATAATATAAATATTAAATTATCATTATACAGATCATTCAGTCTATATCTTCATCATATTTGCTTGCTATTAGATTTCTAAAACAATTATCAATTTCTTCTGTTCATTCTATGTGAATTCATCCAATGTGAAAAAGTTACCATTGCAGGCATTTTCAGCTTGTGAAATAAATGTGAACACAGGTATTGGTGAAGTCTTTTATCCTGTTGTTTGCTGTCAACATTACACTAACAAAGTTTCTCAATTTTTATTTTGTCACATTTACTAAAAGAAATGATTTTTTTGTGCCAGAACTGAGTGCTGAAAGGATACAAATTCAGTTTAATATAACCGTAACAAAACACAAATTGACAAACTCATAATAAAGGCTGTTCATTTTTGTGTTGCATGTACAGTCCCACGCCGGACTTCATGCTTGTCAGTTTTTTATGTAGTTTTTTAAAGTTTAAGCTAGCAACTGAAATATTTTTAAAATTGAAATGCTCAGCTTACCAAATAATGCAAAAGAAACAAATAAGTATTGTTAAAATAACTGTTATGAATGTCGAGCATTCACATGTCGTCTCACAATATTTGTATGAAAACTACCACCTTGTCCAACAGTGCGGCACTTGTCACTCAGGTACGTGACAAAAAGAAATGTTTTGTCTGTGCAAATACGTAGACAAGACTAAACAGATATAACATTTGAGTGTTGTGAGTGTAACTTCAATTAAAAAAAAAATTAACGGGTAATGTTTGTTTATTCTTTTTTTTAACTGAATTATTTTATTTTGATGAATAATACACATAAATAGTTTGATTTTAAAATTTCTTTTACTCCTTTTAACAATTTTTAGTGTTGTAACTATTTTGGACACTTCATTTTTTCGGACATTCTGAAACAGTGGTAATCTGCTGTTTAAAGCGTATTAAAAACTAATATGCCTACTTATGTTTCTATCACTATTCATTAATATTGTTTTGTTGAAGTAGAACATTCATAATTTAGGGATGGCCTAATTACGTCAGATTTATAAATAACAATATACTTTTTTTGTATAAAATTATATGGTCCTACTTATTGATCTTGTAACAAAAAATATTTTCATTAATTTTTTCTAATATAATTTGGTGTGTGAATGCTGCTTGTTGGACAAGGGGAATGTGGGATTAATTGTGTTATTGGAACAAGAAGGCTTTGCAAAAGTTTTTTTAAACCGCACTTTGTATTTGCTAAGAATGGCTTTGTGTGTATTAGTGTACACTATCGGATGACCAATTGACCTTGTGGTATCAGACTAAATGTCACCAACTAAAAAAATTGTAAAATAATGTAGGCTAAATGTTTGTATATCTTACACTTTTTGAAATCCTAGTTTCATCAACAGAATCAGAGTTAAAGTATGTGTAAATTTCAATTTAATGCTGATTGTGGTAATAAAATCAGTTTTTCAGAAGAGTGTAAGATAGAAAATCTGTGATTTTTTAAAGATTTTTAATGACTGCTATTTTTTAAATTAAACTGTTAGTTTTTGTAAATTCATTTCCATTATGTCAGCGATACAGCTGTGTGAGATGATCATTGATTACAGCGAAACTTCAACTGACCAGTTTCTTTTAACCATCAGTTCATTATTAAAAGTTAATTATTGTAATTAAATATTACTGTACTTACATTTTTTATATATAGCGCTTTGAGAAATAATAAAAGCAATGAATAAATGAAGTATAAACAGTAATAATTAGTACATACTGCTCCATATATGGCCAGTAGTAAGGTTGCAGTGAAAATAATTTCCGCTTTATTGTTGAGTGGTACGGATAGCTGTCTTCTGTTATCCATTTACACGATTAACTGTCACACACCCGTCCTGACCCTAACAGTAAATCGAACTTACACTGTACTAGGTAATTACTTGACATTGCTCTGGTATTTTATTACTATTCATCTCTGTGACCAAAAATTACGAATTGAACACTAATATCGGTAATTTTTACACGTTACTCCCTCCTCTCTTTATTGCTAGGGTGTTTTACACCAAAGTATTTGTGTTTTAGTAAAGTTAAATGTATTTCTAGTTTGGTTAAAATCAATACGCACGTTTCAGACTTATTGTAGATATGCACACTCACTTATCCTCTTTTATATATGTAAAATCCTATTTTTAAACTTAGGTTTGTTTTTTCAAAAATGTATAATTTTAAAAGTGATACTGTATTAATACTGTTCTAGTTAACATTTAGGCTTATTACACTTACACAAAAACACTGGACTTGATGTATTCTTACATACCGAAACAGTCTTAACTAATTAACCAAATTAAACCAGGCAACAAAAATTAATTTGTAGTGAATAACTTCTGTTTTTTAGAACGGTTTAGTAATAATCACATAAAAGAGAAAAATATAATGGCACTGTTGTAGATTATTGTAATCTAAAAAATGTGTAAATACTTAATTTTTATACAAAGTTGTTAACATAGTGTAACGATATTAAATATCTACGATAAAGATCTTATTAGTAAAAATTATTTCAAACAATTCAGTAATCTGATTTCCGTAAAATTTATTGTTTATTTTATCTGAAAAAAAATTAAAACAAAAGCTGTAACAGTACAAAATTTCTCACATTTAATTAAATTATTTAAATATGTTAAATTTTTGAAATAAAATACTTCAACTCTTAAAAAACATTTGTTGCTATGTGCCTTAAAAAATACCAAAATCAATTGTCGCTCAAATTTTAATCATTTATTTGTAATAAAACAAACTTTTTATCAAAAAAAAATTTTTTTTAATGAGTATTCAATTCCAGCTTAGTTATTTGTATTTTTTTAAATTTTATACTCTGATTTTGAGTTATAAGTATTATTGAGCTGATGAACTGATTTTGAGAAATGTTCCTTTTTCATTTTTTGCAAGTAGTTTTCATACCATTTGTTTTGTAGAGATAATTTGTTTGGGTATTTAAGGACTATATTTGATCAGAATAATTTTATTTGATCACTATATTTGATCAGAATCAATGATATTTTGAGAAAATTCAATTTTTGTTAGTTTTAAGGGTTTCAGTTCTTTTTTCAGAAACAAAACAAATGGAAATACATACATATAAAAAAAACTCTTGTTTTACAAGGGAGAAAACGATTACATCTACCAAGACCTGAAAATGTTTCAAAATCACTGCTTCCTATTTTTTCCAGTAAGAATATGAGTGATATCTCGATGTCACTTTTGATATTTAATTAGGAAAACTGCCACTATAATGTAAAACGCACATTATAGGTATTTTGGTATGAAATAACATTTTTGTTATGTGATACAGTGAAACTTCGATAATCTGAACTAATTGGGACCGAAGGTGGTTTGGATTAACAAATAGTTGGATTATGTCAAGTGTAGATATAAATGGCTAGTAACAGGTTAATTGTGTAGTACTGTACTTAAATGGTATTTAAAAATAATAATAGGCCTACAGAATAACTGAAAATCATTTTACTTAATATATTGTAACATTATTTCGATGTCATTCTTGGGAATGTTTTTGTAGCAGAAATATATGATTATAAAGTGTTCAATTATGAGAAGGGTAAGTCTGAAATAAGGCGTAGTTTGACAATTACACAGCATCAATCCAGACAGCACTGTTCACGGAATGTTTTGCTTTCAATATTTGCATGAAAACACCACTTAGATTTTCAATTATAGCTGATTAGATAAATCTTTGTTTTGCATAGTATGCAAACACACATACAAGACAGAAAAATAAAAAAGACATTAAGTTTGAGTGTTGCATAAGAATGAAGGGTTGTGTATGTAATTATGATTAAACACTAAAAAAAAAATTTCTTTGAGTAAATTTTTATTCTTGTAATAAACTTTATTTTAGCACAGCATATTCACACATTCCAGATATCTATACTTCCAAAACAACAAAAATTTTAGCACAAAATTTGTCACTAGTATAGTAAAAAAATATGTTTGCCTATATTGGGTTTGTGTTATTAAACATTCAGTCTAACCAAGGTTTTACTGTAATTCATCCAAGCAGAATTTAATGATCAACTGCTTAACAAAAATGCCTTGCCAGAGATAGGGAAAATAAAATTTATTAGTCAATATTGTTTTACAATTTTCATATTAATTCTTAAATTTATTAATTTTTCTTAGACTTTATTTCATATAAGGTATGAAAGCAATTAATTGTTATACTAATTTTCAAATATAAGTATAGACTTGAGTTGAAACAGTTTAAAACAGATGTATAGCCTTATTGCAATAGATTTTTTTTTTAACATCCAACTATTGTGCACACTTGGGCTAATGCAGATGATGGGATGATTTACAGCATATGAAAATGCCAAGCCCTGGCCGGGTATCGAACCTGGGTCCTCGGGTGAAAGGCCAGTACGCTATCAACTAGACCACCGAGGCGGCTATATATTGGAATAGAAACACTTTCTTTATGATATATTGAGCTTTTCTCTGTCAATTATGTTATATTTTACTAACGGACACTTAAACATTATTAAGTCCAAAATTTTATTTCAGACATCCTTTTAATCTAATTAATGACTTTTGCACAGGTTTGTGTTCAGTTATTAAAAATTCAAGTGTAGTCAGTTGTAAGCCAGATTGTTTTTAAAATTATTAAGGAACTCAAATTAATATTTTAAATTATTAGTTTGTAATGCTAGACGAAAGTATTGAATATATTTAATATATCTGAATCTAAGTAGCGTTGAAAGGTGATTGATTCCATTAATGAAAATCTCTTCATTGGATCAAAAGGATCAAAATGTAAATATAGTATTTCCATCCAAGTTGTTCCAGATATTATAAAACATATTTTTTATTTTATTTTTTTATAGTCTACACCTTTAGGTTTTATTCCCTAGATTCCAAAGAGTTTACATTGATATCTTTACTTGTCTAAAATTATTACACCAATTTCATTTAGATTTTAAAACTAATTGTTTTTGAGCCATCCTCTAGAGAGATTTCTGTCTACAATGGTGGCAATTTAAAATTGGATCAGAATTGGTTTTGTCAGGTTATGGTGAAATTTTAATCGTATACCCAGAATCATCATTTAAGTTAGTATAATAAATTCAAAATAAAAACCAGGTACAGTCTGGAAAAAATTTAACCCAAAGTGAGCACTCTTATATGTATATCAAAAACATATAAATACAATATTTCTAAAAAAATCATGTTCTGTTTTAATTGCAGAGTTGAACCAACCACAAAGTCCAAATATAAGGCTAGCGCCTTTAACCACAACTTCGGCAATGGACATCGTGGGCGACCTCCTCAGAAAAGTTGGGGTGAGTTGATATTTTAAAATTTAATGAATGTAATTCTAAACAAATACATTACAGTAAAACATTCACTGTAAACTAATCCCATACTTCCATAAGAATACTTGAAGACTAGAGACTTTAGAAAGTTTTTTTTTAATTTCATCATTTTGTGATGTTAACTATTATCTCATATCAATAAAGCTGTTTCAGTATTGTTTTTGAATTACTACATTTTATTGAAGTTACAAGTTTCGTTCTTAAATCTGACTCAAAGTAACATTTGATGAAAAATAAACATATTTGTAACCTTTCACACTGTTCTTTATATTAAGTAAATTTAATTCATACATGACTGTTCCGCTAGATCTAATTAAAACATTTTCACATGTACAGCTACTTCTTATAGTGAAGCTAATATACACTGTAACTGGCAACTATGCAACGAATAAATTATATCAGATTCAGGTTGTATATAGAACACAAAAAATTAAGAAAAATAAAATTGCTAAAATTAGTGTTAACTAATGACTAAAATGTAGATTGCTGTCTGTTATACTTTATTTACTTAACAATGGAGTCGGATTGGGCCTAAAACATAGAAGGAATGCAATTTTGCTAGAACAAAAGATCTGTTCTACATTGCTTGCTTGCCCCACTCAAAACACTGATACAGCCTTTTAAGTAGAATGTCTGTAGATGCATGAATAGTTTTAACTCTAGAATGGTTTAATCAGCCATCAGCTAATTTGCTTTCCCCATGCCTTCTTGAACTGAAGCATTCAACTAAAGTGAGTTTTGGTATTTCATAGTTGGCCTACTTTAAAATATATTGTCCGATAAACGAAATGTTAGGTGGTTGGTTGCCTTTTTAAAAAAACACTGTTAGTAGCTTTTATTTTTGCCAGTTCTTATTAAAAATTATCAAATTAAATTCAAATTTGTACAAAATCTATAGCTGTGAAGATGTCCTGACAGAAAATAATGTTATTTGCAATTTCATTGATAATCATATTTAATTACAAAAAATCTTTTTCATTTTAAATAAAATTATCTAATTTATAATTATTTATTTTTAACATTTATTAACCTATTTTTTTATTATTTTTGTTTTGAACGTCTTTTATTTTTTTGTTTATTTTAACAGATTTAATTTATAATTAACTAAAGTACTGGACTTTAACAGGTGTTGTAACATCCAAAATGGATTGCCAATTTTTAGAGAACATTTTGGATCTCCTGCTGTTCTAAAATAAGCAGATATATCTACAGATTCCACTAAAATAAAAATTTTCCAATTTGATGGCAACTTTGAAATTGTCTGTTATTTTTTTTAATTATTTTAGTGAAAGAAAAAACCAATTATAGAAGGCCCTCATTAAGTTGGTTCCCTTTAGATTCATTAAAAAATAATAATAATAAAAATATGAAGATGCAAAAGAGTTGCATGATAATCGGAGTTTAACTAATAACTAACTTATTTTGTTTGATTATTGTATTTATTGAATCGATGACAGTCCTAAAATTGATGTCATTTTTACATTACAGGTCTCAATGATTAGGCTCCATATACACTATTACATTATATTTTAGTGCTAGTGACTTACGGAAATCCATACTAGTTGCGCGGACATTCCAAATCTTTAGAGAATTCATAACTGTTTTGAAAATCTAATTTCAGCATAAAAATTAGTATTTAAAATTCCATTGACGGTGGTCAGGATTCATTTTCATATTTTCAATGTAATTTAAAAATTGTGATGCAGATTGTAACACTGATTATAATGGTGAAACCAGATTTTCAAAAAAGAGTAATATTTAAAAAAATATTTTGAAATTATTACTTTTTGGAAATTCCCTTCCATCACGTCAGTGAAATAAATTGCAATAATTATTTTTTGTATGTGTTTTGTAACATATTTCTTTTTTTATTTGAATAACTGCTACCTGAAATATATATTACTAGATTTTTTTCTAATACTGAGATTTTGATAATATATTTTAATTGTTTTTAGTCAAAAAAGTAGTTTTTACTAAGATGTTTGTTCATCTGCACGTCTGTATGCACGTCACTGGTGACTTAACAAATTGACCAATTTTTATTAAATATGGCATTTAGGTCTGATTTGCTCATATCTCAGGATTAATTGTAATGTCTAATGACAGTTTTTTTAAACCTTTCATTTTTGTAAATAATCTATTAAAAATCAGATTTTGTCAAAATTTCTCTAACAATTTAGATCAAATTTTGCTCAAACAAAATATAAGAGTTGTTATACTCCTCATCATCCCAGCACCAGACACATAAAATTAACAATCTGGTTCAATAAGTTTTTTTTAGCCCTGTTGAAATGAAATGTTAAAACAATCATAATTGTGGCGTAAAATTTCAGGGCTTTTCAGTTTACTCCTGATCTGAAAATGTCTTTTATTTCAAATTTATTACATTAACATTAGTTACGAACCTTCATATATGTCCGTATCTAAAATTTGAGAAAATTGTAAACAATTCCAGGAAATTTTCTATTATTTTCCCTGATTCTTCCAAAGATATTTTTCATTGGAAATAATTGGGTGAGAAAATGTTCGTATAATGTTTAGTGTCATTTATTTCTGTCTAGTTCAATACTAATTTGACAAAGATTTCAATCAGTTTTCTACAAATTTGAAGGACGACACAACACATTTCCGAGATCTGGATTTATTACTTTTCATTCTTCTGATTCTTAATTTCACTACTACGATATTCACAAATTTCTAAAAATTGTAGGTCTACTTGGCAGACTAACTTTGGTTCCAGTTTGGTTGTTTCAACGCCTAAGTCTAATATTAGTTTTTTTTATTTTTGTTTGATTATGTTTTTGTTTATTTATGTTGCTTAGCTAGAGAAGTGGTTATGTTCTGCGTGCGACCGCATCAAGTGTGTCTGTCCATCTTCCCCAAACCGACCATATTCATTTCCCAAACAATAGTGCAAGTTTGTGATATCTTACTTAACTGTTAATTGTTAATTAATCATTGTCGGTACAAATGAATTTATAACCCAAACTAACATAACCTGAAATAACCATTTTTGTTTATATTTTTGTTAAACCAACATATATTTTAGGTTATTTTTAACAATTGTGTAAGATAAAAAGACTAATACAGCAGGCTGTGATTATTTTTGTACTTTTGGTTTTGTTAGTTATGGTAGTTTAATAAAATATTGTATAAAAGTTTTGTGAATATAATTTATTTAAATTTAAATGTAATCAATTCAATTTAAGTTATTAACATGGATCTTTGATTATTTTGCTATTTCACTTGTTTATTTTAAATAAACAATAAAATGATCAATATATTTTATCAATATATCTTTTATATTTAAAACATAATTTATTAGTAAATTCCCTCTAATCTGCATAACTTGTTCACTGTTTCTATCGCATTTTTTTAAATTTCTCATTATACAAAGTGATTTAAAAAAAATTGAATTTGGATGTAATCATTTGGGTATAACCTGAGTCAAAAAAGTGATTTTTTGAATATCTATCTACGTACATTGCTAAAAACTAAACTTATTTAAAGATTTGATAAAATTTGGGATATATCTTGCAAAATATTTTTTTTTTAAATAATCCATTTTTTGTACAAAAAAATAAAATCAAAATTTCCTAGAATTGGCTTTTACAGTTTTGTTTAACCTATGCTCAAATGTAGTCCAAATATATTTGAACAAAATGTATAGTGATATCTCCAAAATTCAGGAACTATTAGAAAAAATTGAAAATCAAGATTAGGATCATAAATAAAGACACAGTACTCAAATTAGTAAACAGATTTTAAGTAAAAATTTATAGTTTGTGAATAAAAAGTTAAAAAATAAACTGACGACTATAAAGTTTGCTTTTTTGATTCACTCTTGAACAACATCATTGAGACAGCTGTGGGTCACAGTTATCTTAATCTCACTTCTCAAATATAGAAAATATTATTCCCAACACAAACTAGAATAATCACAACATGCAATTACGATTTTACAAACATAAAATATTTTGCAAATTAAAAATCACTAGCTCCTAGATCTTTTCATTCTTGAAAAAGTTTATAACATTGTATCCATGCTGTTAAAAAAAACTTCTATAGTACTGTAGTAAAAAAATGAAAAATGATTAAAAAATAATTTCTGTATGGGGCATTGTTCAGTAAAGTCTTTTTTGAGATACAAATTTTATAGATAGAATGATTGATTTCTAATTATACAGAAAACAAAAAACACCACAGTCTTCAGAATCACTGGGTACTTGCCACAGAAGTGTTTTTTATTACTATTTACAGGCTTTGCTTAAAAAAAAATAACAGATTTTTAACCAATTCCCATTGGAAAATGAGCTATTAAAGAAATCATCATAGTGACATCCAGACCCAAGACCTTGGAATGTGCAAAAATTCTGTTTTATTTTGAAGGATTGATAAAAGTGTCTCATGTGTTAACACTATAGCATTTACAATTTTACTTTAAATTGATTTAAAGTTGGTATTTGGTTGATACAAAAACTGATAAGAGCGTAGGCAAGTTTGTTATTCAATAGCTTTTCAACAACAGCTGATCAGAATCATTACATAATTTAACTTTTTATTATACATTTTTGAAAATATGATTTTTCCATTGTAATAAGCGTTAGAATCTGCATAAATAAACTTTTTAAGATAAAAAAGTATAAAATTGCAGTGGTCAAATTTGGAAAATTGTGCGTATCTAAATAATGTTTTTCTTGTTATTTTTCAACATTGTTTTTGGAAATTTGCTGTAATGTCAGCAAGATACAGCTGTGTGCTGTTATTATTTAAATTTAAAACAAATTAAACTGTAAATGCAAGATTTCAAGTTTTAAGCACTTTTGAAAGTGAAATAAATTATCAGTAAATGATAGAAAGTATATGAACTACAGGTTATATCTATAGATCTTGTGCACATGCGTTATCTCGGTGACTCAAAATGGTACAACAAGCATCACAAGTATATCAGTCAGTCATATTTTGAAATTACCTGAACATCTTACTTTCCAACATTTTTTTTTAATAGACTTACATGTTAGGAGTACCCCTTCGCTTTTAACCACCCTCAGGCTTCCCCATCCACACCACTCATGATTTGTAAAAGAAAATTAATAATTATTTATTTAACATAGTCAGTATTTGGGAAATATCAAGAAAAATTAGAACACTAACATAGTTCCACAAAATTTTGTCAAACTATATTATTGTTCTAATTTTCCTTGATATCATGGAGTTTCACCAAGTACCGACTGTGTGGTATTTATATATTAGTGTTATAATTTTCCTTGAAAGTAAATAATGCCAATTTAATCAGTTAACATTTTTATTATTATTATTATTTTTGAAATTAAAAATATGAGGGTCGTTTGGAAATTAAAGAATGTTTTTTTCTCTTAGACACTTTTTATTAAGGTAATGAAACTTGTTTTACAACACATGTGATATCCTACCTATTTTTCTACATAGTGGCCATTCAAATTTAAACATTTGTCATAGTGTTTCACCAGCCTTTGTATGCCTTGTGTATTATATTCAATTATCGCAAAGTTTTTCAACCACTTACTAATGCTCTCTTTCAGTTGTCACTTCCATAGTTCCATAGTGATTTCCGCCCAAAAAATCGGTTCAATTTGGGAAAATAGATGCCAAGTTCAAGCTATAAGGTGGTTGTGCAAAAACTTTCAACTTAAACTGTTGAAGCAAATTTGTTGTCAGCGCAGCAGCACGCAGACATGCATTATCGTGAAGCATAATGCCACTCAACAGCAATTTATGCCATTTGTTTTGAATGACATGGCATAGTTGGTTAAGGGTGACAGTACACATGTCACCTCCTGTATTTATGGTCTCCCCTCTAGGCATGTCTCTCTTAAGTGGATCCCCCTTTCAATCCCAAAACTGTAGCCATAACCTCCTTGGCACTCGAAATTTGTTTGGCTTTTTTTTGGTTTTGATAGGATCAGGAATGATGCCATTCCACTGACTTGCATTCACGTTACCATAAACGTTGATTATCTGTAAATTTTGATAGTGCGTACTTTTTCGCATTCAAAAAGCGTATTACATTGCAAACCTCACACTTTGGGGGGTAATTAACTTTGTTGCACATTTTAAAGATGCACAAATAAACAGTAAACAACTGTAGTGGCTCGCTGTTAGCATCGGACTGGTACAAAGGAGTGGAAAGGTCAATGACACAACAACAGTAGTGGTAGGGGAACAGAGCGGCTCGAGATCAAAACTTTTTTACTTTTGAAACGATCCTCGTACAATGACATTTAAATAAACACAAATTTACAAAATATTAAGACCAGTAAGAAAGTCACATACCTTCTATGCGTATTTCAATAAAACCCTTGGTACTGTTTCATTAAACTGATTTTTTTTTTAATCAGTCTGTATCAAGCTTGTTACTTTCTAGCAATGAACACATATGATAAGGTTCTCTTCACAAGTTCTGTGCTTTAAATGACGATAGAATCTTCATTGCCTTACCACTAAGTCCAGTATATTTGTCTATCACAGCTACCCAGAAATCTATAATTTTTTGTTAATAATCTGGTTGCTTTTTAAAAGGATCTGCAATCTATATCTTCACTGTTGTGATCTGGAAAGCAGTGTCAGTGCGAATGATACTTGAAGGCCCTCTTCTTGTTCCTTTTCAGTTACAAAGTCAGTTTCAAAAACTTTACACTGTCTTTTTTCAATTCATGATTTCCAGAAATCTAATTATGAGATTAATTTGCTTTTACTGATTTCAATAACGTAATAACCACATCTCATTTTCTACAACAGGGTTTCCCACAACCGGTGGTCTACAGCCATGTCAAACAAATATTTTTTTAAGTCACTAAATAGTTTTTTGAAAAAGGTTTATTTTTCAAATACAGGCAGAAAGGTACTTCTCTATCGTCAAACATCTGTAAATATATGTTGCCTTATTTTACTCACTGCTCTGCTTGTAACACAACAAAGTTACGCAAGGTTTATATTTCATATCAGTTCAAAATAGTGAAGTTTTTTGTATTTACTTTATTGCTAAACAAAATACGCATCTTCCACTCTAAAAACTCAAAATTCATAATTTCACATCCAATTTTTATAATTTCCCCCAGACTTCCCTCTCTATCGGAGGGTATTCTACCCCTTCCCTATATTTAGGTGGTACACTAAATTACTATAAAAAAAACAAATAATACTCAAGTGATCGAAAGTTTGGGAATTCCTGGTCTACAGTCTTAACTAAATAGCCAGTCATACACAAGATGAAAATTGTGTGCATGAATAGTAAAGATTAAATTGTCTGGCATCAGATTTTGTTAGTGTATCTATTGAATCTAGTCACAGTTAGCATAATCTACCAATCATAGTATCCAAACAATTACGAATAACAAAAAACCACATAATTACGGAATGCAGTAACTGATACAAATGTTCTAAAGTAACAGATATTAAATAACTGTTCTGTGATATTGTTTAACATCTAACAATTCCTCTCCCCGGATTAAACATTAACTTGACCAAAATAATGGTTCTAAATATATTATAAATAAAATAAATTAATGTAAGATATCACAAACTGCGTTTCCCTCGACCTTGAGGAACTTTGAAGGACAACGAATCAAAAATAAGGTCTGTGATAAGTTAGTTTGTTTGCTTGAATGCACGACACTAAAACTAATTGAAGCTTTAAAAACTGTTTTTACTTTTACTACACATTTTGAAAACTTTTTGCTTTAAACGTGAAACTAAATTTGACAAGAATTTCAAAAAAGTAAAAATAAACTCGAACCCTACTCGCTTGGTTATTTGCTAATTATAACTTTTATATAATACAAAATTGGTATACTTGATTTAGGCCATTGTGAAGCTAGCTTTGAGAAAGTTAACATGTCGCTGACAAACTGTTTAATACTTTTTAAACAAGTTATTAACTTTACAGACTGTAGCTACAGCTAGTAGGTCTTATTGAAGAAGTTCTATTTTTCACTGTCAAATCATTTTCAGTCACTTTTAATAAATTTCCATTGGAAAAATAAGCTACTGAAGAGGCCTTCATGGTAAAACCCAAACCTGGGACCTTGAAATGAGCACCAATCCTGACATCTATATCATTTTTTGAAGAGGGGGTCATTAAAATTTATATATGAATGTGTTAGCACACTCACATTGCAGTTTTGTTCCAATTTGATTCAAACAGCATAAAAATCAATTATGATAATAGCTTGGACAAGTTTGTTAACCAGCAAAATTCGTTCAAGAGTTTCAGAATGGCAGTTATTTCAAATCTTTAAACATGTGTATCTTTTTTTCTTATTTTTTTTCTTATATATATATATTTTTTTTTTTAAGGCGAAAAGCACATTGAGGCTATTATTACCTCCCTAAATGTAAGTGTGAGTGTAAAGTGTTAAGGATGTAAGTGTAAGTGTGTGTTAGACACAGGTACCGCGAGGGACGTCTAAATCCTCTCAATAGGTTCAGCTAGTCTGCACCCCCCTGCAGGTTCTTTTTTTTGGAAAGTTATTGAAAATTTGTTGAAATTAATAAATGTTACACAGTAGTCAAGGTTTATTTTTATTTTTAATATGATTTGAAAGTTTAAATTGCCAATATATGCAGCTTTTAACACTGATTATAATGGTGAAAACAGAATGTCAAAAAGAGTTAGAAAAATGGAAATAATTTTGGAAATATGCTTCCATCACATCGATGAGACATCTGTGTACCATGCTTATTAATGAAAAATTATTTTAAAATTCTACAATTCTCACTTTCCTTCCTTGTTTTTATTAGAGGCCAATAAAACATTGATTGGTGAGAAAAAATCAAAACATTGTTTAAAGTTATCCTAAAAATAATCTCAATTTTTGATAAGACGACATTATTAAATGTTTATCTAAATTGTTTAACATAGAAGTAATCGCTGTATACAGCTGTCATGATTGAAATGAATTTCAAAAACCTAACAAAATTGTATAAATTTATCTAAATATTTGTTAAATGTTACTAAATTGTTTGCTATATTTACTGTGCGTGACTACAATAAAACAATCCCATTTTAGTGAATTTACATTGGTGCTACCATCATGGTAAGATCCAGACTTGGGATCTTGAAATGAGAGCTTATCATCACCTCTATTTTAAGATCTGGTAGAAATTGTATATATACAATATGTATGTGAGAGTGTATATGCATTTTATCATTCATAATTTTGTGTGATTTATTCGACAAAGTCAACTGTTGACCTGTAAGTGAGCACAATACTGTCAACTTGTGATTTAGGGTGACGGAAATAAAATTGGCCCCACCTCACATTTACAACATCTACAGTACATTGAACTACTAACAAATTGGACACCGTATGTGTAGACCTATTGTAAAGTAACAAGACTATACCCCAAGTCAGGTGTAGATGTTTACAAATATAATTCCTTGTTTTTGGCTGGGTCATCACTTTGTTTTGACGAGTAATGCTGGCTTGGTTAACTTCTTTACTTAGAAAAATCCAAAAGTTTTAAAATAGCTGATGTTCCAAATCTTTAAAAGAACTCATGACTTTTGTTTTACCTTCTTTTTCAAATTTGATTTCATCCTTATAATCGGCGTTAAAAACTGTGTAACTTAACAGTTTAAATTTTTAAATTCAATTTAAAATATGATTCGAAGATTCAAAAATATTTAAATTCTAATTTGTGAAGATATTATTGCCAATTATGATGGTGAAATCAAATGTACAAACAATTATTTTTTGGAAATTCACCTGCTTCCCTCTATTCTACGAGACAGTTGTTTCTCATGTATATAAACTAAGTACAATTATAGTTGTTACTAATATAATACTAACACACACACACACACACACACATATATATATATATATATATATATATATACATAAATAACATGTTAAAAACAAACCTAATTTGCTTTCTTTTGCTTAAATCTACTAACAAACCCTATATATATATATATGTATATATACATATACATATAACACATATGTTTATATGTATGTAATAACCAACTGAAAAATAATAATTTGCTTTGCTTTAACCTAAGTCTAGTTTCATTGGTTAATTTACATAAGGGCCATGTGCAACTATTCGGGCTTTGATCTTTGGTGCTAGTGTGTGCTTGTGGAACAAAAATGGAAAATATTTCTTATGTTTTTCAGCACTGCACGTTTTACTATGGTCTAACAATGTGTTTTTAAATGAGACAATCAATTTGTTAAGCTTATGAAGTTTGTTTAGCTTATCAATTATGTTAAGCTAATTTTCTTGTTATTCAAATTGAAATTGTGGTCTGTTTTGTTTGGATGCGCTAATTAGTTCACACATTTAAAATTTAATCCGTTGACTGTTTTGACAGTACAGAATGCAACAAATTAAACATTATTAAAAGTGTAACTTTGCAGTGCTTTATTTTTTAACAAAATATAGTTGTGACAAGATGTTCAATTTTTTACAAAAAGTGTTCCATAATAGTTCTCAATTTCATTGCATTGAAGTTCATAGTGATCGTAGATAGCGTCAAACATGGAAATAAATGTTACATTTGTGTAACATATTAAGTAATTTTTTTTTCTTAATTAATGATAGTAGTTGATGGATGATGATGGAAAATATTTTTATTCAGCATTCTCCAAATATATGTAAGGCGGTGAGAGATCAGGTCAGTGGTAAGAGGAGATTTCCAAGGAAATAAGGTGATTCCCAAAAATTTCTTTAAGCTAGAAATTAATTGCATTGCACAACAAATGCTGTGTGACTAGTGGCACCATCCAGTTAGAGAACCTCTAAAGGGAAAATCTCAGATTCCTAATAAGGCAGACATATTGTTTACCAGTTGATGAATCCATTTAAATGTGACTTTCATCTAAAAACTATACATCGAAAGGTTTGAAGCACAATAAACTACAGCTTATTTGTTCCCAACATTCAGACATTAAGCAGTGCACATTTTATATGCAAACCAACTAATATTCTTAATAATTCTCTTTTTGGATGCAAAACTGGTATCCATTTTCAGAGATGTCTGGCAGATTTCTTTTCCGAATGGTAAAGGCTCCACGTGGACAGATCATGGTACCTCCGGCAGACACTATATTTTGTAATATTACATCACCCTAGTCAAAGTACACTGACAGGCTTGACCAGTCAATTCATCTAGTTTTTCACAAAGATCATGGCAATCACAACAAAAATGGATACCATCTATATAATACTTGATGTAGCAATGAGAGATACATTGACGATCAACTTCAGATATGAATGCCTTAAATACATTCATTCGCTTCTATTTGAGTAAATAGCGTTACTACAAAAATTTATCAGTTGAATGAAGTAACAGGTGTAAGTGGCCATAAAATGACATGTAAATTTTTAACACATAATTAAAATTAAAACAGTTTTTGTACTCCGTTGATAAATTCCTTTATACAGTTCTTCATGTGAACTAATGAACAATCTAGTACTCATAATATTTTAGTACTATACAGATAAGAAATACCTAATTGTAAATCAGTAGGAACGTAACTACAAATCATTTCGCACAATCAACTACATTTAACTGGATCTATTTCTACAAACATTTCATTTGCATTCATGATCGTAGCAGGCAAATCGCTTTCCATTTGACAGAGCTTTCTATTCTACTATGATTCGCCTTTGTTGTCACGGTAGTTGGACAATCCTTTCCACTGTTTTAAAATATTCTTGTGTGAAAGAATTTTTCATTTGAGTTTTACACTTACTTGGCAGCAGCTTATAAATTTGTTCTTAAAAATCAGCAGTTTGTTCTAAACTTGGACTACTCGGAATACGTATTTCGTATGACCAAATAGTTCTAACAATAACAAGGACTACTAGGAATACGTATTTCGTATGACCAAATAGTTCTAACAATAACAATTTTCTCCTTAATAGTTGCAGTACCAAACATGACAGAACCAGATGTTGCAGTAATAAATGCATCTTTTAATCTAATACGCATTTAGTTCTTTTAATACGCCACTAGTCCATGAATTTGGTGCTGACACCCAATTTCCTAAAGCCATCGGCTATTTCATCCTGATGTCCAGTATAGTATAAGCTATTCAATTCTTTCGAGATGACGTACATATTTAATCCTAGCAATTTTTAACAACAAAAACACTTTTTTGAACTCAGGGTAAACGAAAACTGATAAATTAATTCTATGTTTATGCTA
This sequence comes from Callitettix versicolor, assembly GCA_022606455.1. Lineage (NCBI taxonomy): Eukaryota > Metazoa > Arthropoda > Insecta > Hemiptera > Cercopidae > Callitettix > Callitettix versicolor. The sequence continues at coordinate 28,620,628 of CM040186.1, forward strand.
TTCTCATATTAAGTTATTTGTGTTCATCATAAATTAGTTTCCTTTGTTTTACCTAAGATGTTTAATTATTGTACAATATTTCTGTGTAACATGTTGATTAAACCTGTGTTAATATGAAATGCTTTTAATGTTTTTGTTTATAGTGATTTTTCTGATTTTGTTTTATAATGTTACAGGCACTGGAATCGAAACTGGCTATGTGCCGAGGCTGCAAAGACCCTAACAAACCTCTCAAAGATGGCATGAGAGAAAACCACAGGTATCCGATAAACGTGTTTTAAAGTCTCAATTGAAATTATTTAATAATCATAACCAAGTGTTTATTAAATACATTAAATATAATTGCAGCTCTTTGCTGTCTGACTATTGTGATAAAAAAATGAATTTCCAATAAATAACCTTATTCAGTAATATAGTTATTAAAAAAATGTGTATCTTATGTTACAAATTTTTTTTTTTTTACGTCTGACTATTGTGCACACTTGGGCTAATGCAGACGATGGGATGATTTATAGCATATGAAAATGCCAAGCCCTGGCCAGAATCGAACGCGGGTCCTCGGGGTGAAAGCCCAGTACGCTATCAACTAGGCCACCGAGCCGGCTTACAAATGTATTGTATACTGATATATATACTACCCAAATGTATATATAACATATTATATATGCCCAAATGTATATATACCCAAAATGATATATATATTGCCTTCAAAATGATGGCCATAAAAATGCTTCACAAATTTTATATTCAATATTTTCTTAAACATAATAGTAGAATTCATTTTTGTACTTTTAATAATTTTTACGATATTTTTTAAATTTTGTTTAATCATCACTGTTTGGGTGACAGATAACAGAAATAGACCACCCGTAATTTCAGCTATTGATAAAAATAACTTAATATACTCTGTTGCACAGAATGTTTTATTAGTATTATTTTGGAAAATGTAGTAAAACTCTTTAATTTATTATTTATCTCTAATTATGTATTATAAAAATTTTAAATAATAGGTCTTTTTTAATACAGTAAATTATCCGTACTTGACCTTTTGACAAGTACTCACTAAACATATACAAGAGCACCTTGTAAACCACTTAGATTACTCACATGACTGTTACATGATCAACTTATACGCTGAATAGTATTATCATAAATAGTATAAGTGTGTTTATCTTTTAATAAAAATATTCATGCACACTTTCTGGGATTTGTTGACACTACTTGAAGTGTTTCTATCTCATTCCACTTGAATGTAGAATAGTTTGCTTTAATTCCATTATCGGTGTTTGATTAGGGTAGCAATTATTGTCAGCTGCCATCGCCTAAGCTGTAGATAAGTTAGTGTTTTGTTTTATCTAGGTTACTTGTATTACTTATTACAAATTATTTACTATGGAAAAATTTTTATAATTTTCATATAAAAGAATTAACCTGACAGTTAATCAAGATTCTACTTTATATGGTTTTTACTAGCCAAAATTCTAGTCATTAAAAATGCTTCAAAATAAAAAAACAATTGTACACATATGCTCAGGATCGATTCCCAAGAAGGATCGATTTCAAAATGTCGTCTGTTTGTGTAATGAAATTTGTAAGCACAATAATGAGGGAAAATATCAATCGGGTTTAAAATTTATAACACTAAAACAAAACTGCTCTGAAGAACACTACTGTTTTCAGAATTGTTCCTCAAAAATTACGGCAGCTACAGGAAAATAGAATGATGAAAAGTTGCAATGGGCTTAACTACCTGTTATTTTGGAGTAGAACATTAGATTTAGAAGGAAATTTTGAGCAAATTCATTAACTAAAGTAGTCTCCTAAAATAAAATTGTACAGTATGCTGTATTAATTTTATCGTTCAGCCATACAATATTTATTAGTTTCTATCTCCCAAATAATTCTACTTTAGACACTAGAATCAGCATCGGAGAAAATCTGTCTTGTTCAAACAGTCTTGACTGATTTCAATCATGCATGAAGAGTTTAAAAGAATTGTGTACTACAAATAGTGAAAAATCAAATTTGTAGAATGATTTAGATGTTTCATCAAATGTAGTATCCATGGTGAATTTTATGTTATAAATCTTCAATTATGATCAAAATGTAATGAATATTGCAAGCAAAATCTTAGAATCAAATTGCATATTTTTCCCAAAGATATCCCAAAGTGAATATTTGCTTCACTATTGTAACTTCCCGTTCTGCAGCTCTTTTTCCATTTTGTTCAGCAAATAAAATAATTTTTCATAAAAAGACTTGTTACTCATTGCCTATTGGAAACAAAATGATAGAATTGTAGAGGAGAGGAGGGGCTATCACAATGACCTTGCAGCTGTGTAGTTTGTTCTATTATTCAGTTATCAAAGGTTCATTTCTAGGAATATGAAAATAGACGTATTTTTAAATTACCATTTTGACATTAAATACAGGATACACCTTGTTTTTTGAGTATCACCATAGGAAAAATTGTTTGTCTTACAATTGATGAAATACAGTATATCCGGCGGCGCTTGCGGGCCGTGGAATGTCACCATACCGGGAGATCAATCGCCCGGGAACATTTCCCTCAAAACAGCCATCGAATTTCTAGCAGTATGGGCTGTGGCACCATCCTGCTGAAACCACACTAGTCCCAAATTATTTTGTTGCAATTGTGGTTCAAGAAATTGTTGGAGCATGTTTACATACCGTTCAGAATTGATGGTAACACAACGATTGTCCTCCTCGAAGAAATAAGGCCCAATTATGCCTTCACTGCTGATTGCACACCAAACCGTCACTTTGTCACTGTGTAGAGGCCTCTCGTGAACTACCCTAGGTTTGCACCACTCCAATAACGCATATTCTGCTTATTTACAACTCCAGAAATGTGGAAGTGCGCCTGCGTCACTGAACAAAACACGTGCATCATTTGGCAAGTCAGCAATGAAAGTTTCACATGCCTGTATTCGTTGTTGCCAGTCCCGTTGTGTGAGTTCTTGAACGATTACCATCTTGTATTACATTTCGGAAAAATGGTAGCTTTGAATAGACATTAGGCCAAATTGATACTTGTTTATGAAAAAGAAGAAAAAATATTTACTTTTAAAGCTAGCACCAAATGGAAAATGTTCTAAAATCTTTAGATTAGCAGTTCTCTTTTCTTTAATAAATAAAATATTACAGATTAAATTCTGTGTATGGTGACATTGGCCTGTAGTGTCATTTACTTAAATTTCTTTTTCTTTTTTTTCAGGGCGAAGACGTTGAACCGCGGCATTTCATCGCCGACAATCAATAATTTAGTGCGTAATTAGGCAAGACCGTGCAACGCTTGTAAATAAGAAATGTAAATAATGATTGAAGATGTAGATCTTCTGCCACTATGATTTGGTCTGCGCAGTGCCTTTATGTTTGTGACGTTATACTTTTCGTTCCGTTACACATAGCAATACGCGGTGTCCAGGTTTATCACATAATATACGTTCTATTTGTATTTGTTTTTTATTTACTATAAAATAATTTATGAATCAAAATACATTATTAGTTATTGTCTGATATCATTTTTAATGTTGGGAATATTTCCTACAATAAATCGTAGTACTGAATGTTTTTATTTAAAACCTGTTTCTTATGTGTGAACCTTAAGTTTGTTCTCTAAGACGATAGCGAGAGATCACAGGTAAGTGTACAGGTTCTTTTCCTACCTTATTACTCAGCACAGGTAGCACAAAACCCATAACCTCTGGTCCTACAAAACTATTGAGTCTCCTGTTGATATCACCTTACCCTACTATGTATCTAACTTTTTATTAAACTTTTTCATCCAATCATCACTTATGTTGTCTTAATAAAAAAAAAAAAAAAAAAATAGTATGTTCAATCCACCTCATCGGAAACTTTAAGTATGTTTGATAATAAATATCATGACAGCAGCGATGATAACATTAATGGTTTTTCACGGAAAAAAATATAAATATCATGATAATCGCTAATAAATACATGAAATCAAATATAAATTTATGAAACCACATTCAATAATTTTTCAACCGGAAATTAAACAGTGTAACATGCATTGTAAAGTGGTTATTCTATGTTTGGGTAATTAACAACTCGAGCTGTTCTTTTGATAATACTATCACAGTTAAGGTTATGTTTATTGATATTTTTTACCATAAAACAAATCAGTATTGTTAACATTTATGTTTTTAACTACAAGGCAAATACAAAAAAAAAGTTATAGTAATTGAGCTTCTGCGTACCAGGCGATGAATATTGTGCAAGATATAATGCGAGGAATGTCGGGCAACGATATATGATCTGAGAGATTGAATAGTTTTTCTCACCATGTTGTTTTTGATACTGGCTTTAAAAGTGTTAATAACTTGTTTCTTAATTATATTGCTTTAGCTTTTAATTAGAAATTATTGAAATTTAGGTCTCCAAAGTCTATTCCTCATTAGTCTAGTTCCAATGTAAACAAATGAAAGTGGCAACTACCTAGATATGTGTATCCTCTGAACTTACTAAAAGTAGAACGCTAATATAAGATGCAATTAATTACTGTAAGCCTAATAATCATTTTGTACGATGTTTTAATTTATCCAAGTCCCACATGTTTGTCTCTTCCAGGATGATACATGCAGTATTGTTATTTGTCTGCAGTAACATTTGCTAATTCTTTAAGTTATAACTTTTTTATTATTATGCACTACGTAATCCTTAACTTCACTGCAATCCTTAACATGCAATGTTAAGGAATCTTAACACTATGTGTAATCTTCATCCATGTTGTTAATCAGTATTTGTTAAATGGACTTGAGTGATTTTTCATTAACTGTAACAGTTTGGTCTTTACACGTTCTCTTCAATATTAATATTTTATTCCATAAAGCCAAGAAACTATATCACATTTGTACCAGGAATTATTTGGAATATTTACAAGTTAAACACTGCGGTTCAGTGCAGTACATACGGTTCAGTACATAACTATAATTTTGTATATTTTCATTTCACTGTAAAATATAACCACCTTCTAAAAATTCATGTGCTCTACCAGTGTGAATTAATATTAAATGTTTCCCTTAGTACTTATCTATCTAAATAGAAAATTAGTCATTTCATGTTTTAAAAGTACCTAATTTTTTTAAATATTTCATTGCCTCACTTTAATGTTTTATCTGACTACAGTTACACTTTGCCTATTTCTAGTGACAAATTCACATTGTAATGTTAATAATAAATTAGGAAGGTCTGGGTCTTCACTTACACAAATAGTAAAGTGGGAATTTCATTTTTTTTTTTTTTTTTTTTAATACGTCCATCAGAGCTGTAAAGCTGTATTGGCATTTAAAACAGTAGAAACATAATTATTCATTTTTGTGAATTAGTGTACCATTTCATTTGGCTGCAATTTTTAGGTATGTATTGGTATTGTCATCCAGTGGAAGAGCACTCTTCAGTGGCCATAACATATTTAATCAATCCAATAACACCAAACCATTCATCCATCACTCAGCTGTCTGTGAATAAGGAATTCCAAATGGAATGATCTCGAGCATCACACATTTCAAGGTTTCTCATTTTTTAGCATTTTCCAAAGTGTCGAGCTTAGGTCTTACCATGATGCCTCATTCCAATGGAAATTAGTAATTAACTTCTAACAATAAAAAATTGTTAAAACAGTGATACATGCAACTGTTCCTATTACTAGTTTTCTATTTACAGTGGTGCTAAAATACTATAAGTAAAATATAGGCCAAGCAAAATAACAAGAGGTGAGTGTAAGAAAAGAAATACAGGTGCAAGGAATCATTGCTCATATTGACACAAAACAAATCACTTATTGACAGTACATTAACATTTCTAATTTGGCTGAACGTAGAAGAATTAAAAACAGGCCTTGCAATGAACATAATTTAATATTACATTAATAAATACGGTATATTACATTTAACCTGTGCAAAGTGTAATTTTAAGTAGAATATAAAATTTAACCAATACAATTTGCAAATATGAAATAAAACATATCTAGAGTGCTGTAAACAGAACTTCAAAACACAACCACTAAATTCACCATTAACTGAGTAAAGGGAAATTATAAAAATTTTAAAAAAGGAGTGATGAGCTCAATGTTGATAAATTTAAGAAATGTGTAAGGCATAGAACTTGACAAATAAACAAAAAGGCTTTTTGTTTTTTACACACTGCATAATTATTTCTTATTGTGTTATTTATTGAACACACATTCGGTACTTGGGAAACTCCATGATATCAAGGTATATTAGAACACTAATATAATTCCACAAAATTCTTTTATTCAGTGACAATATTTCTCCATGAGGCATCTTCAGACATAGTGAAGCTAAAAATTGTAAAGGGTACTTATGTTCTAACACAGTTTATGTTAAAACTGGAAGGGAGAAGGTAAAGAAAGGAAGGAAAGACTGACAAGTAGGGACACTACTAAACAGTAGGCTTGAGTAACAGAGAGGGGTTAAAGTTAGTCTTTTCATTGAAATACAATTTGGTTTTTTACAGGTAGATCTATAATTTCTAAGTTATGCAGTTTTATACCTTTTTGATTTACAGTGATATTGTTAAAATTAAAAGAATGGCCAGATTCTAATAAATGATTCGCAAAATTTGTTTTTTTTTTAACTTTTAACAATTGAAATGTTTTATGAGTTTTTATAGTTGTACCAGATTGCCTTACATATTCAAAAAGCTTCACAGACAAGCTAATATACAACACTGTAAAAGATCTATTTCATCTTTACTGTTGATAATGTGTTTTCCTAAGTTGGATGTACATTTTCCTAAAATGTACAATAAAAAGCTAAGTTTGATGTATGTAAAAACTGAACACAGTGTCTAGAATGAGCTAGAATAATGTCTGTATGGAGGTTTTAGGTAAATTTTGAAGGAATATGTGAGCTATATCTATGTTTAAATACAAAAAGTTAGTAATTTGATTATTGCCACATTCCATTACATGGTGAATTTTTAATCAATTAAAAAAAAATCTAGCTGACTATTAGTACCATTAAACAAACATAAAACATTATCCAGATACCTATGCCAGTAAAGAATTTTACTGAGCAAAGAATTGTTGTTAATAATTAGTTTTCAAAAATCATTTTGTTATGCTATAACAAGACTTTAAACTTAGTGAATTTTTCAAAAAAATAGTGTTAACTTTTTGAGATAATTTATTTGTAGGAGCGTTGATAAAGGAAACAACCAAACAGGGATGGAAAATTTATGTATTTTAGGTTTTTTTGTGTTTAACGTCCGACTATTGTGCACACTTGGGCTAATGCAGACGGTGGGATGATTTATAGCGTATGAAAATGCCAGGCCCTCGCCGGGAATCGAACCCGGGTCCTCGGGGTGAAAGCCTAGTACGCTATCCACTAGACCACTGAGGCGGCTATGTATTTTAGGTAGACCATATAACTGAAGAAGTTGAGGATTCATAATTTTTTTAAATTACACTGATTAGGAATTCCATTGATACTACTTTTTAATTACATTGTTGACTTGTTTTTGAAAAAGGGTAATGGGATCATTACTACAACCTTGAAAATTAGGAAGGTTTAGAACATCTTCCCTCTTAACATAATCTTTTTTTCTCTAAATTACTATTTAATTACCTTTATCTGATATAGAGGTTACAAGTTTATTATTGATCACTTTTTGTTTCAGTTTGATTACTGATCTCATTCATATGTTTGTACTTTTTAGGTTAAACTTGCTGAACTTAGTAATAACATCTGCTGATATGTGTTGAATAATTAAGTCTTTTTATAGATTCTGTACCTACTGACAAATTTTATAATTCTGATGTCCTCATAGGATGTTTTGGTTTTATTTTGGACCTTGATTTAGTATAATATTTTCTTATTAAAATTAGTGTTAGGTATTAAAAAACTTATGACCTGAAAATTTAGTGTTATTTACATTAAAGGTTTGTTAAGGCAGCTAATTTTTTTTGATTTTTTTAATGATGTATTAATACTAACAAAATTATACATATTTAATAACATAGTATCAAAATCATCAGGATGTAGTTTTTGAGCTAACTAATCATGTATAAATTTTAAATGTTCACTGCATTGTCTCTTATACAAAAATGTTTCCTTCTTTCTTTTTTAATCTAGATTTTTAGCTTTCTTGGCAGAACATGAATTAGGTTTCACTTTAATAGCTACATATTTAGATGTTAAATTATTCTTCAAACAGTCATAATTAAATTGTAGGTGTTGACTGCATACACAATGTTTAAAGTTTTTATAAAATACTGTTAACTGGGCAATATTTGCTTCTTTTATATTATTGAACACACAGTCTGTAAAACTCCAAGATATCAAGGAAAAACTATATTAGTGAAACTACAAAGTAAATGAAACTAACTTTCTGAGAACTTTTGTTCAGGAAACAAACTTTTAACAAATTAATATTATGTTAACATAAAATCATACTTGTGCATAATAATAAATTATTTATGTAACAAAAATTTTTGCTAACTAAATAAATATTGAATGAAAGAATGGGGCAGAAAGAATAAATAGTACGAGTGAAACGTCGAGTCCTCACTCTCTGATCTCCAGCCTTTTCTTTCACTATCGCTGTGTAGTAACAGTTTGTAGACTCAGATTGGGCAGACTCTGTGTCATTCAACTGGAAGGAGCTGGAATGGAATTCTCCTACAGCGCGAGAAATTCTCACGCAGGCCATTTATTAAGTGATGGACTATAATGTCAATAGATAAACCACTAAACAATAGATAAACCATATATTATGCGTTATGTATGGAGATAATGAAATAAATTAGCGCGTTATCAATAGTTTGTTAATTAAAGAAAAGAAAATGTTATTTCAGAAGTTGCTCTAAGTTAAGAAAAATAAATGTCATTACCGCATACTGCTCATAGACAAGCTAGCTATAAATGATGACAATTATGATCAAGCTATCATTGTAAATGTTTGAAACTAAAAATTGAAATAGGAAAAAGATCCTAACCTGTCAAACCTGTGTTGTTGAATTTTAATATTTCTTTCTGTGGCCTGTGCTATTTTTATTTTTAAATTATTAAGTGATTTGTTTTTTTACTTAGATAGAGATAATACAGTAATAAAAGTAATATACGTTAGAATGGGTAACTTTGGTAAGTATGTAAAATACAGATAATTACATTTACAAAGTCACAAACAAGAGAAAACTATTTAAAAAAAACGATCTGTAGAATCTAAACGTTGTTGGTAAAAACAATAATAATAATTTTATTTAAATATTCAGGCTTCTTGTTCTAAGTTTTTGAATGCATTTCCTAACCTGTCTGAAATCGAAATTCAAAAGAGCTTTAGTTTCAATTTATTTCATGTCAAAGGTTACAGTTACAGTAGGCAAAGAAAGTCACTGCTTAGATTCTTGATTGTTATCTTACGCCCTTAAAAATTATTAGGGTATCAATTTTTGAAAGCCCAAAATTTTATTTCTTCATTATTTGGTATTTGTGATATCTTTTATTGAAGTAATGATTTTTAAATATTTTTTTTAATTATGTACTTTATTATCAAATTAGGTTCTTAAATCTTTTTTTAAAAGTTTTTATAGATTGTTTTCATGATTAAAAATCATGTTGCATATTTTCATGCGAGAGTGATTTTGAGGTTATGCAAACTTTTTATTTTTCAGTTTTTATTTTTAATTTCCTGTAGTTTCCGCACTTTTATATTTTGTATTATTATTAAGTGGCGTGTTATAAAACATGTTAGGAAGAAATATAAAAATTGACTCTAAAATTACTGCTCTTGAACTTGACTGACGTGTTTATCAATTTAGAAAGTTTGGTATTTATATAGACTGGTTTAAGCAGTTTTACTAAGGCTATGATTTAAAAAAAAGTATATCATGTACTTTATTATTGAATTAAGAGATATTCAGCCATGGAAGATTTTAATGGCTCCTAAGTTTTATTTAAAAAAATTATTAAAATGAAAAACATGTTACCTACTTTCGCGCGCTTGTCATTTTGAGATTATATTTGGCCACTTTTATTTTCATTTTTTTCTAACTTCCCATTATTTTAGTACTTTTATATTTTGGATTGTTAATATTGGGCATAATTGTAAAGTTTTCTGGTGCAAAACTTACCAGAATTTACAAAAGTTCATTTTTAACAAAAGATTGTCTATAGACTGAGAAATGTTTACAAAGGTTTCAGACCTATTACATGGTTTTTAGGTGCTAGGTTAGGCTATATATTACACAGTCTGCTTGTTAAGATAAGCTAATAATATTGTAGATAAAGAACCATGAATGCATATCTATGTAAACCTGAGGTCTACTTTTATTTTTTTCTCCTGAAGGTAATTGTTTGCTATTCACTTGCACCAACAGCAACTTTTTGTGTATTGAGTTATTTTATTTATTTTCCATACTATGGCCAGATTAACATGTTTAAAAAAAACCAAAGTTAAAAAACTTATTTTATTTTTAGTAAAACTTGCTGAACTGGTATGCAAGGACATACATATTTATGTAATAGTTTCTGAATAATCTTTCTTTGCTAACAGCAGATTATTATGTATCTGTATCTCATGTACTGTATGTATATGTATCTCAGACACGTGTAGAGGCGGAAAAACAAAAAATGTAAATTAAGTACAGTCAGGTAATTTATAAGGTGATATTTCAATTAGCCATACCAGGGGCATTGTACATCGTACCTCACACCATTTCTGTTCAATGTTTTGGGTGTTTCTAAGGTCATATGCTCTTATACCTTATGTGGAAAATTATAGTGTTTTCTTTCAAAAAATATTAAACAATGACTTTATAGCTTATTGTTTTGTCTATTGCAGATGTGCACTACTGTGGAGACTGTAAGTCTCAGTTCAGAACTCTCCAAGATTTCTTTGTACACAAATTGGATATAGAGAAATATACTTTGACGTTAGAAGATTCTGGTCTGTTGCCTGGCCTACGAATACCAGTGTAAGTTATTTTGGTAACAGTGCAAAGTTATTTTTGATATTGCAAATGATATCCACAATAATTTTCCCTTAAGGTTAACACTGATCCTTTCTCCTTATTAATAGCCGCCTCGGTGGTCTAGTGGATAGCATACTAGGCTTTCACCCCGAGGACCCGGGTTCGATTCCCGGCGAGGGCTTGGCATTTTCATACGCTATACATCATCCCATCGTCTGCATTAGCCCAAGTGTACACAATAGTCGGACGTTAAACACCAAAAAAAAAAAAAAAAATTCTCCTTATTAGTATAACTGGCAATAAGTATGGATGTTAAGCAAAATATAAAATAAAATAAATAAAAAATATAAAAGGTAAAATGAAAATAAAATAAAGTAATGAGGGAGAATATCTCACTCCCTCTCCCTCTCTCTCCCGCTCTCTCCTTCTCTCTCTCTCTCTCTTCCTCTCTCCCTCTCCCCTCTCTCTCTCCCTCTCCCCCTCTCTCTCTCTCTCGTCTGTAATAAAGTCACCCACAACAATGTCATGCACATAGCTTGGCAAAAAATCCAAAAAGAACACTCATACTCTGATAAGTATCCGATTTAATCAATCTCTCATTTTTTTTTTGAAATTTTGTATTTCCTTTATTTATTTACTTTATTAGTATGACCTAAAATTTCTTCTGCAAAGTTTCCTTACATGGTTACATTTTTTTTCGCATTGATCACTTAAGCAAAACTTGTGCATGAGTGGCAGTCTATGTTAAATCATCAGACTCTCTTCCTATATTCCTGACCTTTGAGTTGGAAAGTGTTCCCTGAGTAGGACTTCTTTCCCTCAGTTGTTGTGTACTTCTCATTATGACCTTTTAGTGTCTCTGTGATATTCAAAAGATCTGAAATCCTTGTGAAGTCGTGCTCTCTGAGAAGTGCAGTCAACCTCCTCACAGAACTTCCTCCATTAATCCCGTCTCACCCTTTTTAAAGCATTATTATACTCAGTCAATTCTGACCTGTAGCCTTCCACTTACCATAATGCTTGGCCGCATTAAACAGCTTCCTAACCTGCTTTATTTGCTCAGAAAGTGCCTGAGTCCACCACTTTACATTACCCCCCAGTCACCTTCCTCATAAAGAGGGCAATCTCATGAAAAGAGTCTACAATTATCTACCAGCTGTGTACCTTAATTCATGCGAGTTACCTGTCGGCCACTTAAGATCCTGAAGATCAGCCTTAACACTCCCCATTTATCTACTAATCTGAAATCTATGGCTATGTGCCTATGATATGATGTAGACAGCTCTTTAGATACATACCACCTTTCCAACATGGTGAAAACGCCATTGGTCTCCAGAGTAAGATCTAAAACCTCACTTCTTGCATTCTTTACAAAGATTGGTGTGTTACCTTTATTAATAATATTAAGTTTAAATGTTGCAGTAAAGGAAAGCAGTTGCTCTCCTCTCTCGCTCTTGTCACTGCTCCTCCACACTGAGTGATGTGCATTGACATTGGCTCCAATAAGTAGCTGAACGTCCCCTCTACTACATTGCTCCATTATCTTCTGAAAACTGATGGGTGGGAAGCTGTCCATATTGTCGTGTGGGAAATGTGCAGAGGTCAATACAACCCTTCTGTTTCTAAATCCAAGACGTAAATTAGCATTGATTATTGTGCAATCCTTGGAACATAAAAAAGACAACATTAGTATCTTAACATTATTCCTTACAACTATGCTTGTCCTAGGCCTAGTGGATGATCTGTCGTAAACCAACTTACTTCACCTTACAACCAGTTCTGCTATTCTACCTCTTGTCATCCCAAGGTTCTTGCACGAGAGCACCATCAGCTTCTCCCTGCTCAAGTTTCTCCATAAAACAAGCAGTTGCCGCCTTACCATGATGTAGATTAATTTGAACTACTCTCATCTTTTTGTGGAGAGAAACATCTATCACAGGTTGAATGGGTTTGCACAGCAGTCCCACATTCTGCTGCAATCCACAACTGGTAGATTCCACAAGATTTAGTACAACCCCAGTTTCCTTCTTATCCAGATTCTCACCACCCATGAGTATTTCTGCAAATCTCCTTGGGTTTTGAGTCTTTATGAATTACAGTTCCATTAGTTTCCATTGAAAATACCACGAATAGTTAAGGAAAGAAAAGTGTCCACCCTTACAGAGCCCAGCACGTAACCTGTCGTAAGGCTATATTGAAACTGGACATTACCTGGAGTTCAAATACTAGAAGCCATGCAGCCTTTGGTGTATGCTGTTCAACCTTAGCTTGGGATAAGGATGTGTCTTATTCTTCAGCCGTATTGATACGCTTACCTTTTTACAGGTCAGCATCAATACACTACCACTCTGCACCGTGTGGAGGCGCATAAGTCCACTCTTGAGTTTTAACAAGTCTCCCATCTCAAAAATCCTCATAAGGAATGTGTGCTATGAGTGACCAATGTACAGACTTGATTCACAGAGCTACATTCACTATACTTCCATTATATATAATTTTCTTTAAACTAAGAAACAACCTTTTCGAGGTAATTCATCCATTTGTGATGGCCAACGTGTTCCACAACTCATCATCAATTACATCTATCTATTTAGGACTGTATTTGTAAACAAATAAGATTTAAATGTGTTCTTTTTAGAAAAAATTAACAAAAAACACGATATTATTGGTAGTGGTAACATTATTCTACATTAATAATGTTATACTAATTTGAGTTTTTAGTAGTTTATATTGTTTTATTTGCAGGATTACAAATTAAAAAAATGAATGGTGCATAAATATTGTTCAAAGTTTTTCACATTTAAATAATTATTTTAAAAGAGGTTCTAATGAAACACTTAAACATGTGTTTTGTCATTTCTTTGAACAATTCAGTCAGGGAGTTATGAATATATAAACAAATTTTTCAAAATTTGGTTCTTCAGATTTTCTTCAAATTTTGGTTATGTAGTTTGAAAAATTCATAATTCAAGTCATAATCAATTTGAATTTAAAGACATTTTGGCTGGAGAGTAAATTGAAAAAAACAACCTGACATGGTCATAGTTTGTTTTTGTTTCTCCTCTCATATATTTACATCCGAACGATAAATTTCATGAAAGTAAAATCATGACTGGTAATTGGAAGACCAAAATTTGTGAATACAAATTTTGATTACGTTAACCACTTTAGAACTTTAGAGTAATTAGACCAATTTTCCAGCGTCCCAAACTGGTTTTTTTTTAGGAGATAGAGACATTCGTTGTGTTTAAACATTAAAGGACTACATTTGAGTAAAATTTATCAAACAAAGCATTAACAGTGACTCTGATCAAATCTTATTTTTAAAAAAATGGTTGTAGCTTTTTTATTGATGTAAGATAGGTATGTAATGTATGTGTTTTATACGAGGTGTATGTGTATGTAACGAAATGTGTAATGTATATGTTCAGAAAGTAACGAGAATTTTAATTTTTTGAATATTTATTTATTCTTCTACATTGATATTGTCGCCTTCAAAATAGTCCCGATTGGAGATTATGAACTTGTGCCAGCGCTTCTTCCAATCCTCGAAACACTTCTCAAACTCGATCTTTGAGATAGCCTTTAGTTCTTTCAGCAATGCGCTTTTAATGTCATCTATGGCTGTAAAATGACGGCCCTTTAAGGTTCTCTTTATTTTTGGAAATAGGAAAAAGTCACACGGAGCCATGTCTGGCGAATGTGGAGGCTGGGACATCGTTACAGTACTGTTTTTGGCCAAAAATTCACGAACAAGCAATGAAGTGTGAGCTGGTGCATTATCGAGGTGCAAAAGCCAAAATTGTTTTTCCACAGATCTGGGGTTTTTTTCGGATTGCTTCACGTAAACGGTGTTGAACTTGTAGGTAGGTTGCCCTATCCTTATTGACCGTTTCACCTGGTGGCAGGAATTCATGATGCACTATGCCATTAATATCGAAGAACACAGTGAGAATAACCTTTATGTTCGACCGCACTTGTCGAGCCTTTTTCGGTCTTGGCGAGCCAGAATGTCTCCACTGGGATGATTGAGCCTTAGTTTTGACGTCATATCCGTAAACTCATGTTTCGTCACCTGTTATAATATGTTTCAGTAATTCTGCATCATCGTTGACTTCATTTAGTGACTCCTGAGCAACTTTCATTCGCCGCTGTTTTTGTTCAAAATTCAACAATTTTGTAATGAATTTTGCTGCCATGCGTTTCATACACAAAATATTGGAAACAGTGTCATGACATGATCCAATCGATATGCCAACATTATCAGCGACCTCTCTAATTGTGATTCGGCGATTGTTCATAACCATTTCTTTTACTTTTTCCACGTTTTCATCGGTTGTTGATGTGCTGGGGCGTCCAGAGCGTTCGTCATCTTCAACGCCTTCACAGCCTTCTTGGAAACGCTTATACCACTTGTAAACTTTTGCTTTACTCATAAAAGACTCACCATAGGTCTTTGTTACATTTCACACACTTTGTTACACTTTATTCCATTTTTTACGCATAATTTGATACAAATTCTTTGATCCATTTCTTTTAACAAACGAAAATCACCGAGCTCATAAAAACACGTCTAACCTTAGTCACAGACAAAGTCAACGATGAAAACAGCTGAAAGTTTTATTATACTTCAAGGGCATGTATACCAACATAATAAAAAAAAATGTTTGACAATTAAACTCTCCAAGCCCGCGAAATTTAAAAATTCTCTTTCTGAACACACCTTCTACATACATACTTATTAAAATGTTCTAAAATTTCAGTTTTTCTAAGGTCAATATTGGTGTGAACAAAAACTTTGAAGAGAGTTTCGAGACGGACCCACCATTAGAGGAAGTTGAGGTTTATGATGCGGACGAGTTGAGTGAAGAAGAAATGGTAGTGGACAGTCCAACCGAGGCCCTCAAAATAGATGAACATTTACCTTCTCCTCAGGTAGGAGTTGAAGACCTTTTTTGCATTACCAGGAACACTTGGTTGTTTCAGTCTTGTAATATAAACTTCTTAAATGATTATGGTAAACAGAATATTAACCAGCTACCCAGTTATTTTTAATGTAGATTATAAAATTCAGTATAATGTAGTGTGTTCTTTTTGTAATCCTTACTGGCTTCTTAGCGTAATGACAACTTTGTTTATTGTAAGTAATAAGTAATGGCTCCAAAATGTTTAGTATAATGAAACAGTATTAAGTATGATAAGTAATCAATTATATTGAGTTGCAAAATTATGTGTTTTAGGAAGTTATCGAAGGACCATTATGAGAAGCTTATAACTTATTAAAAATTAAAACCAAAATCATATATGTATAAGCGAACATACCATTTTGAACATGTCTCTAAGATCCTTAGATATGTGGTAAATAAATGATGCTGTCCAATGATCTGCAACTAGTTGTACAGATAATTAAACACAATTAATTATACAAAGATTATAAATTAAAAGTTCATAGTTCACTTACTTTAGATTTTGTTTCGTAGTATCACTAATTCACTGTATTTACAGTATGTCAAAATTAATGATTTAGTTAGAATTCTGGCTATAATCCAGCAGTTCATGTATATACTGTTAGAAGTTTGGCAAGTTATTGTCCCACTTGTATAGTGCAAGGAAGTTACTGAAAATAATTTGGTTAGTACCACAGATATCTAAGCATCCGCTGGTGGGAGTGTGTGACTGTCACACTAAGGAGAGAGGGGTAAAGTTTTTTACACACAGTTCTGAGAAACTTGTAATATTGATCTCGCAATGCCTCACTGTAAGAGATCGAATTAGGTGTGAAGTCCCAAGTCGAAGTGTTTTCACTTCACATAGCGATTTAGCACACTTGGACTGATCAGAAATGTTACACTATAAAGATGTGTTGTCTTGCGTGTGATGCAGAATGAGTGAGTGTGAGTGATTAAGGACACTCTAAACTTGACCTTGATCGTTGCTGGTTACCTCTCGCCCAAGCCTATTGTATTTTTTATAGGTTTTGGTAAAGTTATGTTTTCTCTGACTACATAAAAGTAGCAGAGTGCATTCCTATTGGTTATTGCAGTTGGTGCCAGAAGTTAATGTTATTTAAAAATGAAATTTTTTCTCTTTTAAAACGAAATATGCATTTCGTGTTACTTCTCCCTGTGACCCGATATTTAAGAAGAGCTCCGATTAGTCGGAGGATGTAACATTAGCAAACTGTCACTGATCAGATTTTTTTTCAAAGAGAAATTGTGGCATTACTTAACACTGTGTATCCAATCGGTCTGGTATATCTCCAGAAATAAATATTATCGTTTTGCATACTCATTATTAATCCTCTGACCCAAAAGAACTACTGTACTTTGTCCAGCAGAAACTTCGTTTCTTAGCCATTGGAAAAAGAAACATACTGTTTTCAAAATTGAATTGTGAAGAAAGAAAATGTTGTGTACATAAATGAAAAATAATAAAAACAAAATGTTACACTTGCCTGTGGACATGAAAAATGCTCTTCATTATCCTGCTTTATATAAAACAATTCCATACTGTACAACATAACCAGTGCACAGACATATCCTTGCAAATTAGATTTCAATCATTCACTTGCTACTTGGTCTAACCGACTCATTACATGCCAAGCATTGACTAAATTTCCAGTTAAATGTTTGAATATGATGTAATTCCGTGTTCAAATAATTGTTTCATTTGTTTGTACAGGTTAATACAAATGAAAATAACAACCAAGAAGCAAATGAAAGTAACCTCGAAGATAAGGACACTAATGAAGACGATCACGAGCATTGTAAAGAAGATAATGAAAATTGTTTGGCAGTAAAATGTTCTATCTGTGGCCGAAAATATAAAAATGTAAGCAATAAAATCTGTTGGTGTAGGCTATTGTATGTGCACATACATTTGTATTTTTTATTGTTTACAGCCAGTGAGAATAATAAAGTCATAGGATTGACATGAGACACAGAAAACATCAACAGCAATACAAAATTTAAACCTGTGTAAAGTTTCAGTGATTTAACATTGTAAACACAAGTATGTAATAACGTATATGCCTGCACTATACATTGCATATATGTAGGACTTTTTTACTGAAAATTTTAATTTATGAGTTACAAATAAAATTTATAATTAAAAATATGCTGAGTAAAAGCAGTTTTAAGTACGTTGGTGAGTAGGTTTACAAGGTGAAAATTATTGATACACAGGTTGTTAAAAAATAAAACTGGTTTATTACTCTTAAAAATAAAAGCTAATTACTATTTTTAATGACAAATGAAATCAAAGACAGTTATGTATTATTGATATTAAAAGGTATAACAAGTAAAGGCAAAATTAAATATGTCACATAAAAAGACTTAATTTATTAATCTCTTTATTTGTTTCACCCAACTTTGGGGTACACTAAATCAATCACTTTTTAATGTTCTGTGCCTTCCTCGTAGCCCAGTATTGCTTCATTCGTTGTGATCTTGCTTTTCTTCCTTCGTCAGAGATTTGGATCGTTCGCTTGGATTTGACTTTGCCTTGGAACCGTTGCTTCTTGTCCTTGGTTATTGTTTTGGCTGTTCTGTCCATGAGCATAGTGTCAGTGATTTGTAGTTCTGTTATGTCTTTCTCTGTTTCTCTAAACCAAAGTGGTTTGGCTCTTCTATTGCGAAAGTAGTCAAATATTTTTTGTTGTTAGTCTATTTTTGTCCATTCTTTGGATGTGCCCATAAAAATCAATTCTCCTTTTTCTTATTGTGTTTGATAGTGTTTCAGTTTTTTGGTAAAGAGTTTCATTACTGATGTGGAGTAATTGGTTGTTACGGAATTTGGGGCTTAAGATTTTTCGTAATATCTTTCTTTCTTTGATCTCCAACCTTTCAAGTGGGCACTGGGTTGTGAGAGATAATGTTTTAGCTGCATATAAGGCTTCTGGTTTAATTACTGTATGATAATGCCTTATCTTTGTATTCCAGGAGAGGGACTTCTTGTTGTATGTGTCCTTGATAAGTTGGAAGGCTAATTCAACTTTATTTCTCCTAGATTCCATAGCTCTTTTCTCTAGGGCATTCCAGCTGATCCATTCCCCAAGATATTTGAATTCTTTGACTATCTCAATGTATTGTTCTCCCACTTGAAGCTTTTTTGGTGGTTTTTGTATGTTTGTCAATATTTTAGTCTTTTCAAATGAAACTTTAAGTCCCATTTTTAACGCTTGCTTCTGGAGTTCAAGAGTCTGTTCCTTAGCTTCTTCCAATGTCTCAGCTAGTAAGGCCATGTCATCCGCAAAAGCCAAACAATTTACCTTAATGCCTTTGTTCTTAGTATAATTTATTAATATTATAATTACAGATTGTATTTATGATTTTAATTACAAATTAATTTTATTAAAAATCTAAAAATCCATTTTTTTTAATCTAACAGTGTAAAAATAAATGGGTTGTCTTTATTCGGGACTTAGTTATTTTATTTCAAAATTGTGGACACCTTTTTTGATAATAATTTTTCTATATTAATTAATTGTTAACATTGAAATAATAATTATGTATTTGGGAACATAATACTGAAATTATTAGTGATTAGTTATTAGTGGTTATTGTAATTAACTGAGATTAAACTAACATGCTTTGGTAATTACATTGTATAAGGATAAGCTTATAAAGCATTATGAGTTGTTAGGAACAGGGGTGGGGGTAGTTGATCCTTATGGCTAAAAATTAAAATATAATTCTATAAACTGAACTTGTTCATTACAGAAGTCAGTGCTGAAAGTACACAAGCGTACTGTACACAGTGTAGATAGACCCCACTCCTGCAGCTACTGCTCCATGACTTTTAAGACTAAAGGTTCTATGATAAGGCATAAACGGAGACATACAGGTAGGTATACGAACTATATGAAGGTTCATTAACAAATTTATTTGCGTGTCTTAAAGAAAAGTATTGTACAAAATTAAAAACAGTATTGTTTTAATACTAATGTTTTAAAATTTGTATGCACACAATTTGGGTTTACTATATGAAGTAGAAGGGAAGTATGGGGGTCATGAAAAATATAATTTATAAGGTAAATATCAGTTATAAAATATTAGTTATAAGATGAAAAATCTAGTTTTAAAGTGGATCTTTGCTTAAATCTAATCCACAAATACCCAAACAAAATGTATAGACTGCCATATCCCGGAAAAGTTCAGTTTAGGAGCGATTGCAAAAAAAAAACTTAATTAGCTCAATTTATCAAAATTGGTTTACACATTTTTTTGGTCAGGGTACCAAATTTTAAGGAAAAGAAATTTATGATTAATCAGGTTTTGGTCACACATTAAGATTCATTAGCTCAACAAATGAAAGTGTTTGCTACCACTGACGAGCTGTGAATATGTAAGAACTATTTTTTTTAACCACTGAATCTACCTTGAAGTCACTTGTCGGGCAGTAGATGGCAGAGATGTTCACTGGACAATAATGCATTTCACTGAATTAAGTTTTTTTTATTTCCAGCTATATACACAGTCACACAGACATCCATGTCAAAACCGCTTCAGATTTAAAATTTGTTACAGTCGAACTAGGTTATAATGCTTTTGGATATAGTATAATTTTCTTTTATAATTTTTGTGAAAATCCTCTTTAATGTAAAAGAAATCAATTTTAACAACAATGAATTTTGTACTGCACAGTAGGACTTCTTATCCATGTTAATGTGTACTGAAGTTAAAGACTCTTAATATATTTTGCTAATCATGCGTCACATAGGAGAGGAATGAAAGTTGCCATCAAGCAGGTAGGTTCCATTGGAATTATTACTGCTAGTAAATGCCAGTTCACCTACCAACATTTTTCAGTCTGCTGGAATAAATAATTGTTCTCAAGAGTAGAGTATGCTGTATGTTAAGTCTATCCCTCCACTTAAACCCAGAGATGATCGTGACAATTAAATATTTTCTTGTCTTTTTGATACCGTATTTAAAAATATGTACTGTATTCTTCTTTATTATTTTTTTTTTTTTTTTGTATGAATACTGCATAACTTAATTTTCAAACACATAAATGTTCCAACCTATGTACGGGCATTTTATGTCCCCTGCAGGTCCTTCTTATGTAACTAAAATGTTTGTATGACAGAAAATTTAGCAATAAGTAAATAAATACAGTGATAAAAATAATAGCAAAGATAATCTCTTTTTTATTCCTTAGTAATCTTTAAAATTAATTTTTTTGCAATGTTATTTTTACTTGGTCACTTTAGTGATGTTATAACCAAGTTTTACTGTATATTCATTAAAATTTCATTATCACCATACTTTCAAAATACTTAGTGTAGTGAAAAAAAGGTGCTGTTTCCAGCAATTGCCTTGGGAGTTTTAGAACATTGTCTAATTGAGTATTCCAGATTGCCAGTAATTTTTGTTGTTCTGATTCCAAAATTTCTTATTCACAGATGAGAGACCGTATAAATGCACTTCATGTGAGAAATGTTTTCGTGATTCTGGTTCATTGACACGACACATGAAATCCATTCTGCCATGTTATTCATTTAACAAAACTCTCAGCAAAGAGTTGAAGGTAAGTCGACTTAATAACAAGTTTCATCCTCCTTGACTAGTCTCTATTCATCTCCTTTGTCATCCTTATTAAATTTCACAAGATTGTTTTACATGACCATTAGGTAGTGGTCTTTTCCACTTTAATTTTTTCCCAAGAGTCTTTTTGCAATCATTATGTATCTTCATTACAGGCCTAAAGAATTTTGTTCGTCATAATCTACAAATTTAAAATCAGTTCGTAATATTTTTCAAATATCCTTGCTTGTAATCCTGCAAAGTGTTACCCAAAGTTTGGGGATTTTGAATTCCTGCCAGCAAACTGAATGTGGTATGAACACCAATAGAGTGGGCAAACATTACTCTGAGAATTAGTGTGCCAGCAGCTGTGACGGTTACAAGCTGTGTTCTTGAGTTTCATGGGTTTATGCAACATTGCGTTTTAGTGTTGCAGTAATTTTTTAAACTTATGTAAATGACAGACTTTAAGGAGCAAAGAAACTGGATTAAATCTTGCTTCAGGATAAAAAAAACTGCTACAGAAATTTATCGCATGCTTGTGGAACGATTTGGTAACAACGCTGTGAGTCAAAGTTAAACTTTTTTGTGGTACGAACATTTCAAGAATTAATGAAAGTCTGTCGACAATGATTAATGTTTAAGCAACTACTAACAAGCTTAGCACTGAAAAACATTGAGAAAGTGCGATATTTTTGTAGATCATAGTCGAACAATCCATGATGTTTGTGCGATCGTAGGGATGTTGTATGGGTCCATACAACGATTCTTGTCAGACAATTTGGGCATGAGTCACATTGCTGCAAAATGCATACCAAGACTGCTGAGCAGCAACCAAAAAGATCATTGCAAAACTGTCTGAAAAGAAATTAAAGTTGCAAGAGATGATAACTTCACCTCCAAAGTCGTAACCAGTGATGAGAAATGGGTTACAACCTTGAAACTAAGCAGCAGTTGTTGCAGTGAAAGTCGCCTTCTTCACTATGGCCAGAAAAAGCATATCAAGTTTTTTGGCTTCCAAAAACATAGTAGAGATTCCCCACCGACCGAATTCTCCTGATCTTACCCTGTGCAATTTTTTTTCTATTGCCCAAAATAAAGTTCAAATTGAAAGCCTGTCATTTTGTCACACTTGAGAAGATCCCAGGCAAAATCACAGGACACCTTCTGATACTTCAATACTTACACTTACAGACATACAGGAATGCATAGAATTATGGAAAAAAACACTAGGATTGCTGTATCTATGCCTAAGGGGACTATTTTAAAAGAAATGGTGGAAAGTAAGAGTTATGGTAAGAAAGTTTTTTTTATGGGAAAATTCCCTGAACTTTTGGATACCACCCCATATCTCTTGTTGCTTGCTCAGTTCCTCTAAAGCCTTTCTGCTCTCTGCTCAATCTGCTGTCTCAAGCCTTTCTTCATCCACATCCAAGTTTGTAAACCACACCTAAATACTGGCTAATAGGTATAATAATACCTTTTACAACATTAATTTAGAAAATATTTAAGTGAAGTATTTCATGGTTAGGTTCGACAGATTGGTTTTGATTTCACTATGAAAACTAACAACCTCTGACCTCCCACATAATAACTTCTTTATTAAAATTAGCTATACCTCATGATTAGATAATTTTGGAGCCAGCCAACCCTGATCCTTTCCATGTAAATATCCATTAAATTTCTCTATTGAAAGTTCTACTTTTTTGAAAAATCATTTTATAAAAATTTGTAAAATTGTACACTATTTTAATTCAAAATATACAACTAGTTTTTGACTTAGTATACATTTTTTCTTACATTTTTTTAAATATTTTGCTGATTTTCCAGGATATATATTAGCGGGTTTCCAATTAACACAATTATACTGTATTTAGGTATTTTTATCACTTAAAGGCAGGATAAAAATACTTAGGATCCTACTTAGGTAGGAATCACTTAAAGGCATTTTTATGATTCAACGTGTTGTAAAATATGCATTTTTCTGTGTGATTTCAAACTAAGATCACTAAGTAAGAGGACATTTCTTAGATTACTGTAAATACACCGAAAACAGTTTCAGCTCTAGATATCCAAGTTAGTTCAGGGAAATCCAGATGACTGGCAACCCCTAGATTTATGACCTAAAAACAAATTTACCTTTATGAACTTAAGGCTCTAATTAAGTGGTGGAATGTTTTATATTCTTAGTTTAATGTGTATTTAACTGTTACAGAGTCTTTTAACAGATAGAAAAACAACCAACAAAATGTTACGTTATTTAAAACATATATTTACCATATACATTTGGTGTGTTATACTGCATTTGCTGCATAATTTCAAATATTTGTTTAGGATTCAGTGAAAGCAAAACGTAGCCGGCCTACTTCAGTAAATGTGTTGATAACCCGAGTAGGCGTAGTCGTTGCAGACAGATAAGGAAACCAAAGGTGATAAAGTGATAACGACTGTATTAAACAAAACGTAAACTAATTTACATTCAAAATATAAATTGGACGAAGTTGTTTCTGTAAGTGGAAGTGACATTGTGTGAATTGTTGTGCCGAAGAACCTAATTTAAAAAAACTGAAGGACAAAATAACATTGCTAAAACTTCAGGTAAGAATAGAAAGTATATTGTTAAAAACATTTTATTGGAAAATTAATTATTAAAAGGCCATCGCAGTAAGAATGGGATAGTGAGATGTGCATTATGATTTAGATCCATAAAAATATTACATTTGTTTAGATGGATAAGCCAACACAAGGCTACTTTTGTATTTTCTTTTTGTACATAGTATAAAGAAAGTATGTACTGTTTGACAAAATAGCAATGTTGAAATATCAAATGTTAAATATAAAAATGTATATTTACCTCAAGAACCCAATAAAATCAGCCTAGTTTATTAAAAATGATCCATCAGATTTGTCTGACATTTTTTTCATTTGAAACATCGATTACTCAAGTCACGGTACACAATTTTAAATACAGTTAAAAACATTTATGTTTTTGAAGCAAAGTAATGAAAACTGACCTTCACCGAGTTTGTTTTGTTTTTCGATTTAATTTCCAGACTGTATTTTTTTTTTATTTTAAATAAATTTTCATTATATATGATTACCGAATAGGACTTTTTGTGGAAAATAATTTAATTTGAGGAAATATTTTTATTAATTTAAACATATAAAACATTAAAGTGAACATATACTTACATGTGTTTAAACACATATCAACAGTTATTTTTAAATTTGAGACTAACTATGTGGAAATAAAATATATAAATATATTAAGGTCTACAATTTCAAGTCATACTGATCATACCTTGTAAAGGCTGAATCTGGTAGTGAATTACAAAGCCATGTAGTGGTTTAAAACTGTGTTTTTCTTTATAAACTTTAATATGTAAACACTAACTTTGAGATATTTTGTAAACTCTGTTCCCTTTGTCAATCAGGAAAGAGAGTAGACTGATTCTGGAGGAGTTTATACTAAGCTTAACTATCTTTATTTGTCAAGTGGGACTTGTATACAAATGTGATAAGCACATACCTACAGTTAGAAAGAACAGGGAATGAGTGGTTGTATTTACTTAGTGTCAGTGGGAATAATCCTTTATGTTCAAAAAGAAATAACACAAATTTTTGTAGCTAGTCATGTAAATGTAAGTTAATATACTTTAAATACCTGGTTTACATATTGCTTATACAAATAAGAAGTGCCTTGTTTAATTTTATAGAATTTATCTTGTGCTTCCATATAGTATTTATTATTAGAATTAGCAAAAATAATGTTAGGTTAGTGAAGGATTACTGTATATAATACTGTAATATAATATATATTTTGTATTTTTGCCTCCATTTTCATAAAGGTTCAACCATTTCCAAATTAAATTTGAAAATAAAGTAGACTATTATGCAGAATTTGATTTCAAGATTTCCTGTGTCTAAAATAATGGTTTTTACTTTTCTGTCTGTGTGCAGGTAGGTAGCTACTAAAGCTAACATTTGAACAACTTTAACAAACTCAAAGCCTTAATATTGTGTGTACTGTACTGGTTATCTATAGGCTAGGCCTAAACAAATAAAAGAACATTCTTGCCTAAGATAAGTAGACAAATATATACCAATTTGTTTTGTTTGGTAAGTAGTAAACACTTGTATTTAAAGAGTGATGCAGCAGCCTATTTCTTATTTGAGTTTTATAAAACAATTTTATGCAATAAAACACCAAGTTCTCCTGAAAACCATATTATACAGTATTCAAAAAAATAACAACCTAATCAGAATGTAAGGTATTGTAAAGAATGAATGATTTTTTAGGTTATTATTGCACTGCTGCGACCTTGTAGACATATTGTGTCCCCTTTCTATATTCCTGAAATGCTCAGTGACAGTGCCTTATCCAGTACTAGTCTGTACATAAAGTCTGGGATTTGGAGAGGATTCAAGGTGCGTAACTTCCATACTTCTAATTGATTTTCCCAATTCATTACTGATTATTTAGGTACTTGCAGATACTTGCTCTGTGGTTTGCCTTTGAATTTCTCCTCCTTACTCTTCACCCTTATCATGAGGTTGTAACCTATTTGGCCAGCTTTTTGTTGTGCTATGAGTTCCTGCTCATTCTATTTACATTCTTACTCATGGAAACATGAGTAGCGAGGGAAATTATGTCCACCCACATGGAGCCCTACATTCATGGGTACAGTGTGAGGTTGCTACTTATCCCAGGGTACCATTTGATACACTATTAAGCCCTCATCATGTCATGCACTCCACCATCACGGGTCGTTTTACATTTTAAAGTTAGCCAAATTATGTAGATGTGTATATGTGTGTGTGTATACATATATGTCTTGAATAGATGAATGAAAATAGTATGAACTAGAGGTATGGTGGGATCGCTAAACCCATCAGTTGCTTATTTCAGCTACATCCACCTGCATTTAAGACACTTACTTTATTCTATGAGTTAATTACGAAAGAGTAGGCTCCAATACAGTATAGATGTACCAAACAAGTTCACATCATGTGGCTGTATGACAAGTCAAAAATCAAGTTGGTTATTTTTTTTTACTTTTCTCCAACATTTTTTTGTTAAAGTTGCAAAAAACTTACGTTAAGGGGAATAACAACTTTTTTCTTATTAAGTCGAAAAGCACATTGAGGCTATTATCACCTCCCTAAATGTAAATGTGAGTGTAAAGTATTATAAAGTGTAAAAGTAGTGTTGTTAGTGTAAATGGGTGTTAGACTCGGGTACCGCAAGGAATGTCTAAATCCTCTCAATAGGTGCAGCTAGTCTACACCACCCTGTGGGGACAACCACATCCCTATCATTAAAAAGTTTAATATGATTTTTTTGTATTGTAACATATTTTTCAGCTTTGTTTTACTAATTTGTACAAAGACAGTACAGTAGACTCCCTCTAGTTCGACCACCTGAAGACTGGTACCTAATTGAACTAAAAAAATGGCCAAATGAAGCTAATAAATAAATTCATTAAGACTAATCACCCTTTTAAATTGGAGCTTTATTTAAAAATTAATTACAAGGCTATACAAAAAGTTTAAGTTTTTTACTATACACAATACAAAGTAGACTAGGTCTACTTAGTTAAACTTATAGAAAACGTAGTTTTTTTTTGACCTTGTCATTTACTGTCTTCACCATTTTTGAAATTATTACAAGGCTGTAGATTCATTCACCTTTATTTATCTAGACTCTGAAGCTTGTAATCTTTGCTCAGTAACCACAAATGTATGTTTCCATTTACCACTCATTTTGAAAAACAACAAAGCGCAGCACACAGGAAGGTACACAAGAAAATGCAAACAAAAATAAAAATATTGTTATTGCAACATAGCCATTGGACCACATATAAATAATTAGGATTATGACCTATTTTCTTCCGTCTAGTGATCTTTTGACTCACCTTGTAAAGGCTACAGCGTTTTCAAAACTTCACTGTTTCGTCTTCAGGCTGTAATACAAATAGTCAAATCCCCTCCATTGAGGTCATCAAAAAGTTAACAAAACATTGAAAACACACATCACAACACTAAACACAATTACATGGTTTATTATGTAAATGGTTTATTACATGGTCTTATTAAAACACACTCAATATTATTGTGCAACTCAAATGTTTTTAGTCTGGACTGTAATGACATATAAGTTTCATGGTAGTGTTTGGTCAAACCAAATCTTATCATTGTGCGTTTTAATAAAGTCATGTAATTGTGTGTAGTGTTGTGACGTGTGTTTTCAATGTTTTGTTAACTTTGTAACAACCTCTATGAAGGGATTTGACTATTTATATTAAAGTTTGAAGATTAAATAGTGAAGTTTCAAAACTGCTGTAGTCTTTACAAGGTGAGTTAAAAGACCACTAAGACGGAAGAAAATAGCTCATAATCATAATTATATAAAAATAAAAAGTACACATATCCGCACACTAACAAATTTGTTTAGTCGTATACTACAGACACCTTATCTGCCTGTATTAGAAAACAGAAAATAAGTGTTAGAGGAAAGGAACATGAGGTTAATTGTTGCTGAGGGCAAACAAGTGGTATAGTGGCAGCTCAACTGAACGTGTGACATTCACATATAGTTGGCCGAACCAACAGAGGCTGAACTAGAGGAAGTCTGTTGTAAACTAGTTTCTTTTGTAAAATAACTGATTTTAAGTGCATTATTATATATACGTATTATGAATTCTACTACTGAATTATTCATTTAGTACTAAATTGATACTGAAAAAATGATATTTGTATGCCTTTTTGTGTGTAGACTGACGTAGAATAGGCTGATTAAAATTGTATAATTGTAGTAATTATTTTTTATTTTATTTTGCATAAATCATTTTGAAGTCATGGTCTTCAAAAGTTTAGAAAATAATGAGGGATTCCAACAACACTAATCATTAAAGTCATTGCAGGCCTACTTAGAATGTAGTTACAATCAGCTGTGCTCAAGGTCATACACCTTCATTCCCTGCTCACTCGTCCTTACTTCCTTCATTCTACTTCTTGCAAGCATTGTTTCCTGTAGACAGGTTTTATTTTTAAAAAAATAATTGCCTTTCAAGCTTTAGTTGAATGCTCAGAATTGGATTCACAGTCCACTAAAAGTTTGGAATTGGTTAAGAAAACTTAAATTTTACTAAAAAAATTTATTGATTTCCAATCTTAATCCCAAAATAAATTATTTATAAAATTGAATATTTTTATAGGTTGTTCAAAGAAATTACTAATAATTTTTAAAGAATTTACATTGTTAAATCAGATGTTGTAGTAGCTATCATGGTAACATCCTACACCTTGTACCATGAAATGTGCCGGATCTGACTGTTTTGAATAGTTGTTATAAAAGGATTATTAATACATGTGTTAGCATTCTAGCGTTCATTATTTTGAACTTATTTGATTCAAACTTTACACAAAAATTAATTTTGGAACGTTCAAAGTGAAAAGTTTATTATTCAGCAAACTGTTTCTCAAAATGGCAGTCATTAAAAATATTTAAAGTTTCTTAAGCTGTGTTTTATTTTACACTTTTTTTAAAATCTCGTTTCACCATCATAATCAGCATTCAGATCTGAATAAATTTACATTTTCAATTTTCAATTAAAAAAATCCTTGAAAATGTATTAAGTTTATGAAAACCTATGGTCAGATTTTGCTCAAATTTCAGTCTTATATAGTGACTCAAATTCAAGTCTTTGTAGCCTAACAAATTTAAAATAAAATAAATTTGTGGTTCATGAGTAGATAAAAAAAAAAACTGTACAAGCAGTCTCAAAATTTCATTTTGGACCCAATATTTTAAAGTTAAACATGAAGTTTGTGGTACATAATGTTTTTGTCTTAACAAGAAAAAATATTTTGTAAAAATGGTAATTTAGATAATGTTATCTAAAATGATGGCTACAAATATTTTTCTTTATGCCAATACAGTTTCTTACTGAATTTCTCTTGTAACTTTTAAAAGTGAAATTGTATAAATGGAACAAAAACATTGGAGTTTTCTCATATACAAATATTACTCCAAAAAATCTAGCCAAAAAAAATGAAGACAATTAACCTAACTTGTCAAAATTATATCGGATTTTGCCCAAACTTTGGTCATGTCTCAAAACAGTGTTCTAAATTTTAAATAAAATAAATTTACAAGTCCACAGTAAATTGGAAAAAACACAAAAATCGACGGTGGTCACAGTTTACATTTTTTTCTGTTTTTCTAATTTATGCCTACTCCTAAACTGTATTGAGTTATGAAACTTCATATGTAATAAAAATTTGAACAAAATCTGATGAACCAATTTTGGCAAATTTAGCTGATTTTAGTTATTTTTCAATTGCTCCCAAACCAGATTTTTGGTATTATCGCTACCCATCCTACATAATATATGGGTATTTGTGGATTACATTTGAGCTAAGTTTGATCTAAATTATTTGAGCTTTTTTAAGAAAATCCAATTTTTGAGTTTGTTTACCATAAAAATAACTACAAAAACCTTTTTTTGAAACATTAAAAAATTGGCCCAAAAATGGGCAAACAAGACTTACATGCCAAATTTCATGAAAATCAGTGAATTAGTTTGTCTCAGGCGTTTTTCATGAACAGATAACAGAAATGTCAATTCACCTTATTTTTGGGGGAGGGGGTGGCAAGCACTCTAAGAATTCTGTATTGGGTTTGAAGGGGACAGGGGTTGTAGTGGTATACTTTATGGGGTAAAAGGGTTTCCCCCTCCAGAAATATTTTAATAATAAAATGAAAATGTTGATATTAAATGATTTAAACATACAAATAATTATACTTTTATAAGCTCAATTTAATAGAAAATAGTTACAGAAGAAATTGTCTGCAAGTAAATTATTTTTATATTAGAGTAAAATATTTGGTACAAGTTATTTAATTTTATAAGTTTTAAGCATTAGAGTTATACTTTGAAAAATTACAATAGGTAGTGTTTTACAAAATTACAAAATTGTTTAATGTTTCAAGTGAAGATTTTGAATTTTTTCCTAAATCTTGGGGAATTCGGATGACCGAATATCCCCCAATAAAATCAGTTTATGGAACCTATAGGACCCATAAAAATAAATATGGGTTAAAATCTAGTGTTTTGCATCTATCACTGAAGTTTTTATACAGTACTTTATATTGTGAGAACGGAAATGTTTTTGTTGATATACCATGCAACTTCTATGTTTATGTTTTAAAAATACAATTGCTACCCATAATTTGCATGAAATTGATAAGTTGGGATTGCCATAAAAAAGTACTATTTATCCAGATACATTGTTAGAGTTTCCTATTTATGGTAAAAAATTACGAGGTAAAAGATCAAGTTTTCAAAAGTTACTTTTCTTCATGAAAATTTGTTGACAGAAAAATATATATATGTCATTAAATCTTCTTTCAGAAGACATTTCCAACCGTTTCAACTTTTTTTTAAACCATCCAAAAGTTACAAGAATTCAGTACATTTGGTACATTATGTATATAATTTGTTTTGTTTATGATCTGTGCACAGATCATGATCCCGGGTCTGGGTCTTACCGTAATGGCTCTTCAAATTATGTTGAAATGCAAACCTAACTGCCGTCACATTCTGTTTCGTATTATCAATAGAATTTGAAAATTTTGAATTCTAATTTATGCACATTCTAAAGCACAAAAGGTGAAATTTTTCAATAAAAGTATAAGGTAAAAAAGTTGTAAACTTTTTAAGATTTGAAATGACTGCCATTTTGGAAACTGTTGAATGATTTCTCTTGTTTCCAAACTTGTCTAATAAATCGATTGTTGTGCTAAAATTGAATCAAATCTTATTTCAATTGCAAATACAGTGGACCCCGTTAACGGTCTTAATTCGTTCCAGAACTGTCATCTGAGCAGACTGCTGTGCGAGTCAGCGTTTACAATAGACTTACGGAAAACATTTTAATTTGTTCAAAAATGTATACATATATGTATATATACAACAATACACACACACACATATATATATATATATATATATATATATATATATATATATATATATATATATATAGATAGATAGATAGATAGATAGATAGATAGATAGATATATAGATAGATAGATAGATATACATTGTTGTATATATACATATATTTCTTAAAAATTTGCCAGAAGGAAATTTATAGGCCATGATCGGCGCTCATTTAAAGGTTGATGATGGCCGCTCCAACAGTTCATTTTCCAATGGTAATTTACAAGTCTGGCGACAAAGGTTGCAAGGACACGTAGTAGTAGCAGCCTATCTCCTTATCAAAGAAGAATATCAACGAGCTGTCGTGTCGTCACGGGTGACCGCCCATACCTGGGAACCTCGACAACAAAGCATCCCGACTAATTGTATTGCGCGTGCGTCGACTGCGGACAATACGTGACCACGCCCCCCTGGAACAGCTCATTGTGGAACTACGTTGGAATGCCGAGATGTATGAATAATTTTGTTTGTATTCATTCAATCAGCGGTAACAATACCGCGCAAGCCCTGTTATTAGCTTTCAGTTTTGTTAGTGGGACTTTATTTTCTCGCTAAGAAGTCTTACGTGTAACAGACGTTAGTGATCCTGGGTTGGGCAGACAATAATGGCCTTGAATGGGGCCGCAGAGATAAATAGTGCCATTTTAATCGTTCAGCGAGAAAAAAGTGGAAGGAAAATAAATGTCAAAATCAGTCATAAATCAAAATTATGATTGATGACAGTCCACATAACAATAAAATTGTATGACAGGGAATAAAAAATTTGGTTAAATAAATACCTGGGCAACGCCGGGTGATCGGCAAGTTAGAGGTTAGATTCTGCGTGAAACTTGCTTGCCGGTAGTTGACATGCGCAGAAACCTATTTTGTACGCGGCAAGCAATGGAGTGGATTGGGTTAATTTCAGATTTTTGTTTATTATAGACCTCTGACTTTAATTCGTTGTTACAAGCAAACGCAAAAAAATGTACGCGGTTGTCTTAATTGTTTTGTCCTGAACAATTATATACTTTTTTCTGTAAGAATCGTATACAATTTTTTTGAGAGTATTAAGTTTTCCGGAGTATTGTTGCTGTTGTCGAACTTTAAGATTTTACTAGGTCAAGATTTTTGGGGGGATAAAAGAGTTTCATTCGCAACGATTGAACACGATACTGTTGTGAACAGTTTACTGGAAATTTAGATCTTTATGTATATTATGTGCACAGTTATTAGTTTTTTTTAAACAATACTTTAAACGTACTGACTTTCTTGATATGTTTTCTTCACGACAATAATAATCGTAAGTTTATATGTGCTAGTGATAAGTTCTTTCAAAAAGCGGTATTTTAAAGACTGAATTTGTTATGAAAAAGTTAAAAACCGGCTGTGCTGGGTCATCCTCAGCAGCGGAGGTACAGTCTGGGTCTTCCTGAACATACAGCATACTCTCGATTATCCGAGGTCTGAATAAAACGAGGCAGTGTCATTAAAAAAACTGGCAGGACATTAGGCCTACATAAGAATTAGTATCGTATACAAAGCTTGTACTAATTTTTGCAATGTGTGATTCTATTTGGTTGGTTGAAATGTGATTAGGGGATGGAGAAATAAGCGGTAATTTTCCACCAACCTTAATGTAAGAATTTGATGTGGAATATTGTCCTGACGCTTGTTCACATTTAAGCCAATACCGAGTCTAGAAATATTAACAGAGGTTTTTTTTCTTTGTTTGGCACATTTGGCAATTTAGAATAAAAACTAAAAAATGTGCCAGAACAGGACAATTAAAACTCTGTCAGTGAACTAGCTGATGCATTACCTGTTGAACTTTCAATTCACAATGCAGACAGTCATGATGCAGACAATCAAGACGTGCAAATGGAGCTTACTAACAAGCAAAGCAACTTTTGACCAAAAAATTGACACAATTTTATAAAAATGTGTCTGTAAAAGAAACGTTTAAAAATGGTCTGTTCAACTCGACCATTCGGTATTTGATTTGTGTGTTACGCAGTTTTGGTCAAACGCATTGACCGATTGTGTTTGAAATTTGGTACGAAGATATCGTGTATAAAGTCCGAACGACGTATGTGTAAGATTTTTTCCCATTCCTTTCCGTTTCAAGATGGCGGCCTCTGATTTAACGATGACGAGTGTACGCAATTTCGGCAATACACATTGGCCGAATGTTTAAAAATTTGGTACGAAAGTACCTTGCGTAAAGCCCGAATGAAGTATGTGTAGGCCTACGATTTTCCCCATTTTATGAAGACTTCCTTTTTAAAATGGCGGCCTCTGGTTTAACGATGACGATTGTAGTTGCTGATTGTTTTCTGTAATACTGGCCATAGGCTTGTCTAGGATGGTCAAATGGAGGAAGGTTTACCATACCGGGGTCCTCCACTGGAAACTTTTCACATCTAAACTTAGACGCAAAAAGGCGAGTTTTAAAGCCTTCTGAGGGCAACTTCATTCTTGTTTTTTTTTTTTAAGAAAAACGTCTAAAATTTGAGTAATTAGTACATTAGACATGAGGATGTTTTTAAAATACTTTTAGGTGATTCAGACAATCTTAAAAGTTACGGTTTTTCAACTAGGCTTGTAACAACAAAAAATTGACTAAAATCTGTGTTTTCTGTGTGATGTTATAATTGTGCAGTGAAGAAGCCTAGTACATTTCATTAAGCATGTACAACCCAAACGTTAATAATATTTAATAGTATAATAGTGCAGTAATCCAATAGTTGCAAGTTTTTTATCAGTGGGGAATGGGAGAGTTACAACCCCCTGGATACGCCTAAGTACTGGCCTGACGGCAAACACTGACAAACTTATTTTATTCCATCTTCTCGTTTTGTAAGTTTTTAAATAGGAAGCAAAAATAAACAACATATTTCAATACGGAAAAAGTAGCTTGTGCTAATTGTAAGCAATTGGTAGATCGGCGCTGATTTTAAGGTCTCTGGGCTGGATGTTACCATAATGGCCACTCCATAGCTTATTTTTTAATGAAAATTAACTCATAACAATTTTCGTATTTCAAGATAACAGATAAAATAAT
Source organism: Callitettix versicolor (assembly GCA_022606455.1). Lineage (NCBI taxonomy): Eukaryota > Metazoa > Arthropoda > Insecta > Hemiptera > Cercopidae > Callitettix > Callitettix versicolor. The sequence continues at coordinate 28,655,186 of CM040186.1, forward strand.
AATAAACCTTCCTAAATAGCCTATGTTGAAATTATTTAGTCCATTACTCATTTATAAATAGCACTGGAAACAGCGTAGTACAAAACATATGTTTCAACGATCGCGCAGTTACGGCTATGGTGCTACGTTCGATTACCGCCATAGTTAAGAGTCTTAAAATTAGAAGTTATGGGGCCTTGAAGAGACCAGAGGTCAAAGAGTATCGCGAAGATCCTAAATGACAGGACCGATTAATTGGATGATTCACCTTGGCCGAAAGAGCAAAGTTGGCCGACCTCTGCGGGTACAAAATCACAGATGGTTTCGGTATGTTGAAGTACGAGTACTTCGGTGGACGGGAACTACTTTCGGCAGATCTGTGGTCAGAGTTCACGCGGTGCCTAAACCTGATTCTCACGCCACGGTCACATATCAGGTACGCTACACAGACTGTTCTTAAAATATGCCTACATTTAAAGCCTGCAGTAAAACGTAATGAACATGTTTTGGAAATAGTCAAAGCGTGCGAAACTAATCGATTAAGAATGAACTATTGCTTCAATTTACTGAGGACCGAACTGCCGAACAGCTTAGGGCGCAGGATTTTCAGTAATTTTTCTCAGTACACGAAGTCATTGGCGTAATTAGACTTCTTGTAGGCCATTACTGTCTTATAGTTAAGTAAAATTGTAAACAAATAATATTACCTAAAATTAGAACATCATTATATTAATGTAAAATTTTGGTACAAAATTATATAAAAGTTTTTTCTTAAAGTAAATTATTAAAAAAAATAATTATTTTTTAAGCTGTCCAACATTACTTGTTTACCTTGAATTTTTTTAAATCTGGTTTCATCCATCGTAATCAGCGTTAAAAGATGCATAAATTAGCATTTCAAACATCCAATCTATTTTTTAATGCGGGACATCTTGCTAAAAAAGAATTTATCGCGAAAAAATTGATCTTACGGTAGATTTTGAAAATTATATTTCAGGCCCACTCAAAATATATTTTTTTAGTTAAATGAATGTCCGTCTGTGTTTGTCTGTGCAGATCGCTGTAGACTAAATAATTAATTGATCAGTTTTGATGAAATTTGTCACCTATTCTGCGACTGTTTTTTTAAAGAAATTAAAAAAGGTGTATTTAGTATTTTTTTTTTTTATTATTAACTATTGAATATAATTTTCTCGAAATAGGTTTTAAAATTTTGACCAGTACCAACGTTGTTGATAAGTCACCAAACAAAACGTAGGCTAGTGTTTCTAGAATAAATTCAGTTGTAGGGCTATCAGAAAAACCGAAAATCTGTTTAACTTATCGAAAAATGTTTGGACATATGTCGCTCAGGCCTGTGTAGTTAAATATACTAGAAGTAATTGAAATGAACAAATAATTTTCTCTCAAAATGTAAATTTCTTTTTTTTCAATTTTTTTGTATTAACTTAAAGTTACGATCCTTGTTTTACAGGTAACTTGATTGGTCTGATTTTCTTTATACGCGAAAGAGCTCTGAAAAGACACAAACTGAAAACATCAGGTATAAATAATAATACATTTTAGTTAAAATCCTGCTTTATAAAATAAAAATGCTAAATATCAAGCCGTTAGCTGTTTGGTCATCCAAGTCAATATAATTTTGCTTCGATCCGATCTTGGTTTTCGATTAATCGTTTTCTTGCTTACAACAGACTCAAAATTCACAAAATCCATCACTCGATAAGATAATTTTCTATTCCGGAAATCATGAGCAGAACGAGAGAATAATAATGTAAGGATTAATGTACAAGACCCTAGCAGGATCTGGTTTCACCGTCGTTGGAAGAATTGTTTCACCATTCCTTACTTTCTCATTTTGCGAAATTTTGCAAGTGTAATGTGTGATTTATGTAGGCCGCCTTTTTTTTTTTTTTTTTTTTTTTTTTTTTTTTTTTTTTTTTTTGGTGGCCACCTAGATCATTTTTGTGATTGTACATCTTCGTTCTATGTTTCCATTGGCAACTTAAAATGTTTCGAAAATAATGATGTAGAAGGCATTCAGAAATTATTTGAAGTCGTGGACGATGTTACCATAACAATGGCATTCGTAGAAACGCCAATCATAATCCAACCGTATTCAATTTTCATTTAAACCACTGTTACTGGAGTAACCGTGACATTCAGTGACCGGGGAAAGAACGGAATGCTAATCACATGTGATAAGTGAGGATGGATTATTTCCTCTAATCTCAGTAAATACGCGCTCAATTCTCAGAAATCGCTCTGTAGACAGCGGTGGTCAAAGATTGTTTTCGTTTTGAAGCGCAATTTTAATGTTAGCTTTGGTGAGAGGAGTGAATAAAAAGAAGTGTCTTTGTAATGAAACGGAAACGAGCAAACGAATTTCGTCTCTCTATTTCTGTCTCTTTCCTTCCTCCTTTTCGAGAACAGTACACGAATATTGTATGAAAACGTGTTGCTTTGATTTCGCTATTTTTTCTTAGTTGAGGAATACATGCACGTTGTAACCGTTTATAATACATTCGAAATTAATATAAACGTTTATAATAATTGTTGTTAATATTGCTAGTTTTTACCAACTTAACCTAAAACTTATAGTCTATCAGCTGTTCAATGAAATCAGCTGATCATTGCGAATTAATAAAAAAGAACTGATCTTTTACTGTAACTACAGTAAATAATGTCTAAGGTAGGTTCATGTATTTATTTATTTAAACAAAACAAGATATTTGTAATATTAAGCAAGGTATTATTAACAAAAGCTTCGCTTTTGCCGACAACTCCCTCAGTTCCATACGTGAGCCTACTTTTTTCAAATTCCTACTTCCAAACCTTACATTTCTTTGTTTAATATTTGGTACTCTGGGTTGAGTTATGAGTCACTATAGAGTCTGTGAGCGAATTTTAAGAAATTACGCTTATTTTCAGTTGTTTTTTTATAAGCTTTTGAAGCTGATTTTTCAGAAAAAACGTTTGATTTGGGCTTTGAAGGTTATGTTTGAGATAATCTCAAACATAATGTTAAATCAGTTTCTTTTATAAGAATCCGATTTTTATTGATTTTTGAACAACTTTTTAAACCAAAAAAATGTCTACAAAACTAGATTTTTAAACAAATTTAAAATGGTTTCGTTATAGGCAAACTACATGGTAAAGTTCAGATTTTATGAAATAATTTAGTTTTAAGTTATGTAAAAAAAAATTAGGAACTGCTAACTTAAACTACGAAAAACATTCAGTCACATCACGAATTTCAAACATTTTTTAAATTTACAAACATAACTTTTACTAATATAACCTGTCTTATCCTAGCTTGAATTAGACATAACGTAGCTTTACAAATATTATTTTATAAAAACTGATACATGGATTCACCTATGTGATCTTTTTATACGCAGTTTTATTTTCTTCCCACACCAGGTTATTTTTAAAAACTGTTGCTGAATTACTTAAATAAAAGCTCTTCTGATACAAGTCTGAATGTTCCACGCATTGAGTATTTCTAAAACGCTTACATTTTCTATTATTATAAACCGAATGTCCTGACATTTTTACTGTATTTGTTGTTTAGATTGGTAATCGTTATTAATTTCAATTAAATCGGTCTAGGTCTAGATAGTGCTTTCAAAAATACAGTCTAAAACAAAACCTAACCTATAAAACGCTTGGTACTGTTTTGACTTCGCAGTAGGCTTACACTGTTTCTGTGATTAATGACAGATGTGTTATTCATATCTATGTTGTGTTCGTGTCATTAGCAGTATTGTACGTCTACAGTTGTATTGTACCTTATCCTTGTAGATACAAATTCCGTTATAGTCGGTTTTTACAAAAAATAGCTCCTTGAAAGTACAAAACTTATTTAAGTATGGTTTTCGAAATTATCGATGTTTTGCAAATTGAACGACGGTTAAAGAACGTGGGAAGGTTTATTTTAGTTTTCCCTATATTTGTACGACTTGTAACTTTCGTTAATATGAAAATTGTACACGGTTATGAATTTTCATAGGCCAAAACTTCAACAAAATCCGTAATGAAATAAAATATATTGTGTTAATCTACAGACATCCATGTAAAACACGTTTTTTTGTACTGTGAAAATGTATATACTGTAACTATAAAAATCATATGATCGATTTTTTCATAATCTTAATATTTTATATATTTACATCGTGTAGTTAACATTTTGAAATGTAGGCATATACAAAAAGGAGACGCTAGACAACTAGGTTAGCCTATAAGGTATATAAAATATTAAATTGAACATTATTTATGAAATGTGAGTGACTGTGATTTGACTACAGTAGTGGTTCTGATATTTCGCCTGAACTGCGCTCTGCAGTGAAAACATCATGTGATGTGTTATACAAAAATGTTGCATGAACACACCAAACTTTTTTTAATTTAATTATTTAAAAGAGATATAAAAAAGGGGGGTCAAGGTGCGCTGTTCCTTGCCCTTATAAATTAGTTTCAACTGTTGAAATGTAAACTTGAGATTTTTACAACATAAATGCAGTACTCGTCTTTTATATGTATATTACTTGCGCAGTAACTCACATATTACATTTAACTTATTAACAAAAATTGATCAGCTGACTTTCGTATCGTCTGCACAGCTGTGACGCGGACTAGACTGTGTCACTTGCTCAGAGCACATCGCACGGACTGTACCGCACGTAGTCTAAAAGTTTAAGCGTTCCTTTTGGATCGTGTCCTTGATTCGTGTTCTGCATACTTTTACGTACATTGCAAAAGTCGAACGGTAAAAAAAGTTGTTGAATTTTTCAAAACTCGCTTTTGTTGAATCCCTAAATACAAAAATATGTAGAATATTGAAAAATCCTGAAAAACCGGTTTTCGTTTCATCCAAACTAGGCTACAACTTCACAATACAAGAACAATACCAATGTTGAGGTTAAGTTGTAGGTACAAAGAAACAAAAAAACTTTAATCAGCTGTTTTAGTTGTTCATGTTATAAAAAACAAAATGTACTTTCAACTACATATAAATGTACCATCTTAATATTAAAGGTATGAACTATGCAATTTTGAATATTGTTTCAGTTTTTTAAGTACTGTATAACTAAAAAAACTGTGGAAAAATATTTTAAAAGCTCATAAAATCTCCTACAAAGTAGGCTACTACAAATTCTCGGAACACAATAGAGAAAGCGCACCCAAATGTTTAACGAAAGTCAAATGTTTTCGGAACAATTCATTTCTGTTGTACTTTTTATGTAATATTTTTCGTTTTTTCACCCATCATGAAATTGTTTCACTTTAATAATTATTTGCAACTGCACAGTTAGTGTTTACCGATGACAGGTCAAATGTTAATTAAAATCGTTTCATTGGAACGCTAGATTTTAGTTGTACAAAAAAATCTCTTACTACATTATTATGTTATTATAGATAATTTCATTGTGTTTGAGAATCATTTGTTCAGTGTTTGTTTAACGTTTGTTATTTTTAAATTTCGTAAAACGGACCTGCCTGCCCGCCATCAGTGTGCAAGATAAAAAGTTGCAATTATATTTCATCACTTTTTTAAAATCCGGTTCAATAATACGATTTTTAAAATTTATTTATTTTAAGGCGAAAAGCACATTAAGGCTATTATCACCTACATAAATGTAAGTGTGAGTGTAAAGTGTTAAAGTTGCAAGTGTAATGTTGTAAGTGTAAGTGTGTGTTATACTCAGGTACCGCGAGGGACGTCTAAATCCTCTCAATAGGTCTGCCCCCTCCTGCGGAGTTCAATGATATTTGAACTACATTTGATATACATTTGAGGCTCGTACATTTGATATATGCTGTTTGGTATCATGTACCAAAAGGTTTACTTTAAGTTAAGTTATATTGTTAGGTTAGGGTTAGGTGTGGTTAAGATAGGATTAGGTTAGGTTGGGTTGGGTTAGATTAGGTTATGGTTATGGTTAGGTTAGGAAATAACCAGTATAACTCTTAACCTACTTTTTGACGTAATAACCATTCAAACTGAGGATTTTATCGTAATGTTGCACCAGTTTGTTGATAGACCTTCCATTGTCATAGAATTCTGTCATCTGACATCTCAACCATTCGTTCACGCCTGCAGTTCCACATCGTCGTCGAAGCGCCAGTTGCCAGCCAGTTCTTCGTGTTCGGAAACAAGTGGTAGTAGCTTGGTGCAAAATCTGGGCTACATGAAGGAAGATGGAACACTTCCCAAACAAAACCACCCAAGAGCTTCCGAGTGCGGGTGTGCATTGTGTAAAAACAAAACCTTTGAACTCGGTGTTCTTCGACGCTTGTTTTGGATTGCTCTTTTCAATTTTTTTAAAGTTTTACTATACCTTTCAGAAGGTATTTTGAAACACGACCGAAGAAATCGACAAGAAGCACACCTTTCCTGTTCCAAAAAACGGTTCCTGTGTTGTTTTTTTTTTGACAACATTACTTGGTTTTTTGTGAAAACTTGAATGAATGTTGAAATTTAAAACAAAACTTCCGCGCTCCATTTTGTTTTTTGTTGTTATAATTGACATGTTTTATCCAAGTATCGTATTAGCGAGACAGCTGCGTGCCGAGGTTATAAATAAATTATTTTGTTCGCCCTCAAAAAAAAAAAAAAAAAAATAAACGTGAAAATAATCTGTCAGTTTTTAGTTTTAATAATACCCGACTGTACTTGAGGTCGGGTGAGTCATTGACTTCCAAATAGAATTTCCATTAAAGATTTGCGGTTTTGGCACGCACTGTACTGGACGTTGTAGAGTTTTTATGACAAATTCCCAAAAGTTATTGTTTTTAAAATGCTTTTGTTTATTTAACTAATAAAAAAAATACAGGATTTATTTTCGTTTTTATCTTCGTTATACAAAGAACAAAATAAAGTTTATTTGAAAAAAAATAAATTCTGATGAATCCGTTTTCATTTCTCTTGAGCCAAATAATTTTTTTGATGAATGAATTTGTGTGTGTGTGTGTGTGTGTGTGTGTGTGTGTGTGTGTGTGTGTGTGTGTGTGTGTGTGTGTGTGTGTGTGTGTGTGTGTGTGTGTGTGTTTCGTTAGAGAATAATTCGATATTGTCGATTTTTATGAATTGTGTTGTGGATGTAAGTGTGGCTTGCCCACATCTCAGGCATTTTGTTTCAAAATATTTTACAAAGACATTTTTGTGATTTGTAAAAAAACAAGAAATTGGCTGTAACGATTTTAATAACATTTTGTTCAAATGTCGTCCATTTAGTACCCAAACTAAAAACAAGCTTATGTAGGCCCCATGTAGCTCAAAAACGTTTTGTTCGGTAACCTAACTAAAGAAAAACATTTTTTGTAGTTGCCGGAAAGGTTGATTTTGGAGGTGCGACCCATACATGTTACTTTGAAGGGTTTGTGGCTATACTTTAAGTAAATTTGATCAGAATCTTCAAAACCGGTTTTGAAAAAATCCGTTTTTTCATTTTTAACTGATTTTTAGGCAAAAATGGTTTTGAAATATTAGTGAACTACCACACGTAAATTTATTCAAAATTGGTTAATTAATGGGTCTTGCTTTGTGAAAAAAAATAATAAAAACATACGGACATGCACCAAAGTAACACAAATTTTGTGGGTCCGTTTTTTAAAGAGTCTGTTGTAATAAATAAATAAATGATACTATAACAATTCACAAACTTTCACGCAGTGAATTATTCCCTCAAAAAGGCACTTTTTTTTCTCAAAATCAGTTTATCGGAAGTTGGTCAGATTAATTTATGTCAAAGAAAATCAATGTTACACTATCACCATGCATACTTTCCATAACGAGAAACTCAAATAACAAATACGAATGCATTTTTGATAAATCTTGCAGTAGCCTATGTCTTTTATTGAACAATTTTGACAATAAGAGTCTTCAAGAACATTACAAGACCAACATCTGATTTGTAGAACATTTATTTATGCTTCAATAGTAAATGCTAAATTAACATAATGGCTAATTAACTTTTGTATTCGGTTTGTAGAAAATATTAAAGATTACCTAACCTCCAATTAACCTCTCATTAACTTCAAAGAAAGATTACTTTGAGAAAAATGGCTGTTTTCAAACATATGATCAACGTATATTGTAATTTGTAGGTTATGTTGATTGTTTACTTTGTTGTTTCCATGGTTACATTGTTACTATTTACATTGTGCTATAAGCTTTGTAGGTTCTTATATGTTTTAAATATTTTTTTGGAAAAAGCGGCACACTAACGTAGCAGTAATGTGGGGCAGATATTTTTAAATTAGACTTAAAATATAAACAACGCCTTCGCTACTGAAATTAAATTTAATCTTGATTTATTAAATTTAGTACTGAACTTGTCAAATTTAATCTTGACTTCTTTACCCGAAAAATAATTAAATGAAATTAAAATCCTAGTACTTAAATAACCCAATTACTTCTGTTATATTGTTATTGCTAATAAATAATTTGGAGAAGAAAAAACTCCAATTAACATTGGTAGTTAAATACTTTCTAGAAACGGAATGAAAAATTTAATTAACCATAATATTAAACTATCATTTACTATTGGAGCATTAAATAAATGTTCTATAAACCGGCTGTAATATAATAGTGCTTCTGACACTATCGCCATTGTTACAAGAACCGAATACAATGCATCCATTTTGAAACCGGACGTGACACTATGTATTCCCAATCGTTTCCGCACGAGTTGCAGCGACATCTTTGTGTTCCGTCAACAATTACGATCGCCTTAGGTGTTTCTTTTGTTGGTAATTATTTGAAGAACATCTTATAGTGTACGTTATATAAAAATCAGCTCAAACGATTTTGATCAAATTTTACTCAATTGCAGTCTATAAGTACGCCTATAAAAATAAAACAAATGGTTCGTTATTTCCTTAAAAGTCCTGTTCGGAGATCCTAAAAAGCAATCTAATTTTTAAAAATCGTTGAAATTTTGGTTTTATATTCGTAAGAAGTCAAGTCAGTATAGGAAATTTGAAATAGAATAAATTTAGTAAATTTGGAATTTAAATCGAAAAAAGAAAACAAAGCTTGACTGCCGTCGGTTTTTTCGATTTACTCCTAAAGCGTATTTTTTTTAGATTAAAATTTGGTACACTGATAAGTTTTGAATCATTTTGAGCAAAGTTTGATGAAGAAATTTTGAGAATCATGTTGATTTTCCTTTTTTCCGGAGATTCTGAAGGGCATTTCATTGAAAATAATTTAATGTGCGTAAAGTTTGTGTGATGTTTTGGTATAATTAATTTTTTTCACAACTGAGTTTATTGTCGGTGATATAACTTCTGTTATCAGTGCAATGTTCCCAAGACGTTTTTTTATCTACGGTCTGCCACCCATTATCAGCGAGTTGCACAACCACAGTGACTTCTGAACTGGAAGCGAGGCCCATAAGCTACGTTATCCAATGTTGAATCAGAGATACGTAGAAATATATGGACTCGTAATGCTCTACAGGGTGTTTAATAAATTATGTTCCTAAGAACGAAAAGGCTGATGCGCTCTCTACGTTGTTAGGACAATTTTTGTATTTTCAAACATATTTGAAAAATTAAAAGAACTAATTTAAGACTAATATGGGCAGTGAAATAGAATTTTAAAAAAATCTAAACAAATAAATGGTTGAAAATATTACTAAAAAATAAAAAAAAATCCGAGTGTAAATTCACTAAACACGCCTACTCGAAAAAAAACCCCGGAAAATCGCCCAAATTTCTCAAAATTAGATTTTATTGACCGAGCGAAGCAAGGTCTCTGTTTTAACTCGACTGTTCGGCATTTGGTTTGTGTGTTATACAGTTTTGACCAATCTCATTGACCGTTGTTTTGAAAAACGGTACAAATGTACCTTGTATAAAGCCCAAACGACGTATGTGTAACATTTTCCCCTACTCACTGCCGTTACAAGATAGCGACCTCTGATTTATAATAAAGATTGTACACAGTTTTGACCAAACAAATTGACCGTTTGTTTTGAAATTTGTACCTTGTACAAAGCCCGAACAACTTATGTGTAAGATTTCCCCCCCAATCACTTCCGTTTCAAGATGGCGGTCTCTGGATTAACGATGCTGATTATTTCCTGTAATATTAGCTGAACGGCAAGACCTGTCGTAATTTTGACCTCTTTATGGAGAAAGAGTATAAAATTCCAATAAAGTCTGGCCAGTAACATTTTTTTCCAAATTAGGCCTACAGTTACCCTGATTAAACTGGCGGTAAAATTTACAAGCGCTTTATCCAAGTAGGTAGGCCTATAATTAAGAATATACTACGAAGTCAGCTGTTCTGTACTAAATAGTTCAAATTTTGGCCATGTGAAAAATCATAACTTATGATAAGTGTATTCACAGCCTATACATTACCCCCATAAGTTTCGTTTGGATAGTTGTGAAGTATATTTGAACAAAATCTGATTTTTATCAGTTTTTGATATCCAGTGAATCGCATAGACATTATAGATATAAAAAAAAAGAAAGAAACCAATTTATTTATTTATTTTTGTATGAGCCTAAAATGGAAAGCATACGTCCATCAAAATTCCACTATCGGTTGTTTCACATTAATTATTCTTTTTTTTTACTTTGTGTCATAAACACAGATAAATCAAATAATAGAATATAAAACAGAAAGGTGGTAGTGAAATATCGTTTGCAGTTTTTAGCTTAACTAAGGGAATTTGTGCAGATGCAAACTCCACCTGCTTGGAACAGCTGTTGGTTTCACGCTATACAGAGTGTTGTGTAAGTCAGGTAACTTGCATTCATTCACCCCCTCCACTAATGTGGATTTTTATTGTATGTGTAATAACTAAATTATTTAACCTACATGGATATATTTTTCAAAAAGTGATTTTAATAAGTAAATTATGATGATTGTGATCTTCTTTTTGAAGGGTCTTTGCTCGTTTGTATGTCTGTTCTCATCGCTGGACATTAAACTAAAACCGATTTTGACGAACTTCGAAATTTAAATCTAGTAACAATATAATTAAAAAAAAAGTTTTTGTAATCCTTTTTTTTGACAAAAGAAATAACTGTTAACATTTTTATTTCCTCAAAATCGGCTCTAAAACAATTTTGATTAATTTTTGTGCAAATGCTTAACCATAAATAGGGCCTACCTAAATATAACAGGTATATTCCGAAAAAATTCGGTTCAGCATCTAATGAAAAAGTAAAAATCGATACTTTTGAAAAAAGTAAAATTTTCTCAAAATCGGTTTATCAAATTTAGGTTGTATATTCATTACTCAAGTCTTTTTGAAATAAAAAATACAAATCAGGAATAAGTTGAATAAACCTAAAATGAACTCATCGCTTTTAGGTTTTTTTTTAGGCCTATTTACTTTCAAACCACAACTTTTTTAACATTTTAATTTTAGTATAGGCCTACTGATTTGAGTTATAATTCTTCGCATTTGCAAAAAATGAGCAAAATCTGGTAGGCCTAAACCAATTTCCTGTGTTTTGTCGAACCGGTTTTCAGAAAATAATGATTGAATGTAGGAAAGTTTGTGCAACGTTTTTGACTATTTGTTACTTGGGTGTTAGTGTTACTGGTTTATGAAAATTGCCTTCCATCACGTCACTTTTATTACAGTTTTTTCTTAATTCATATGTGCTAAACAAAATTCATCAAAATATTTTTTTTCATTTAAGGTTAGCAGGGTTCAACGTTATTTTTTTTAACCCAAGACAAAAATCGTAGAGAAAGTAAACACACTCCCTGTGCGCTGTGCCAACTATTGATTCAAGGGTGTTACCCCTCTTTTCCCCTCCCTTTCAAAATCCCGCTCCTTGGTTGGTCAAACGGAACGTAGTCGCAGTTCGTCTTCGAGACACGCGACGGAAATAGAACAGTCTTCGATAGTTACGCCGAACAGCTGGTGAACTGTATCATATGACCGATGGAATTGTACAGATATCGCAAACCTTGAAATGTGAAATTAAGCTAACGTTCGATTGTTCAGTGTTGTGTGTGAATGTGTATATGTGTGAAAACAGGAAGTTACGAAACTAGATATTGGATTATTAATAAGGTTAGTTTGAAATTTACTGAAATGAAACTGTTTTTAGGTTATGGTTATCTAGTTTTTAGGTTTCGTAGTGTTTTTTTTTTTAAATTATATATACTTTTTAATTTAGCTTAGGTTATTTGATTGCATAGAATTATTTGAGGTTAAGTTCATCTTACGATCTTCCAATGACAGTTTAAAATTAATATAGGTTAGTTTTTTGTTTTTTTTTAGCGCGGTCATATACAGTATTTGTAGGCGTATTTTAAAAACAATTAGCATGTAACAAGCTTATTTATTATAGCCTATAAAATTTAATTACATTTTTATTAAATATTATACTATTGTATTACTGTATTGTAAGCTTCCTTTCCCTGTTTTTATCATTTCCCTATCATTTTTGAGGTCCCGTAATAATAAATAAGTAAAACTCAAAGATTAACCCTCGAGCTGTAAATTTCTTATATTTCAAAATGTTTCGCCTTAAGCCACGTATCTCCTTGTATGGACAAAATAGGATGATGAACAGATTTTAACAAAAGAGGCCAGTTCCTAGTTTTTTCAAGAACCGGACCGGTTGGGATGTTAGCGTTTTTGTTTGTAATTGTCCTTTTTTGTTTAAGTACTTTGCTAGGTAATTATAATAATGAACTATCGTAATGATTTATATTTGATCAAAATCTTCAAAGGCGATTTGGAGAAAATACGATTTATAAGAGTTTTCTTTAAACAAAAAAGGATTAATTTTTGTTTTAAAATAGTCCTGAGATACAAACTAAGATTGGCTTATGTGTCAAAATTTCATCGCAGATCGGTCAGTTCAAACAGAAACACATACATGTTCAAAAATTCGAGGCCGCAGGTCGAGTGCATCGCTACGAGTTGGGCTGGTCAGCAAAGCGGGCAGGGTTATCCTCTAGTTAGTCCATACTTGGATAAATGTCTGTCTGTGCACATTGCTATTAAAGTAATTTGATGAGATTAGTTTGCTCATAACCCTGGACCGTTTTTAAATTGTATCCTGATTTATTTGAAGCCATTTTTTAAATTGTATTTTTAAGTTGATTTGTTTCAAACTTTTACTAGATTGTTGGTGAAAATGTTATCCGTATGTTCCGAAATAGGTTTGTTGATGTAGCGGACAAACGTCGAAGACAAAACCATTTTTTTGGTCTCAAGAAATCTGAAAATGGAAAACGATCTAACCTATAAAGTGATTTTTTCACGATCTCTTTTTAACTCTCAAGGAACCCAAAAACGTTTTTATTGGTTCAAATATACTTATAAAAGTGTGTGTGTGTGTGTGTGTGTGTGTGTGTGTGTGTGTGTGTGTGTGTGTGTGTGTGTGTGTGTGTGTGTGTGTGTGTGTGTGTGCGCGCAAAATATGTATGTATTTTTTTCGTGTGTGTTTCCCAAAATAACTCTAGAGTGTAAGACTTATTTTAACCAAAACTAGTACACATATTACGAAGAAATTTCTCCGTGTGTGTGGGGGGGTGGTTTTAAAGTCTAACGGGATGCTCTAAGACAGCATCTTATTAAAGGGAGTGATGATATGGAGAAATTGATCGAATTCATGTAAAAAGAAATGTGTTGAATTTGTATTGTTTGGGTCACAGAACGATGAAATGACACTCCCATTGTTGCCCCTTTCAGCCATGGGAGAAAAGAGTCGGAAAAAAACGATCGATGATGATAAAACTGACGGTGAATAGAAAATTTCGATAGGTCAAATAAATACTTAGGTAATGTCGGGTAGTCATTAGAAAATAAATTTTAACGTTTTGGGTTTATATCGAAAAAAAACCCAGACAAATAACTTTGAAATCTCATTCCAAAAATTTAGCGTAAATCCTAGTTGACGCCAAAACAGCTGACTAAATGACTGATAACAAACCTTATAAAACCGCTCACTGACCTTTGCTCTTCTAATACTGATAACGCCGCCAGTTACAGTTGGCTTAAAACCGACTCGGTTTAGTTTTATATTCTTTTATAACGTAGGCCTGTTGTCGTCGAATTTCTGTTCTATGATCTGTCCGATTGTGATCTATGAAATACGTCAGAAATTTTATTTGTCGTTAAAATCGTGTGCTTCGGTAAATATTTATTTTTCTCAAAAAATACATTAAAAATTAACAAAAATTTGATTTCTCATCAAAGTCGCCTTAAATGCTTTTAATTAAATTTAACCGATTTGCAGCTTCTAAGTAGGCTGCAAAACTTATAGTGTGTCAGAAGTTCCCTCGAAATCCGGTTTCACAACTAATTAAATTCGCAAAAAAATCTAAAAGTTGTCAACATTTCTTAAAACTTGTAGGTTTCGTAAAAATTTTAATTTTCATGCTTTTAATTAAAAAAATATCGGATTTCATACAAATCGGCTCTTACAATTTTCATCAAATTTTCAATAACTTATAAGCACCTAATAACGTAATAACACTGTACCTAAGCTTCATAACTTTATAACACTGTAACCTAACCTTAATAACTTAACAACACTTTAACCTAACCTTAATAAACGTAATGACATTTAACCTAATCACTTAATTAACTGTCTGTCGCTAGTACAGATTTATCTGTACTCTATCTCTCCCAAAAATATATTTCGGAGAAGGGGATTGGAAAAGGCCTTTGTTTGGGTATTTGCGGACTATAATCAAAACATTTTTTAAAAAAAAAAATGGTTGCATGATAAGGGTAAAAAACAATTGTAAAAATTATAGAAATCGGTCATTTAGTTTGTCCATGCACAATTAATTAATTGGCTATGCACAAGCTCGCTGGCGGACGTCTAAGTAAAAACCACGTGGACTCATGGACTTACAAAATTATAAATCCGTCTTGTAACAATATTGATTGTTTCACGATGTTCATACACCTTATATAAAACAAAAATAAACCCTGACAGCCGCCATAATTAGTTTTTGTCGATTGTTCTTGAACCGGCATTTTTGAAATGATTGATAATATGTTTTTATACTCAAAAGTTTGATTTGAACTTCCATTTAAATAATTAAATGCGAGCATTGTGCGTGATTTGTTCCTCTGTAAGTCACGATAAATGTGACTGCGTTTATCGATCAACCAAGTATTTATGTTTGCAATATAAATTTATAGGTCTATAAAAATATCGTTCACGAGTGTTTTGTGACATCCGGCCTGTAGAGCGCCGGTACAATAGGCCACCCGTCGTACACAGGAAGTACGCTGGTTGCAGCTGATATTTAGGCGGGGGACTGCCATTTTTATATCCGTCCTTCGCCATGGTCTAACGTGAGAATAAGGAATTAATTGTCCTTGAAATTTTGCGGTGAATTGAAAATGACAGCCATTTTAAGTCTTTAAAAATTCATACTTTTTAAAATCCCATTTCACCATTGCATAAATTTGCACTTTCAAATTTCAAATTCGTAGAAAATATGAAAGTAAATTTGACGGCAGTCAGAATTAAAAAGATTTTAACGTTTACCTACAAAATATGTTGACAGTTTAAAAATGTCAGCAATTTCCAATCTGAAACGTTTCATAACTGCTTTTTGCCTAGCTTAAACTTTTTTGAAAATTTGTTTACACCATTGTAATCATCATTAAAATATCCATATACTAGTTTTTTTTAAATTGTCAAATTCCGTTGAAAATATAAAAATTACTCTGATGCTTTGTGTACGCAGATTGGGATGGTGTAAAGTGATAACATTTTCTTCTGAGCAGCAATTATTTGATCTCTTATATTTAGTAATCAAAATTTTGTTTTTTTCCTAGCCTATTTAACTTCTAAGTAATAATTGCAGTACAAAATTTCACCCTTCTACCTCTAACGAAGCACAAGAATTAGTAACGTGTCAGTGATTGTACAGGATAAATGAAAATACAGTATTACAAATACATTGCAATTGTTTGGTGATATTGTAGCCTATGGTTTAGCTTCCAGGATTGTTGCAATTAAGTTTTAAGATTTAACCTATGTTAAATTCTCTTGTTCATGAATTCCTGCATAGTTCTTTTCAATAATAGTTTTGCAGCCAGATGTTATAACAGAAGATTCTGATCTCAAACATTCTGTTATAAAAGCATCATTCTTTTTTTAGGGACATCATCTTGTGTTAGCATAATGTAGGCTTGATTTAAAAAAAATAGACATTGAACAACTTCAAAAAAACTATACATAAAAAGGTCCAATAACACACAAATACATATGTACTTATATATGTTTACAAATATTCATTTGTCCAGCATGACCACACACAATAAAGAACTGTTCGTTTTGCTGTGAGTTTATAAGTTGTTATGGTCTGTTTCAGTGTGCATTCCCATTTGTACCTGCTAACGATTTATTTATTTTTTGTTATTTTAAGGCGAAAACCACATTGAGGCTATTATCGCCTCCCTAAATGTCAGTGTGAGAGTGTAAGTGTAGGTGCATGTTAGACTCGGGTACCGTGAAGGACGTCTAAATCCTCTCAATAGGTGCAGCTAGTCTGCACCCCCTGCGGGGGACTTGTTATTTAATGTTTTGAAGATTTAAACTGTTTAAATTATATGGTGCTAACACTTGATGGTGTCCGTAAAAAACTGGTATTTTTATATCAGAATGTCAAAGATCTGAAGATGATGGCAGACTGTTGAAACTGGTAATCAATAAGGACTACATAGGATTGCATTGACAACAATAGTAGGTAATTTAATTAAGTTTGAAATTTATGTGAGATTGTTAATTTCTATCGTGCAAGAAGTCTTTTTCAACCATTACTATTTGTATTTGTTTAGAATGTTATTGTGATCACAGTTCATTAACATAATCACACATCCTTGCTAACTCTTTACACCCAATTGGCATGTTGTCTATAAATGGCAAAAATGTGGTTAAATCAGTAGCCTAGTGTTAAATTTTATAAAAGTTCACTTTAAATTTCTTGCTAAAAAAACATAAAGAACATTTGGTGATCATGGAAAATTCAATTTTGTTGATCTGTGTTATCAGACCCCCAAAAAAAAAAAAGGTTTTCACTTGGAGTCTGTGTTTATTTGTATATCTGAATATCACAGGAGATCAAACTGATTTATTGATTTTAATAAAATTTGGGCTATAGGGCTTGATGTGACTAAGGCCAGTCTATTGCATCTCTGAACTGCACACCTCTAGGTTGTGGGTTCAGGATGTGGTTAATGCCCTGGCTTTACCCTTGCCATTAAGGCTGATCCTCATCACTAGTCTAAGTGGTATAAATTATGGTTATAAGAAAAAAATAATGCATAATAAATGCAATAGAAATTACATTAAAAAAATCTTAAATTTAATTACACTGACCATATCTTAGTACCACTTTTATAAAAAAATATTTTAATGCTTCACTTGGTCAAACTAAAAAACTGATCAAATGAATTTTTTTATGTCATATTTAATTCAGATTTTAAGGCAAAATGTATGGATTGTTATGTCACAAGAAAATCGATTTCAGAAGTTATAAACAAAAATAGAAAATCAGTTTATGTTTTCAAAATTAAAAAAAAAATAAATAGGCAAAATATGTTACAAATATAATCATTGTTAAATTGTGTGTGAATCTTCACACAAATTCATTCATTTGTTGTTCAATGATCTAAAAATGTTTTTCTTCTGAAAACCCCAGAATGTTATCTTTTAATGATATAGACTTCATATAACTTATATATTTTCAGAAATGTGATGTCCACACATAAGCAATGAGCTGCATACCATGCGTGGCAGAAGGTGAAGGCTCCAGTATTCCTTTAGAAGACTTTGACAGATGGACAGACAGTCTACGTCAAGTCCTCGACAGTAGAGATGGGCGGAGATACTTCCGAGAATTTCTGTCATCCAGACATCTCGAAGAATCAGAAGCCACACTTGAGTTCTGGGAGCGGTGTGAAGTGCTCATTAGATCGAGTGGTCATTCAGGTCATCGACATGGTTCTCAGTAAGTATATCTTAATCGACGAGATTGTTTGTGTTCTTAAAGCAACATTTATTGCTATTTATCTACAGATGATGGTATGTTTGAATGAGAAAAAAATAAAATATACATGTTCATTATACCTAGATTTTTTCTGTACTTGTAGATTAATTTTTATATTATTTCCAGTTCAAAACATGCGAACATCGGTAACTTACGCTTTATGAAAGACGCCAAAGATCTGATCGCATTTGCTGAGGACAAAGTTAATTTTGATCTTGCACAGTTACAAGCACTTTACGAAGTTATTGAGACTGGTAAAGAAGAAAATATCAAAACAGTGTTCGGTCAAGCAATGCAAAGTGCTTTGGAACTTTTACAAGACGATTACCAATTGTTTCGTTGTCATTTGTTGAGACAGCGCGGATTGTTGTCAAGCAAACATCGATGAGGTGTTTAGTGAACTGTTTGTATATAGTAAATGTATTTTTTTATAATGGAACTGTTAATTGTTGATTAAAAAAGTATGTTTCTGTTAAAAAGGTTGGAGAGAAGTGTAAACAATGTTTAGTTTTAGAGGATGGTATTTATTTGTCATGGCAAGAAGTCTTTATAAAAATTTCTAAGGATAAACTAGGTTAACGAAAAGAACATATCAGAAAATGACATTACTGCAGTTTGTCAGACCAACTTGTTTGACTAAAAATTTTCACATGCTGAATCTGAAGACAGTGCTATGAAGGGTTACGACATCTTTACGTGGCCACAATGTTCCACTCAATGACTAACCATTGTTCATTTCTTTTAATCCATAGGAGATATGATGCTTTGACTGTCTCAAGTGACATTCTGAACTTATTAAAAAATTCCATATTTGTATCGTGTTTAACCCTATTTTTTGGGGGGAGGCAGTCATATATACTGTATTTTTGAATGGTAGCCCACGTGCATTGACTTCCAGTGCAACAGCTGAGCGCTAAACTCTTTAATTGTAGCTGAGGCCTCTAAAAACTGGAGTAAAGAAATATTATGTTAATGAATGTATTTTTAAACAAACTTGAAGTGTTCAACTTAAGACTTTTACATTTGTCTCCAACTTTAAAACAAAAAATGTTTTTTTTTATATATAAAAGAAAACAAAGTGATAGGTTTTAAATTCAATATTTTTAATGTTCAAAAATATTTTTTAATTTGTTAGACGTTAAAATTTGGGCAATAAAATTTGGGAAATTTATACAATATATAAAAAAGCAAAATAATTATATTAAAATTTTTTATTTTTCATAAATGCAGATTTATCCATAGGATTTTTCTGTCAGCAGATTGAACAGAAAACTTAGTTTTTTCAAATTGTTATAAAAAATTTAAAATTTGATTTGTTAAAGGGTTTGAAACTTTGACTACTGGAAAGTCTATTTGAATTTGTACGAGTTTATATTACATTTAACTAAGAACTGTCTCTGAGCATCAAACCATTGACAGATTGTAGCTTTCATCAAATCTTTTTACAAGAAACCATTACCCTGCAGATGTACTCAAACAATTATTGCATTTTTTGTTTAAAGTCCAAATAAACCATTTGGTCAGGTATTTATTTACAGTCAAAATGGCTGTTAATTATTTATGGCAACTTGAACAAAACATGTTATTTGGCAAGCATTTTGACCAATATTTTGATAAAAAAATTTATAAACAACTTTTCACACAACACAATATAGTAAAACCTCGATATAATGAATTTCAAGCGTCAAAACAGAAAATTTGTTTTATCGGAATATTCTTAAATGTTTCTGTTATTGAACCAAAAATAAAAATCATGCATCATGTTTTCTCTTCCTAGCCTGCATCATGTTTTAACAACATAGCCTAAAGCTTATTATAGCCTATCAGCTCTTCAATGAAATCAGCTGATCTTTATGAATTAATATAAAACAACTGAATATGATTTAAGTATTTTATTCATATACTTAAATCAAACTTCTTCGAAGTTCCCATAATGTAGTGTTTATCACATGCGCAAGGTCCTCAGATGGAAACAGTAATTTTTAATTATAATTAATTTAATATGAGACTTGCAAGTGCAAAATATACTATTGTATATCTATATAAACATGTACCTCGCATCACGTGACACGCATAATTTCATCACAACTAGCCCTAAAACATAATACATGTTAAAACAAGGTGTGTTATATTGAAGTTAAATGCGGCTAACAATCACTACAAAAAGGTTTCCTCAAAACTGAAAGAAAACCTTTACATAATGAATACGTCAAGAGTTCAACCTCATTTTTTACAAATAATTTTCAACTGTAGGCCCTACATCTATACTGACAGTATTAGTGAGTTGACAAAATGGTGTATGGTGCACTACGTCACAGACAACACTGACTGTCGGCTGGAGGGAGTAGGAATGGGAACGGAAGCAAATGCTATTGTTTTCATGTCATTACATGCGTCTGAGTTACTACAAACTGTACTATACAGGTTTTGTAAAATGTATAGTTTATTCATTATGTAGGGTTTTTTTACTTTAGGTATTTGTAATATAAGTTTTATGCTCTATAACAAGCTGAAAATATTCATTATATCAAAGTTATAAACTAAAATACTGTTTAATACAGGGGTGTGTTTAACATGAGTGTTATGTGGTTTGAAGGAGATTGAAACAATTGTTATATCGAGGTTCTACTGTAGTGCTATTAATGATATGAAAGTTGTTTCAGCTAAAGACCTGTCTTTAGCAAAAATATGGTACTTTCATATGCTTAGCAATTGTAGTTGCAAAGAGTATGTATTATACTCACTTATGGCACGTGTTGGGTTCGATGCTCAGAAACACACTGTGGAAAAGAGGCCTAAAAATCATCATATATCCAAAGAAAAACTAAGCAGTCGATTTTATATGTAGCCCAGCAACTGTTCTCTACAATGACCCATCAGTCATCTCGGTGGCCTAGTTGATAGCGTACTGGGATTTCACCCCGAGGACCCGGGTTCGATTCCCAGCCAGGGCTCGTCTGCATTAGCCTGTGTGCACAATATTCATTTTATAAGTTCAAATTCCATTGCCAAAAATTACAATAGTGTCTCACATGGGGTGCAAACCATCAAATATTCGCCATTAAAAATCATCCATAAGTGTCTGCACCAATTGTTTGGTGATGCTTTTAGTCAGATTTAGTCATTTCAACTATCCACCAAGAGCGTAATGATGTGGCTCTGCCATGCTGCCGGTGACATCTCTTCTCTCTAAAATCTAATTCAAAATTGTTGTTTTAACAATTTTGAATCCTTGTAAAAAAAAGCAATACAAATCACTAATCTAACAGCTTAAGTGGGTCACGTAAAAATATAAATACTTCAATATTTAACAAAGAAATCAAAGTATTTTATAGTAGCCTATTTTTCATGCCTAACTTTAAACTCTGGTCAGTATTCTTTGAGTCAAGATTATCTGCTGTTTGATCTATCAAACTTGTCATTATATTTTGTTGTTTTAGTGGCATATAGTATTTACCTGTAAAATTAAATAACAAGAGTATAACATGTTTTGATTGCATACGCATGACTTAAATTTGCATGTACTTATATTTGCTACTTGTATTGGTTCTTTCATTTAAGGATAATAGTTCATAACTAATTATATCACGCCAGTTGTCTGGTAAATTTGCAGTCTGGTTTATGGTCTGGTTAGAAGGTGTTTACTGTGTCATTTTTGGTTGGATAAATCAGTGACAGACTTGCCAAATAGTCTCAAATAAATTTGGTGTAGTATTTGGTTTGATAAATGCCACATGTGCGACACTGTCTTTCAATTCATTGTTGCGTAGTTAATATATAATAGTAATTTTCATCATTACATAAGTTCCTAAAATGGTTAATGTGTACATAATTATTTATTTTCTTAATTCTAAGCGTACTTATGTTTACAAAAATAATTTTGTTTTATAAGTAATCTATTGTTTTTTAATGCAATTGTTCAATTATTATTATTAATTATCTAAACAATTGTATAATTTTATTAATAAAAATTATAAAACATTTGTGTTTAAAATTTAATATTGTTCTCAATCAAAAAACAAATTGTTTATAATGCCTACAGTGGTAGAAATCCTACTTATTGTAAGTTAAACGGGTATGTGTATGTTAAAGCTTACAGTTTGTACCTACAAACTTCACGTCTGGTTTCTCCAATAAAATTTAAATCCTTAAAACAAAATTGGTTAGATTAGCCTAACCCTTAATGAAATATTGTAGTGTATTTAAATTACCGTTAACCTGAAGAAATAAAAGGAATAAACTTAAATACCTATTAAATATACAAACTGAAGTAAATATTATTAGAGTGCATTATTTATTATTATCACATAGGTCTAATAAGTGGATTCCAAACTTTCGAGGCTAGTTGCTTCCTTTGAATTCTGAATAAATGATGCAGCTTTCCTTTGTATATATAGGTTTTCCCAAATAATGACAACAGTTGGAACAATTTGATAACATTTATTGGCAATATTTGTACAACAATTTAATATTTCCCACCTTACGGAATATTAGTCTTAATATCCACTTTGTCAAAGTAGCACCTCTGTGCATCAATACACTGCCTCCTGCATTAAACTGAAACTGAAACCTATCCACAGTAACACACTACTGGCAATGCCAAATGAATGACTATATGCTTTTGTAAAATAATTGTTGGATTTGAAGAAATATCTCTTTCATAAAACTTTTCAAATCCTCATAGTTGTTGAAACTATGAGTGTACAGTAAGTCTATAGTCAATGATGTGGTAACAGAACTTCACTCTTTATGTCTGGGTCAGTTGGCTAAGGACCAGGTAGGTTTTATACGATTTAATTTTGTTTTCTTTATGATTCTCTAGATTTGAACACTCCAGTCTCAAGCTCTACTTTTCCAACTAATTTTGGTTTACCTGGAGTAATGAAGCATATACCAGTTCTAAAGGAGTGCACTTTTTCACTATGCTGTTTCCAAAAATATTCCTACTTAATTACTGTGTCTAAGTGAAACCTGGAAAGGCAACATGTCTAATTAAATGTGCAGCATTATTAAAAACAATGGTTCATGCACAAACCTTGCTGTAAAAAGCAATTGTGTGACTACAAAATACAATCAAGTTTCTTTTTAAATTTAATTGTTGTTTTAATCTGAATCAAACAGCTGTTTAATAATTTACTAAAACCTGCAAGAGGTTTTATGCAGACATAAAAATACTGCATAGAGGCATATAGTTTTATTTGCTTCCATTTGTTTTTAAACACCAGTGTGTTGAAATTTGCACACATCATTTTTGGTTATTTTGTACTAAAATGTATGTAGTAGAAAATCAATACAAGTTTCTCTACATAGGGCATGCTGTATAACATAAACAGTAATTAAAATAAATGTACTTAAATAAATGATATGATATTTTTTCCATGATCATCTGACATTTCTACAACAAAAATTCTTCATCAAGTAAAAAAATCTGTTTCTAACCAATTTTCAAACTTAGCAATTTAGAAGACTGCAAGTAAAAGTAAAAAAACCCCAACCTTTGTATAAAAAACACAACCTGTCTTCTTAAATTTTTTTTCCTGGTTAGAAATATTTTATGAAGTCCATACTTAATGCCAGTTAAACTAATGGGGATGACGTATCAGCATTAACGGCAAAAAAATCAGTACTTGAATCACCTCGGACATGCAAATCCTTTTCAGGCCAGATACCAAGAAAGCAGGATAATAAAGACATAATATCTGTTAGGTGAGTAGTACATTAATTTATTAGCCTTACAATTAAAAAATGTTTATATAAATAAAAAAACAGAAGACAATAAAGTTACACATCAGCCAGAACACCCTCTACAGCCACAGTGAATGCACTCCACTATCCTGCCCTAAAACAAAATGTGTTTTGTCATTAGATTTTTTTCAGAAACTAAATTAAATTGACTATGTGATATAATAAACACACATTAATAAGTTAATCAAGTGAACGCTTACTTCTTCCAATTTGGCTTTCGGTACTCTGCATATACAACTGGTTCCAAAGTTCGTGTCCCTTGTTTGTATACAACGCAGACAGCATAGATTTTCGTAACCTTGTTTTTTCCACTTTGCAATCAGATTTTTGTCAGCAATGTTTTCATTTAAGCAATATTCATACAGTTCTGCAAACATAAAGAAAATTTTATATTACTGACCAATCCATTAGGTTTGAAACAAATTATATCAGTTGTTTTCAATATTTTTATTTTTAATTTATTAAATAATTCGTACTAACTTTCTATGTAACTATGGAGAATACATATTATATGATTTAATACACAAACATTCTAGCCTGGACAGTATCAAAGAAAAAAATGCAGTATCTGAGATCCAACAGAAGAGGTCTGTAAAAATTTCAATACTCGTTTAAAGTATGCTGTATGTTAAAGGAGATTCATTGCTGATTATGAATAATACAGTTGAACTTGGTTATAACAAGTTCGCTTTTAATAAAAACTCAGTAGTAACAAGCAAAATACCAACACTTGTTTGGTTTTATATCACTGAAATGATAAATTAACTTAATGACAACAATGTATCTTGGTTATAACCAGTTTCATTTTCTGAAATTACACAAATAAATATGTTAAGTACCTATTTAATATATTTATGCAAGGGAAATTCCACTTACATTTATGAAACATACACTTTATACATATACAGAATATGGCAATTACTGCAGATTATCTTCGTGTTATTTAGATGTTCAGTTATGAAGCTTAAATAAAGGTCAGTTACAAAGGCCATTGTACTTTCCTTGTCACACAGATTAATAACAATCCACCCTCAAAGGTAAATTGAGTAGTCATAACTTTACATTCTTAAATTGCATCAATGAAACACAATGCGGTAAAGACAAACTATTCTCTATGTATTAAATACAGTACCCGGTGACTGTCATATAAATGACTGCATTTTAATTTTAGTGTTTCATCTTCATTCCTTAACATTTTATTGTCAACAATTTCAACATTATGGAAGAATCATGATATCTTTATGTGCAGTTTTGAAAAAAATATATTCAGGTTTCATTTGCTGTAAGTTAATTTTTTAGTGTGCTATGCACATGTGAGCCACCCCTCCCACTGGATTACACTGATTGTCCAGTTCAGACACCACTGTCATATCGACTACCAGTAAAGACACACATTCTGGAGAAGCAACTCGGCTGCAGCAACCATCTTTTTTGCATCAGAATTATATTAATTAGAATAGGCAGTTAAGTTCTGGCCCAAATTGCGCCATACTTTCATTGTGTTCATATAAGCTGATACCCTAACATATGTGAAATGGGGAACCTTAAGACTGAAGGATCTACGGCCCTGACTAATTTAGGACTTTTTACACTGCATTCAGCTGAAAGCAAAATTCATTAAAATTTAAAAATTACATTACATTTAAATTTTACTTGTTTGGCCTATAACCCGAGCACATTAATATTTTACCATGTTCCGAAAAAAATTGTTTGGTAAATATTTGTTATATATTAGCTATGACAATAAAAATTTATGGTTGTGAATTGTCAATTCAGAAGTAGTGAGTACTTGGTTTAACGAGATCACTCAGTTTTGACATTTGATAGGCTTACTTAAATTACCAATTATTTGTTGTGTTGATATTATTCGATACAGCTGAATACATATACATTTTATTGGTAGTCTTGAATTGTTTTGTTTAACTGAATTAGGTAAACGTAATTTGTTAAAATTATTTTTTCTCTAAAATTATTGCTGTTTTCCTTTTCAAAATAGCAACAGTTCTCTCTTCAATAGTTATACAAGAATGAATAAAATCATAGTGTTCCCATTGTTGAGTTTTAGCATTCATTTACCAACTTTTGGTTCTTCCTTTTATAAATGACCATTTACTAGTATAATGTTTTAATCTTCAGTTTACACAACAGTATCTTAAACCTAAAGAGGGTTAAAATATTATAATAAAGATGACAGCCTATTTAATTTAATATCGATTGTGAATGAAGAAGGGTGTTTTCTTTATTTAAGATGAGTTCATTGTCTGGTGATTCATGATATGCTTGCTACCCTGAGATGATTAAACATATTCTTATATATATACCTGTATATTAGTATCATATAAAACTTTGTCTATCATCATATTATGTTAGTAAAATTAGGCATTAATGTGACCAATGATATAAACATTTTAAAAAAATCTGTTTTCCTGAATATAATGGTAAAAAACTTCTTGCTATCTCTCAAAAATAAAAAAGTTGGCCAAATTTTGAAAAATTATTTTTCTATGGTATTACTTTCGTAAATAGATGTTTTGTGTAGTAGTTTTCATATAAAAAAAAATGAATTTTAGTAACCAAATTTCAATTTTTATATAGGCTGCATAATACATTTGAACACTTCTATTATGCACAAGCACTACCTTGTTATATGTTCTTTTATTTTAACGAAACACTTTAAACCTTATTTTTATGTGCGTTTTCGGTATTTATGCAGTGTAGGATGTTTTTTTTCAAATAATGATTTTCTGTTATATTTCATACTTTTTTATTTATTTATTTCATACCTTATTATTTAATTAACACATATTCACCTATGGCAAATAATTTTTTAAAGGATTATTTACGATTTTAGGCCATTTTTTGCGGAACTATATTGTAATATCATTTCTGTTTACACTGCATTAAACATACTAAATTTCATACACATATTTACCAGTTATGCACATTATTATTATAACTACATGTACTTACTGCTCATATGCGTTACACATTCTGACAGCCATTACTAAATGTTAAAATTTACTGCTTTGTTTGTTCTTGTAATGAAAACAAAATGTTAAAATCGTCTCTGTTATTTGTGAACTTTGCGATTTACCTCTTTTTGAGTTAGGTTCACCACCCAACAACCGTATCAGTTATGCTACTGAGAATACTTAAAAAAAAAGTTTTTTATTGATTTAGCAATTAAAAACATGTAAACTGTAATTAGTTTAATTAAATAGGTTTTTCACACAACAACCGTGTCAGTTAAATCATTGAGTATATTTTTTTAAAATAAAGATATTTTTATCGTTTTAGTGATCAAAAACACGTTACCTACTTTCTCACGGTAGTAATTTTGAGATTATGCAGGTCACTTTTAGATTTGATTTATCGTACTTCCTATGCTTTCTATGCTTTTATATTTTGGATTGCTTTTGGGCATGTAATAAAACTTAACAGAGTGAAAAATAACTGAAAAATCGAAAACAACCTACACTACATATTCACTGTGTTTTCATTACTATGTAACTTTTGTTAATTCCTATCTCACTTGGACTTGGAACTACTACATTTGTAAAGAAATAAGATTATTTTTTTAAAATTATGTTAACCTGAAGAAAGCACTTTAAAGAAAATTTTTCAAAAACATGATATTGTTGGTAATGTTATTTATTAACTAGTGCCATTTTGATAATTGATATTTAGCAATCAGGAGTAAATTTTTCTAAAACTGAGATACATTGTTTATTTTTGCTTGCTAACAACAGACTGACATGTTTAAAGAGTCAGATCGGCAAGATAAGAGAAGAAATTTGCGGACAGTATTTTACCTCACACTCAAAAGACTGAACAGATGCATGATATGGTGCCCGGTAAGGCAACCACAAAGTTCACTTCATAGACAAGTTTTTCACCTTTCCTTGTTTGACTTTTTGAAAATATCAAACTGTTGTTGTTAAGCAACAAAATATTAAACAATCAAGCCCATCACACTTTTTCTTCATGAAATCAAAACAACTCTTGCACACTGTTGTCTGATACAGAGCAAAACTCTTTGTAAATCACATTAGGTTAGCCTTTGGCTTACTGTAATTTTTTATACATTAAAAGATCAAAAAATCTGATATAATTACAGTAACATAGTATACATTATTGTTTAGATCAGCATAAGAACATTTACCTCGACTAATTGCTTTACGCCTGTAAAACAGGTCATATATATATCTCGACTTCTGATGATGAATTTTAAAAATTGGCCATAGTGATTCAACTTTCCTTTTTCCTTCATGAGGTTCAGTTTCCGCTAGAAATCAAAATAAATTAATAAACATCAGAACAAATAATGGTATTAGACCCTGTTAACAGAAGAAAAATGGGTTTCGTTAATAAATCACAGTATACTGCTTTCTTTTATTCTTTGACTGTGTAAAATCATGGTCATAAAACAGAATTTTAGGAATCTTAGTCAAACTACTACTTGAATTAGGTAATGTTAAGACAGTTATGAATTTTCATTACTTTTACTAAAGTAATGATTTTTACTTTTTTTATATACTTTATTACTGAATAAAAGAGATACTCACAGAAGACAAAATATATTTAAAAAAGTTATGATTTCAGCCAATTAATGGAAATATATTATGAGACATTGCAGTTTACTTTGCATAAAGCATGCCAGATTTACAACGCCAAGGTCACCATCAAGGTACTGCTCATGTGCATTATGAAACATTAATATTTCACTGCAACTGAAAAAGTCTAAGTTTTGTAACACAACAGTATTAGTTGGATTTTTCATGCATAATCATGGTACTTTGCTTTAATAAGTCACTAAATTAAGACATCCACTAAATTCATTACAATAAGGATAAACTGAATTTTCATGATTTTTTCAATTTTAGTAATTTTTGTACCAAAACGCTTTATTATATGTTTAATATTAATAAGCCAAAACATAAAAATGTGGAAACAACAGGAAGTTTAAAAAGAAGATAAAAGTGACAAAAATAACCTAAAAATGATTACCACATAAAAGTAGGAAACATGTTTTTCATCATGAATACGATTAATGAAATGCATGTAAATAGTAATGAAAACAATATAATTAAAAAAAAATTAAGAACTAACTAGACTTGGTTGTTGTGTGTTTATTTCAGATATTAACTCATTGGGTGTTTAACTCTGCTGTAGGAAACATGTTTTTCATAACGAAAATGATCAATTAAATGTATTTTTTTTCTTGGGATGCCAACACAGGCTCTGTGGCCCCTACACGTCAGCAATAAGCTTTTTGACTTCCTTTTCTACTTCACCTCAAATTGACTCCAGTGCCCTTGACGAGCTCCAGAAGATTTTACAAGATGGCCTTGTTTAACTCCTGATCTGGCTGCTAAGGTGCAAAGAGTTTCCTTCTTTTGGCCTCCAAAATTTCACATATGTGCTATTAATGATAAAAATAATAAATCCTTTTTTTTTAAAAAAAAACTTCAGAACCTAACTTGACTTTGTGGATGTTTAACTCAATTGTTGGTTTTTTATTGTTATTTTAAAGCAAAAAGCACATTGAGGCTATTATTGCCTCCCTAAACATAAGTATAAGAGTAAATTGTTAAAGTGGTAAGTGTAGTGTTGCAAGTGTAAGTGAGTGTTAGACTCGGGTACCACGAGGGACATCTAAATCCTCTCAATAAGTGCAGCTAGTTTGCACCCCCCCCATGGGGGTCTCAATTGTTGGTTACATAGCTAGATTGGTATTCGTTAAAGGTTCTAACCTGTGTAACAAGTATTACTGTAGCACATATAAACATATTGATATTGTAAAAATGGATGTCAGAATATAGCTCTGTAATAATTATTGTAGCATATATAAACATATTGGTATTGTAAAAATGGATGTGAGAATATAGCTCTATAATAAATGGCTAAAAATCATAATTTATCACGTATGTATCATAATAAATTTAATCTTCTGCAGGTAACTATCACTCAATGAAATAATATACCAAATAATAAAACAAAAAAATTATTAAAATCATTACTTTTGTAAAAGTCTGAAAAGTCCAAAATACCACAATAAGTTATAATTTAATGGTTTCAAGCCTTTGACACTAGCTGTTTAACTAAACATCTTCTAGGAGTAAAAACTGAAAGTAGTGCTTTTCTTACTTTTTTATTAAAAGGTATTGCTACACATGTATTTTAAATACTGTATCTATTTAAAGTGTCAATGATAGGCCCATGAATACAAATTGCATATAGCTGATGTAGCTATGAACTTGCGCTGGCAAATATTAGTCCTAGATATTATTGAATATATCGTTCACCAGTATGAAATAGAGATACAAAACTCATTAAAATGTGTATTGCTACACATGTATTTTATATACTGTCTTCATTTGGGGTGTCAATGTTAGGCCTAAGGTATAAAAAATTGCATATGTGTTGATGTAGCTTATGAACTCAAAAGGGCAAATATTAGTCCAAGATATTATTGTTATCGTTCACCAGTATGAAATAGAGATATAAAACCTATTAAAATGTGTATTACACACATGTATTTTAAATACTGTCTTCATTTAAAGTGTCAATGTTAGGCCTATTGCATATAAAGTATGTAGCTTATGAACTCGCGCCGGGCAAATATTAGTCCTAGATATTATTGCTATATCGTTCTCATTGATATAAAGGATGTAGCTATGAACTCAAGTGCCGCAAATTTAGTTATATTGTTGTATTCATTTAAAGTGTCACATGGGCCTGAAGGTATAAAAATTGCATATAAAGAATGTAGCTATGAACTCGTGCCGCAAATATTAGAGATATTATTGCTTTATCGTTCACCAGCATGAAATAGGAGACACAAAACCTATTAAAATGTATTACACATGTATTTTAAATACTGTTCATTTAAAGTGTCAATGTTGGGCCTAAGGTATAAAATTGCATATAAAGGATGTAGCTAAACTCATGCCGGCAAATATTAGTCCTAGATATTATTGC
This sequence comes from Callitettix versicolor, assembly GCA_022606455.1. Lineage (NCBI taxonomy): Eukaryota > Metazoa > Arthropoda > Insecta > Hemiptera > Cercopidae > Callitettix > Callitettix versicolor. Next base: position 28,685,898 of record CM040186.1, read on the forward strand.
TATAATGTTCACCAGTATGAAATAGGAGATACGAAACCTATTAAAATATTGCTACATGTATTTCAAATACTGTATTCATTTAAAGTGTCAATGTTAGGCCTAAGGTATAAAAATTGCATATAGTTGATGTGAAGAGAACTCGCGCCGGCAAATATTGGTCCTAATATTGCCATATCAATGAATTCACTTATACAATAGTATATTATTAAAATTGTCTTCATTTGTGTGTCAATGTTGGGCCTAAGGTATAAAAAAATTGCATATTGAGGATGTAGCCAAATATTAGTCAGATATTCTTAATATGTCATATTCAGTGTGAGTAATAATTTATATTACAAAGTTGTTTTTAATTTCTGTAATTTTTTTAAAGCATATTAATTTATTGCCGAGACATAAAAGATGACTAAGTAAGCATTAATTATTAAATTAAAAGAATATATATATATATATATATATATATATATATATATATATATATATATACGTTTTCTGTGTGTGTGTGTGTGTGTGTGTGTGTGTGTGTGTGTGTGTGTGTGTGTGTGTGTGTTTATAAAATCTGGTATGATAGCAAATTTTAATTTTCAGTGTAATATAATTTTTTTTATTGAAAATAATAGTATATTGCTGTACTACAAAATTGGATGTATGAATGGTGGTAATTCAACTACTTTTGTCATTTAGTGTGTTATGTTTGAAGAATGCTTTTTACTGAATCAGTTAACTGGCTACCTGTAGAGGTTCACTTGTACAATTGACCCTGGGAGAGTCTATTATCACTTAGGGGAGTGTTCTGTATTCATTGCTTTTAGTGTTAATTCGTTTCCTGTGGCACAAATATCTACTTTAGTTTAGGGGTTTACTTTCTGGAAATATGTTATTTCTGGATATTTTTTTTGTTCTGATTTTTTTGAGAAAGTTTAGATTATTATTTTTTTCTAGCCCCTAACTGGATTCTTAGGGATACAAGAGACCTCCTGTATGGAATTTTCAAATTTCATTGAAGGTAATGAAATGATTTTGCTGTATTTTACTAAAAAAAGCTTAGAATGCTAAGTTATAGAAACTCTGAATCTAACTTCAATAAAAATACATTATATTAACAACAGTGAATAAGTTTTTTAATAATGCAAAGAGGTATATGCAAGTCTAAGATTATCTAAAACCCAGTTACAGCTTTCTTTAAAATGTTATAGCAACGAAAAAGCTTTATTGAAATGCGTTAAATCTTTTTTACTTGAAACCGGACTGATAGTGCAAACTGAGATTTTCTATGTTCTAGGAATAGAAAATGTTTAAATCACTTAAAGTATTTTATTTAAAAATCTATTATACACAACTAAACCATAAGGGGATACAAACTCTGCCTGCCAATAAATCCATCCTGTAAGTCAAATCGTTAACTGATTATACAGATCCGTAAAAATTCTTGTTTTTCTTGCTTTATAGCTAAAGGGAGCAAAAATAAAAGGAAAAATATGTTTAATAAAATTTAAAAATAAGACTACATTCCACAAGCAAGACTTTTTAAAATGATTTCATAATTTCATCTTAAAAATACCGAATAATCTGTATCGTTAATTAAACATTAGTTTGCGCGTAATAATTCAATATGACCGCACAGAATGTTCTAGTAGTTCGTTTCTGGCTCATGGTATGGCTCATAGATCATTTGCCAATGGAAAGTTTTAAGTAAATATTTTAAAAAAAGTTTTTAGTAAAAGTTTTAAGTTTTAGTGTCTTAACTGAAGCCCCAGCGTTTCTAGCTCATAGGTGTTTTTTATATAAGAGGTAAGCTTTTAAATAATTTATTTAAAAGTAAACCCATAATCTACATGTTTTTAATATTTTAAATATTATATACTAGTTATTTTCTTCTTTATAACTCCCTCTGCAAAAGATGTTAATACATCTTGGTGTGGGGTTGGGACCACCATTGGTGCATTTCATGTCCAAATTAAAACTTCTACAGCTCAATTTATTATTTATTCTATGTACTAAATTCAATTTGCTAAATATATTCTATGTCTTATAGACTCCTTTGGTTTTTAATGTTACCAATCAAAGAGGTTAATGAAAAGGAGTACTTTAAAAAGATGAGGTCTCACTCATGGAATGTATATTAAAAAATGCAATTTTTTCAAATCCTTTATCATTTGCAAAAATGTAATTTATTAATATCTTTTTTTTTATAAAATAGTTTTTAAGTGATGATAAGATGTGAGCTTTTCTGCCAAACAAATATATATATATATATATATATATATATATATATATATATATATATATATATATTATTAGTTTTTTTATTTGTTCGGCGAAAAGTACAACCTATCATTACATTAAATCAGTTATAGCCGCATTTTGTTTAAGGAGCTTTTAATTATTTGAAACTTATTCTGCTAATTTAATTTATAGTTGTATTAAAACCAATGCCAATTAAAGGCTACCTGCAATATTTTTAATATATGTCAATCATTCAATTATTTAATTTTTTTTTAACTACGTTACAAAGCCGCTCTAGAAAACGTTTCGGCTTCTTTTATATTTGATTAGAATATTACAAATATTCTATAAAGTTATGGCTATTTTTATATGTCAACTTATTCAATTATTTAATTTTTTTAACTACGTTAAGCAAAGCCGTTCAGAAACTTTTTGTTCTGTTTTCAGTATAAATTTCAACTGGAGAAAATATAGCAGACTTTTAAATACGTATTACGTTACACTTACGTTAATTTTTGTTATATTAAATTGAAGGTAGAGAATATTGCAAATAGCCTTTACAAAGAAAATAACTGTATGTAAATATAAATCTATGTAGTCTACGCATGCACATTTTAGTAACACTATATATTTTATATAATCATTTTATATAAACCATTATTATTATTCGTTTATACAATTTACATTTTTTATATACACTTTATATTATATAAATATTTACATTACAATAATACACTCATTCTACTATAGGCTATATACATAATTAACTACTAACTATTACAACTTTAATAATGGCCTAGTGTTCGTCACTTTTTCATTCAGAGTGTTCATATAGCCTTATTGGAAAACAATACAAGTTCATTGCCTCTAAAGTCGAAGGTCCTGCGGAAGCTATTAATAAACATTACTTTTGTAAAAGTCTGAAAAGTCCAAAATACCACAATAAGTTATAATTTTAAGCCTTATATTTTGATGTCACTGCTAGAATTATTACACCAACTAAACATCTCTCATTGAGATATTGTTCCTGCATGCTATTACATTATTATAAATAACATCCAACAAACAGTCAAATTACGTTATTAAAGTTTTTTAAAAATTTATTGTTGCCATTTAATTGTTTCCTCAATGACAAACGTGTTACCTACTTTCTCCCTGTAGTCATTTTGAGGTTATTTTATCACTTTTGTTTTCATTTTTTTATACTTCTCCTTGTTTCCACTTTTTAATACTTTGGATTATTTATACAGGACAATGGGACATATTATAAAGCTTCTAAGTGCAAAAATTACAAACATTTACAAAATCTCGAAAGTTCACTTTTAGCCTACTGTAATAATAAGGAAAATAAAATTATCTTACAATTATTACAATATTATTGCAATTATCTAACCTTACCTCGCAACTGTGATTACTAACCTTCTCTCATCTTTTGTTCCAGTTCTTCTAAAGTAGGTTCTATAAGTTCCCATCCTTCTGGTGGTGATTTTTTACTTCTTCTAACTTTAGGCATTATTTACAAATAAATTATTGCAGTATTAAATTAATAAACGGATTTAACATTTACAAAATAAGATTACCTTATTATTCTTATAAAAAATTATATTCAGACTACAAAACTGTATTAACGTTTAGTGCTTTATAATTTTATATACTTTGAACAAACACTGAATGCGAGGTTAACTTCTACTCTCAATAAAAACAAACAAAAAACATTATAAATAAATCAATGGGATACGGACCAGTACATTTCTTTCTAGTAGAAGCAAGAAGCAAAACACGACACAAACCAAACTGTTCCATACCACAGATTATAGAACCACTATCTACTGTAGATATCTTCTACATCCTGTTTTTATCTGTGAATTTATTAATACATTTATTATTACATACATATGATGTAACTTGTTTTAATAAATTACTGTAATTACATTTTTTAAGTAAATCATATTATTCTAAATAAAATTAAATATTTTTATGATATCACTTTGAAGAGTGTTATTAAGTAAAAATGAATTCCCAAAATATTAATAATAATTTTACAAACTACTATTGCATAACCAGAGGTTAAAATTGCAATGACATTTTTCATCTGGCATTTGTACATGTTGTATGTTTCCGGTATATAATTATAACTTTTATAGCATATTTCTTATGTCGTCTTAAGTTGTGTCTGCTAAATTATTTGTACATTAGTAATTTTATTAGTTAACAAAATGCCTAGAGGTATGTTGGTTCCAGAACTTTTTTACATTTGCTAAAAATAGACATTTCGTAATAGATTTATAGATTTTCCCGTAAATTTACATCTAAAGGGAAAATAAAAACATAGGTTATGTTGGTGGTACATTATATATTTTTTTAAACATTTTAACGTAAAATATGTATTTTGTTAAAATATGGAATAAATGAACTATATTATTAAGTTAAAGTCTAAGTGTCGTAAAATCTTATTTAAACGAAATTGTATCCCATATTTTGAATATAAGCCTGTTGTCTAAATTATTTGCAAGTAGGCCTATAGTTTTATTTATGCTAGAATGAAAAAATGTTTTCTATTTCTTCAAGATTGATGAAATTATGTTGTTATAGTATTAACATTGTTTCTATTAATTGGTTAATACTGGTGTTTTTTTTCAGTTTTGAATTCACCATAGCCTAGGTTATAAGTTTAGCCTATATTTAAGTAAAACTGTAGAATAGTGCGATTACAGATTTGACATTCTTAAATTTTCCTTGATAATAGGGCCTATTCGTTTTTTTCTTAATAAAACATTACAAAAAGATATTTGTGTAATTAAATACTATTTATTTGCTTACTTAACAAACTTTTATTATTTTTTTTTTTAACGTCCAACTATTGTGCACACTTGGGCTAATGCAGACCATGGGATGATTTATAGCGTATGAAAATGCCAAGCCCTGGCCGGGAATCAAACCCGGGTCCTTGGGGTGAAAGCCCAATACCTATCAACTAGGCCACCGAGGCGGCTCTTACAAACTTTTAAGTAGTTTCATGTAATTATACTAGACTATATTTTTTTTACTACCTAGGCCTATTGTATGCTGAAATTAAGTAATATAAATCTGTGGAATATTGATTAAGTTATCATTTTATGCAAGTTTAACATAACTATTTTGTGACATGATTACTATTTCCATTGCATGGAGTACAGACATATCATGCTCTGTGCCATGAAAAAAGTATCACTCCCACTGACTAGTATGTAATCTTTTCAAAGCAGTGACTGGATTTGGCCTATACCTGAAGTTAGAACTGTAAGTAGGTCAGTAATTATACTATTGGTTATTAGATTATTTTACATTTTTTTTGTCTTCCAATAATTTCTGCAAAATGATACTTTGGATTTTTACATATATTACACTAATAAAGTATAAAGTTACACATATATTACACTAACGTTAGCGATACAGTATGTCATTAATTACACATTTTTTAAATCCAGATTGATATTCACTATTTAGCAGTTATGAGCAACTTTTTCTGTATTGGGATATATGGTTTATTTTTGCTTGCCATTTTATTCAAAAAAATGTGTAATCTAGGTCTTTTCAAAAAAAGTTTAAAACAAAAATCAGAACAATTGTTTATTATACTGTTCTAGAATATAATAATACTGTTATATTAGCTACTGTCATATAGATTCCTGATTGAACTTTAAATAATTATATATATATATTTCTGTATGCTTTTGCTACCATACAGACCATTTTTACGTTAGGCGGCGATGATAGTCTTTATTTGCAAAAGCCTTAATTAAAAAAACTTTAAAAAATTATGTTAGGTTAGGGCCTATATAACATACAACTATTCAAACAAATTTTACTGTAAACTAGGTGATTTTCAGAGTGCTTAATTAAGTGATACATATAGTTTTGAAAAACACTAGATATTGATTTTTTTTACCAAGCAATTTGACAAGTAATCCACTTGATAGTTTTTACTAGATGATCCATTTCGCGAGTTTAAATGGTCTGTATTAGAAATACAAAGTCATATTTTTTTCAAATAATTATAATTTTATTCTTAAAATTTAAAAAAGCATATTCTATAAGTCTGGGTATACCTGGACTTGTACAATAGTTTGCAATTATTATTTATCAGTTAATTATGAGCTTTGAAAATTTATTTTATTTTATTGTACTTTGGTAAACCATGGTAATTTCGTATTTTTCGTTCACTGTTATTATAAATACAAAAAGTATAACTCTCATAAAATTAGTAGGAATTAATTTGATAATTTTATATAATGTAGCATAACTACCGCCTTCAGAGGAATACAAAACAGAATTAACCTGAAGAAATTACTACAAGTGTTTAGAAGAAGTAGGATGATTGTATTTTGTAACTGTTCAAATGGTTATAAACAAGTGAACATTATATTTTTTGTATATATTTCAGGAAAATATACAAATCACAAGGGTAGAAATCGTAGGTTTACTAATCCTGAAGAATTAGAAGAACAGCGAAGACGGGAAGAAAAGGAGAGGCAGTGGAGGGTAATTATTCTTTGAATTCTTAATTGTTACCAGAAGACTGACGGTTAAATGGTCTTAAATTCTTATCAGCTGAGCTAAGATACTCCTTTTTATAATGTTTTTAGTAATTTAAAAGCATGTGAATATATATATATATATATATATATATATATATATATATATATATATATATAAACAAACTTGTAGTATTTAATAAACACTGCTGTTTTATTCCATCTTAAACATCAGAGGTTTATATAAAAAAAATCTAAACACTACAAATAAGTTTATTTAAGTTTATATGAAATCCATAGTATTTTGTCTTCTAATTTGATTTGACCAATTATTGATTTTTGATACCCCTATTGTAAGTTAAATTGATGTTTCGGTTTTATATTTCTATATAGATTAATTAGGTTATTGAATTCATAAAATTTCAATTTTGATGGGAAAACAACCACGAACATTAACCTACAAAATTATGGAACTTAGTATTTTTCTTTTCATGTTGTTCCTTGCACACAATGTGTTTTACTCAGATAAGATTGTTTCATTGTTACAAAGCATATAACAATCATTGTTTTTTAGTTCTATTACAAAAAAAAGACTTTACTTCAAAAAGATTGTTATTAATTAATAATGATATTAAAAAGGGGGTGAATTTATTTAATTGTACTGTTTGTATAAAGTAAAAATATAGAAAGCAGTATTTTATGCAAAAGTGTTAGAATCAATAAAATGACAAATACTGCAGGTTGTATTGTTTTGCATAGTCCTACATTCTTTCTCCATTAATTGTACCAGATTAACTTTTTGGACTCTCTAAGCCTATATTTTGACCCAGTACAAATTTTTTAACAACTACGTCAGTGTACATAGTATACTTTTGTCAAAACAATTGCAATGGCATTGGTAGCAAATGAAAGAAACATTTTCACAGATTAACCACAGTTAATTAGAATTGAAGTCTATACTGTATACATAAAGTTATATATGATTAAAGTTGGCCTTTTCTGGCCATTTGATAGTTTTAGAATCTCCAAATAAATGCTAGATTTGTCTGTTTCACTTTACTGTTGTGTATTGTGTGAGGTTATAATTTTTTTTTGTTTTTTTTATTTGTTTTAGTTTTTTTAAAATTAAATATGAGTTGTAAATGGTATTGTGTTTCACCAGTAATGAAAGACTTTCTCTTTATTTGTTTCACCCAACTTTGGAGTACACTAAATCAATCACTTTTTAATGTTCTGTGCCTTCGTCGTAGCCCAGTATTGCTTCATTCATTGTGATCTTGCTTTTCTTTCTTCGTCAGAGATTTGGATCGTTCGCTTGGATTTGACTTTGCCTTGGAACCGTTGCTTCTTGTCCTTGGTTATTGTTTTGGCTGTTCTGTCCATGAGCATAGTGTTAGTGATTTGTAGTTCTGTTATGTCCTTCTCTGTTTCTCTAAACCAAAGTGGTTTGGCTCTTCTATTGCGAAAGTAGTCTAATATTTTTTTAGTTAATCTATTTTTGTCCATTCGTAGGATGTGCCCATAAAAATCAATTCTCCTTTTTCTTATTGTGTCTGATCGTAATATCTTTCTTTCTTTGATCTCCAGCCTTTCAAGTGGAAAGACTTTATTTAAAACATTTTTTTTTTTTAAAGGCGAAAAGCACATTAAGGCTATTATTGCCTCCCTAAATGTAAGTATAAGTGTAAGGTGTTAAAGTCGCAAGTGTAGTGTTGTAAGTGTATGTTAGACTCGAGTACCACGAGGGACGTCTAAATACTCTCAATAGGTGCAGCTAGTCTGCACCCCCTGCAGAGGAATCTAATGTAAATACAAAGGTACAAAGGTAAATACAAGGGCTAGTTTAGTTTTTTTTGTTTCTGTTTAGTTTTTTTTTTTTTTGTTTAGTATATATTTATATTTTATTTGTTATATACTGTTTTATATATAAACTGAAAAATTATGTATGTTTCTAAAAATGTTCTGGATGCTTTAGAAAAGAACATAGGTAAGCTAATGTTATGACCTGTTTATTACTAGCCAGTTATGCTAGTAAAATCCATTTTAAGAATGAAGGACAGACTTTTTTCATTAAACTTTATTTTAATTTTAATTAAAAAAAACAAATTTGGTTTGATTATGCAAAAAAATATTGTTTTTATTATTTGTTTTATTTTTATTTTATAATATAGTATATTTAATTAGGAAAATATAGAAAGAATATAGAATACACAAAATTTTTTGCAGTATCATGTCAAAAGGTTATTTTAAGTTTGGTGTTTTTGGCAAACAAATAGCAATTAGTGGTTGGTGGTTTTAGCAATAAAACTAGATTTTTTGCTTAGTATCCAAAGTGTTAATGTGTAATCACTGTATTTGCTAAGTTATTTTAGTTATTTATTTTTATTGTATTTTACAGGCCGAACGAGGTGAAGAATCGTCTAGTGAGGAAGAAGCTGCGGGAGATAAAAACAAAGAGGAGTCTGGAAGTGATAGCGAGAGTGAGTCTGAAAGTTCTGAAGATGATGTAAGTTTTGGGAAAATACAGAACCATTCTTTCCCATTTTGTAGCCGTAGGCTGTTCAGATCAGTGTACCTAAATATAAAGTAAAATAAATTCGTAGTTTTGGAGTCGGCTGAATTGAAAATAAACTATGACTGATGTGAAATTTATTTTATTGTTAGTGTCCTCTCTTATTGTTATTATTTAAATTTAAGTTTAAGGCCTACACTGACTTTAGTTGTGAATCTTTATATATAATTAAATTCGTTCAGCTGATTTTGAGAGAGGCCTTTTAGGTTTTATGCAGCATAAATGTTACTTGTTTTTATAGCTCCCAAAAAGAAATGTGTGGTTACTGAATAAATAAAAGAAAACCAATCTTAAATATATTCAGTATTTGTTTTGGTTTTTGAATTTGTTAACAAACCATGTAATTTTTTATTTGCAATTTATTTTTCCATTGCATGATTCTTTTATATTACAGTGTTACCCTGGTTAACGGTCTTGATTTGTTCCAGAAGTAATACTGTTATCTCAGCAGACTGCTGTGCCAGTCAGCGTTTACAATAGAGATTTATGAAAACATTTTAATTGGTTACATAGAAAAAAATAATTTAGTTTTTATTATTAATATGTCAAAGGTGAATGAAGTATGAAGAAAATTCACAGAACAGAAGTCTTATTTTATTTTAACTAAATTAATACAACTGTAATTATGTCACATATACACATACAGGACAAATCAATTCTGTATATTTTTTAATTAATACTGTAGCTTTTTTGAAGTCAAAGTTTGTCTTTTACTTGCATTACCACAAGCATTTCTTTTATTATCCATTTAATTTATATTCATAAAAAAATTAATATTCACCAGGATTTAGACAACAGTCTAAAACTCGCACAAAAAGGCACTTAATGTTTTGTTAAATTTAAAAATCACAAGCATGTAACACGATAATATAACTGTTTAAATTTTTTAACAGGGTAACAAATTAAACACGCAGTAAATAAAGGAGTTGACACACTAAGTAAAATTAGGTACAAAGACAGAAAAGGGAATAGGAGGGGGCATTCTGAGAACAGATAACTAAAAAATATTGTGGAAGTTATTGCCCTATAAAAACCAAACACTCATCAATCAAAGGCTTGTTTATGTTAACTCAGCACAATGTTTGTTTCTGTAGCGTCAAAATAATTTAACAAAATGAAAATACTCTTGTAATATGTTCAGCCCTTTATCCGAAACCTAAACTGTTATGTGTGTCATTTTTCATTCCATTAATTAGACTGTGGTCCAGGTTGACTGTAAGCTGGGGTAACACTATACTAAAATTTGAACAAAAGTCATGTTATTACAGTAGACTCGCCATTATCTGGGACAATTGGTACTGAGGCTATCGTGGATAAGGGAAAATTTGTATAATACGGAGTTTGTTCATAAATGACAAAAAAAGAGAAAAGTAAGTTTAATGTTAAAAAACAGGCTGTGCATCAATAACTAAACATAATTTAATAATAAGAAACTTGAATCAAAATCGCTACAGTATTTTACCTTAAAAAACAATTATTTTCTGTAAAAGTCTTTTTGGTGGTTTTCTGGGCTAACTTGTTTCTTGGATGTGGCAATATTGCACCAATACTGTAGAAACAGATCATGCGGTGAGGGTTTGTGCTGCTTTTTATTGTAGGCAAGAACTGATTCAGTTGCTTTTAAGCCATCAGCGTGAGCTATTTTCTCAATTATCTCGTCAGTATCGTACTCGTTGCTATGAGGATTGCGTACCATATCAGTAAGCTCCATTTGCATGTCTTGATTACACCAATCATGAATGACAGCATTGTCAATTGAAAGGTCAACAAGTAGTGCATTAGATAATTCGACTAGTTCATTGACGGAGTTTTCATTGTCCTGTTACGGGTATTTTTTTAGTTTTTTTTTATGTCAGTTTCCTTCACAAATGTTGTATGGTCGAACATTTTATTCTAAATTACCAAATGTAATAAACAAGGAAAAGAAACTTCTGTTATATTCCTAGAATCAGTATAGGCCAAAGCGTGCTAAAGTGCCAGAACAATATTCCTTATCAGATTGTTGTATTATAATCTTACATGTGCCATCATTTGTGTGTGTGTGTGTGTATATATATATATATATATATATATATATATATATATATATATGGAAAAACATACAGTGTTTAAAAATAAAGAATGAACTAATTCTTGCTCACAAGTACGTAACAGTTTGATGGTCAGTGTGGCTTAGGGCGCTGTGTCTCTGAACTGTGCGAGTCAGGGCTTTTAATACTAGCCGCAGTTACTGCCACTACAGTAAGGAAACTTAACCCTTACTGTACGCTGATCCCCCTTCCTTATAAGCCTAACTGGCACAAAGTATGGATGTTAAGAAAATGTGTAACCTAAAAGATCCAACTTGATCAATCAAAACGTAAAAAGTGTTAGGATCACACTCTGGAAATGTTGTGTATTATTCAGCACTTATACTAAATGTTGTGCATATACTCATAATGTTCAACGTATTAGCAAATGATAGGAAGTGTATGATTAAAAAAATAATATTAACATGAATATTCCATCATTAAGTAATAGGTCTTAACTAGTTGATACCAGTTAATGGTAGTAAAGAATCCTTTGTAGTGATTATATAGTGATTTATAGAAAATACAGGTTTTAGTGCAGTTAAAATTATCTGTTATAGACCACTACTATTAATACTAGAAGCATATGTTTTGTTTACTGGTTATTGGCTTCATTTTATTGTCTTAAAAAAATTATTGATATTTAGGAAGTTTATACAAGGTTTTTTTTAATAATTATGTAATTAGAAACTTAATTATTGTGTACAATTAAAAAAAATATTTACTATTAAAAAAAAACTTTAAAAACACCTTTGAACCAATTTAATTATGGTTTTTAAATATTAGAGTTGATACCTTTTTGTTAATTTTTATTAACTGATATCCCACATCTCAAAGAATTTAACCGATTAGCTAACAAAGTATTCAGTTTCTTGTTTTTGTTGAGGTTATGGCATTTATATATTTACAGGGTAAGACTAAAGGGGTGCAAAGCCTAATTCAAGTAGAAAATCCAAATAGAGTTCAGAAGAAAGTAAAAAAACTATCAACTCTTAATGAGACTGTTCACCATAGCGGCAAGCCTGAGTTGTCTAGGAGAGAAAGGTAATTATAGAGTTATTGTGGCCTAACAAAGTTCCATTGTTCAGTTAATAGGCATTATATAAGAAATTGTTTTAACATTGTCAAAATGTCTAAAGTAAATCAGTTACCATAGCCAGATATTATTAGCAGTTTACAGTAGCTTCTTGTGTATTTTTTATTTGTCACCATGGAGTGATTCGGTTTCATCGAGTAGGCTTATGAAGCATAAGTAATGTGAGTAGGGGAAGTATTACACAGACCCCTTCAGTTCTCAGCTCTTATATAGCACACATACATACAAATGTTTGTATGTATGTGAGTATTTTTTGTATGTATATATATGTATATAGTTTCATTTATTTTGTACATAATAAGTCATTTGTAATAAACAATAGAAAATATTTTGTATTATTTAGTTGTAAAGATGACAACTACAAACCGTAGTAAATTTACCTAAATAAATTAAAAAATAGGTAATTGTAGACATGTACAGGTGTGTTCAAAGTTTAAATAAAAGTAACTCAATTTTTTTACAGAGAAGAATTAGAAAAACAAAGAGCGACTGCGCATTATCAAAAACTGCACGCTGAGGGTAAAACTGAGGAAGCACGGGCCGACCTTGCCAGGTTAGCGATTATTAAACAACAGCGAGCAGATGCGGCCAAGAGGAGAGAAGAGGAGAAGAAAGGTGAGTGGTTCTGATCGTGTGTAAATAAACAGGGCTTGATTCAGCCATACAATGCTGTACGTATAGTAAAGCATCGAGTATTGGGATTTGTGTTATAGAATTTATAAATCAACGTGCAAGTGAACCGCTTTTTCATTTAACAGTAGTGAGTTAGCCTTGTTTGACCTTGTTTCTTATCTTCAAAAAGTGTCACGAAATAGCATCTAGCAGGTCAAAGGATTTTACTGAAGCAGTATATAGTGATACACCGGCTAATGATCGACATGGACAACGGTCTAAATCACAGAATAAAAAATGATCCGCATAACAGTTCAGTTTTCGGATAGAGCTGAACGGTAAATATGCAGTGTATGTTGTTTTCGATTTACTGTAATTTTTTTTACTAAAACGCTTTATTATACACCCAAAAGCAATAATCCCCAAAATATATAAAGCACGGAAAGCATGGGAAATATGATAACAGTCAAAAATAAAAATGACCCGCATAATCTCAAAATTGCTTCCACGCAAAAGTAGGTAATCATTAAAACGATATAAAACCCTTTATTTATATATATAAATAACCTAACTGATACTGTTGTTAAAGGGTGAACCTAAAACAAAAAAGGCAAATTGCGAAGTTCATAAATAATGGATGCCATTTAACAATGTTTTCATTACGAGAACAAACCAATGAAAAAAGGAATAAACCTTAACAATGGCTGTCAGAATGTGTAACACGCATGAGCAGTAAGTACATATGGTTAATAAAGTCCACGACGGGTAAATGCGTGTATGAAATTTAATATGTTTAATGTAGTGTAAACAGCAATGATGTCACAATATAGTTCCGTAAAAACAGCCAAAAATTGTAAGTAATCTTTAAAAAAATTATTTTCTGCAGGTGAATACGTTTTAATTAGACAATAAGGTATAAAATAAAACAAAAAAAATATTCAAAAATCATTATTTGGAAAAAACAACCTGCACTACCCACTGTGATATGCAACAGAAATAAACATTGTGCTAAGTTAACACAAACAAGCTCTTGATTGATGGGTGTTTGGTTTTTGTATGACAATAACTTTCATGATATTTCTTAGTTATCTCTTCTCAGAATGCCCACTCCTATTCCATTTTCATCATCGTATTTTATTTTACTCAGTGTTTCAAATCATTTACTATGTGTTTAATTTGTTAACGATTTAAAAAATTTAAACAGTTATAATATTATTGTGTTACATACCTTTGATTTTTAAATGTAACAAAATGTTAAATATCTTTGTGAGTTTCAAATTGTTGTGTAAATTCTGTTTTCAGTTTTTGAACAAATTAAAAGTTTTCCGTAAGTCTTTACTGTAAATGCTGACACACAGCAGTGTACTTAGATAACAGTCTTTGTTGTGAAACGAATTAAGACCGTTAATGGGAGTAATTCGATATGATCTAGTTTGTTTTCCTGCCATATAAGTTATTAAACAGTGAACTCAGACTAATTTGAAGTTGAAGAGACCATTCAAAAAAAATTTTGATTTGCAATAAATATTACGTTAAAATGAATTTGAAAAGTTGGTGTATTCGAAAATCTAGAATAAGACAAAAAATTTTAAAACTATTTTTTACAATTTTAAGCACAGTTTTAACAAAACATTTTGAAAGGACAATATTGCTTATAAACAGTGTAGACAAATAGGGAGAGAGTAAACAAATTAGGAAATACGGAAGAAAGAGAAAGTAGAGGTGTAGGCAGTCCACATAAGTTAGGTGAGGGTTGGTCTCCTCTGGGCATGGAGTCTCCCAACACACTGGCATTAATCTTGTGCTCAAGGCCGAATATCCCACCTCAACCGTTTTTTGTATAACACGGTATATCTTTAAACATTGACGACTAGTATAAATGACTAAGAATAAGATTTTTTAATTTACTCGAAGCCATTAAAACAAAAATTGGTTTTATACTATTATTATCAACCAAAATAGATTATTATTGTACTAATAGTAATTTTCTATTTCAGCAAAAGACGAGGCCAAACAGACAAAAACTGCACAGACGCAAAAGGCTCTTGGAAAACGGACTTGATTTACAGCGACTTCTAATGCGGCGAAATCTCACCAGTGAACATCGAAATCGTTGAAATCTTGGTGTTCTCTTTTGATTGTTTTTTCCATTCGATCTGCATTATTTAAATTTGACTTTGATGTAAAACTGTTACATTCTGTACAATATGCTCAACAGTCAGTTTTCCATACAAAAAAAAAAAAAAAAAAAAAAAAAAAAAAAAAAAATAGTTGTATTTTAATTTTTTCTAATCTTTGATTTCTTTACAATTTAAACAAACATATATATTATATATAAGCAATACAGGAATAAATTGCCATTTGAGTTTCGATAAAATACTTTCTGTTTGTAACCTTATTTATTATTATTATTACAGATTTCCTTTTTTGTATGGAGCAAAATGTACCAAAAGTTTCTTTTTCTGATTTTTTGAATTAATGAAAATATTATAAATTTTGGAAAAAAATATAACAGTTTTGAATAAATAAATAATGCAAAAACATTACACAAACTTTCTCACATAGAATATTTTTCAAAAAATCTGATTCTGAAGCTACTTACAAGAAGAAGAATGGAAAATCAGCCTTATTTCTTAAAATCAGTTCAACAGTTTTTACTGAAATATTGTTCATATGTCAAAAGTTTTAAAACTTAACTTAGTGTACCAATTTTGACAAAAAGTATGGTTCAAGAGTGGTTGGTGCGTTTTTTTCAAATTACTCCATATTTTGAGCAAATCTGATGAAATAATTTACATAAATTTTACTGATCTGTTGCTCTGGAACCAAATCTTTTATGGAAATAACGAGCCATATGTTTTTTTCAGTATTTAAGACCACATTTGATAAAAGTGATTTTAAATGACGTGAAAAGATTGATTTTTACTTTTTACCAAAAATGGCTTGAAAACAAAAATGTTTTTCAGATTTGGTAAAAATATGCAAAATTTCATCAAAATTTATTAATACAGAAGAACTTTGATAAACGTTCAGACACTCTGATTTAAGAATTTCACAATATAATGAAATTTTTTAAAACCCTTCAAACTACGGAACACTCAATTTTTTTTTAAAAAAAGCCTGTATTAAGTAGTATTTTGGTTTATAATTTTGGTGTAATGATTTTTTTTTTTTGAGTTAGAGCATAAATCTTAACATTGGAAATATCAAAGTACAAAACCCCTACATAATGAATAAAACACATTTTACAAAAACTGTACAGTACAGTTTGTAGTGACTCAGACACACGAAATGACATGAAAAGAATAGCACTTACTTTCCATTCCTCTTTCTTCTCCATCCAACTGACAGTCAGTGTTGTCTGTGGCGCAGTGCATCATACACCATTTTGTCAACTCACTAATACTACAGTTGAAAGTCATTCGTAAAGTAGGGGTTAAGTTTCGATATATTCTTTACATAAGGTTTTGAAAAAACCTATTTTGCAATGAATATTGGCCGCATTCAACCTCAACATAATGAACCTCCTTTTTAAGAAAATTCCACTATAATGAATTTCTTCTTTGGACCCTAAAGATTCGTTATATCAAGGTTGTACTGTATTTACTTTGCAGAAATGTGTATGTACAGGTAAACAGGTATCTAAGTAAAACTCTTTTTATGAATGGTACCCAAAACTGAAGGTTCCATTGTTTTATTGGCAGAATTGTAAGAGAAGACAGAAGAATGGTTCAGTATTATCACTATTACTGTTTCGCTAAAGTAATCAATTTGCAAAAATAATGTTTTATCATCTTGCACTCTTTTTGAATTCCTGCTTTCACTATTACAATCAGCATTAAAATCTGCATATATTAGCATAAAAAATAAATAATTTAACCATTAAATGTTTACTACTTTAAAATGCACCACTTTGGACAACAAACATAAAATATGTTTTTGAAAAAATAATTTACACAGTAAACAAGATTTGCCTTTGATATTTATTAACGCAAACAAAACATAACTTTACGTTACTCTTTAGGTTTGCTGAGATCTCTATAATCTGTTAATACCAATTTTAATTATTATTCTATTACCTATATAAATTAACTTTTTGAATTGCCAACTTGTTTAAATTTACAATTTCAGATACTTGTAATTTCTTTAGATTTATAAAATTTTGTTCAATGATTTAATGCTTAGCGATTGTAATTACAGTCTAAGGTAATTGGCATTCTTCAAAATTTTCGTGGTAGTTACTTCTATTAATCTTACTTGATTTACACTATTGTCTTTTTATATAGTTGATTGATGGTGCCAGGGGGTCCTGATACTCGATGCTACATAAGTTATCGATAAAAAAAAAAAACCAAGTGGTGACAATTAATAGAAAAAATAAATAAAACTTTAGTCCTTGGCTAATTTTTCATTAGATGAAGTATTTTAGCTTTATACAAAATTATTAATTATCAAACTTTAATAAAACTCAAGTATGGTGTACAGTATTATTACTACAATCTACTTGAAAAAACTTAATTCTAAATGACTGTCACGCTGATCAAATGGTGCAACCTACCCTGGCTGACTTTATGGTGCTAAGATGACCTGCCTTGGCCAACTACATAGTGCAACTTCTTGGAGTTACTTCTTTTTATCAATTTCTCACTGACACAGTACCGTTATGTCGTGAAAAACAACAAATGTATCATTTAAAACTAAAGTTAGAAAGCAGCTTTCTAATCCTTTTAACCGCCACTAACGGTTGAAAGAAACCGTTAATTTCCTAAACTTTCTAATTGAATGTGTGAATCATGTTTTAAAAAAACAGATTTTTTTTACTTTCACTAATAATTTAAATTTTTTGCGGAATGGTATTTTCTCTTATTAGACAACATTTATAATCTCATATTTACTATTATTGTTAATCTAATTACCCCTAAATATTTTTGTAATCAACACCAATATTTGTACTCAGTTTGGACAGCTACAAAGACAATTTTGATCAAATTTTATTGCAATCAGTTAAGTCGTTTACCAGTAAGAGATGTGTTACTGACTGGCGTGCAAGCGAATTTATAAGGCCCTTGTTTTTTATCTATAAATTCTAAAACCATTAAAAATTATAATAAATTATTTTTTTAATGGTAATTCTTGCAGCTTGGAAAAACTGGACTTGAATAGATTGGTACCAGGAAGTCGAATGTAATGGATACTTACTGTATAGTCGAACTGTCTTATTCAGAATATTTGAATGTGTTGACAGTTCACAAAATGGAGAAAAGGCAGGAATCAGAATCAAACAGCTATCTTAATTTAAAAGTATAACATTTTGTTTCGCTAGCTGTTCTGGCCATCCTAGTTTTAAAGTGATTTTAATTTGGTTAGTTTTGTTGGTCATCCAATCTGAAAGAAACATAACCAGTCAAAATATTCCAACCATAGATTTAGCTGTGTCCAATACTCTGGTCATCCGGTTTCAGATAATGTATTTTACAAACCATAACTGAGCCCAAAGGATTAATTTCAAAAAGGTATCTATCCTATGTAGCAGCATATGCAACATTTTTTTACTTTATATAAATTACTTCAAATAGTTTAGTGAATCATTCATAGAGTACTGCACTTCCTAGACATAATACATATTTTTTAGATCATAGGCCTTAAAAAATAATAACCATATTTACTATTCCCAGTAAATCTGGCCACATAAGTACGTGTGCCATTTAACAACCAGATGTCAGACAAGTAAAAGGGTGCAAAAAGTTGACTCTCCAGAAAAACTATTTAACATTTATACTACAAGAGCAGACAAGTACTACATTTAGAAAAATAATTTGTCTAGCACTACAGTAGCTTCAAAAACAACTTGTATTTTGAAAAACTGAAAATCACAGTTTGATTCTAAATTGTATCCACCATCTTTCCTGTTGAAAAATGACTTTTTACCTTACTAAAGTTGTGAAACTTGAAAATTATCATTTTTCTTTGAATATTATGCAAAAACTGCAAGATAGTTGTATTTAAAATATGAAAGTATCACATAGAAATTTGTACTTTTTTTTAATAAATTGCATTGGTACTTTTATTGGTGTTCAGATAAAGTATTATCTGAGAAATCAGTTTCATAAAAAAATTGCAAACTACAAAACGAAAAGTTAAAAAAGGAAGCAGAAATTTAGTTTTAAAGTTATAATATAGGTAGCAGCACATTAAAGGAAGGAATGTATTAGGCTTTGCAAATTTAAATTAATAATCCTTAAGTATAGCGATATAAAATTTGCTAAGTTTGTAATTTAACCACCAGATGTCAGATATGTGTAAGCATGCAATGTCATTCTGTAGAATTCATTAATTAGTTCACATTTATGCCATAAAATGGCAGAGAATAAGATAATGCCAATTTTGATTAACAGTTTTAGATAATTGATTGTTTTAGAAAAACTGTGGTAACTCAAAAAATAATTCAAATTTTAAAAATGTAAAATTGAAAAAGAGCAAACTTTTTTGTGCAAAATAGATATATTTTGACACAAAAATTAACTTTGATAAAAGTTTGAACAAGTTCTTTCCAACCAACAGTTTCAAAAAAGAAAGAAAACCACCTTCAGTTTTTATTATCATTACATTACCACAGAATGTAATAATAATATAAAACCACCTTTAGTTTTTATATTATTATCATTACAGATGTGTTCAAAAAAGTATACCTATATAATTGAAGTAAGTAATCAAATCTTACTTTTTTATCTCTGGTGGACTACAAAAAAGTTTACATTAGCTTTTTAATCCAAATAACACTATTATCTACACTACAGTGAGCCAAGGCAACTGGTAATATAGAAACTATTAATTTTCATGTACTGTAACTTCAATTTAGTCTGTATTGTGCTGCTACCTGGGAGCATTTTTATTGAACTTTTGCTTCTAAGAAAAATTTTAAAATACAGGTAATATATTATTTTTATTAAACAAAAATTATCACTTGTACTGTGTAATGTAGAAAGTAAAATGCACTAAAATAACACAATTTTCGAAACAGAATTTTTGGCACCAACAGTCACTGGTATATCCAAAAGGCTGTGCAGAGTAGATCTTTACTAATAAAAATCTTACTACTATGCAAAGTCATATGAGATCAAAAATTTGTGGCCACGTTTAAACCAATGTCTTATCCCTTGTCTGATGAACGTTTTTCTACCAGTTGTAAATTCAAATTCTGAATACAGTCATAGGTTTATGGTAAAGCACACAAGACAACAAATCTTTTTTTTAAAAGAACTATTAGAGGATTTCATATGAGGGTTAACAAAATATAAAAGCAAATATACACAATATTAACACTATTTGTATTAAAACAGTACAAAACATTTACAGAATTCTAATTTTACTTTTATGGTTGGCTTTACATGGTAATACAAATAAATGTACTTAGCCTATAAACAAAATTTACTCAGTTCTGAAATCAGGTATATAAGCATTACAGGTTAGAAATAAAAGATAGAGGAAAAGGAAATCAAAAGTGAGAGAATAGGTTACAGACCCAAATTGGATTCAGATTTGTTGAAAACTGTATTGCTTGATCAGAATGAACTCTGTAAATTGATGAAATTTAATAATTCAAATTCCAGGTATATTTTTTCACACATCAAAGAATAGCTTTCAGTAATTTAACGCTCAAACTTAGGCCCTAAAATGACAAAGCAATTTGAGTCATAGTGTAATGCATTTTTTTTAGACATCCATGGACTGAATTTTTGTTATAATTAGTATATTGGTACTTAATACTTTAGAGATTGTTTGGAGTGTTCTCTTTAAAAGAGTAATTCAGAGTAAATTACAAAAACATTAAAAATATGAGTAGCTTTTTTATACTGAATTAAAACTAAAAAAACAGTTTGTACATGGATGTATTTTTGTCTGTATGTGCATTGTTGACTAAACAAATTGACTAATTTTAATATTTTGCAAGTTGATTTAGTTAATTACATTAAAACAACAGCTGAAGTTTGATGCGGAATGGAGCTGCATTAAACGGAGTGGACTACACATTCATAAGTGAACCTATTTGTAAGCATGGCCACTGAAAGCAGAGTCAAGTGACTCCACTTTCAACGACCGCACTTACATTAAAAACAATTGGTTTGTTTTGAATGCATAGTACGCTCTGCTCAGTACAAATCTGTACCGCATCTGGTGGTCACCTGGTCAAACAATAGAAGTTAGTAGAACTTTTGTTTTGTTTTCCTAATCAATTTAGAACCAAACTATATTTTGGATCTGAACCTCGGTCTTAGGCGATTAATTTTTTTTTTTTTTGTAACACTTTAAATAACAATTACATCTATGATACTAAATGTCATACATATATAAAAAAGAGGAGTTTTTCTGTTATCCTCATACAATTAATAAACCAATTTAATTGAAATTTCATGTCTGTAAGTATCTGGTTCAAAACTAAACCTGTTCTGATTTCAACTAATCATTTCAAAATAATGGTCATTTAAATGCTAGTATTTACAAAATTATCTTAATGGGTTGTCAGAAAAAGTTCATATTTAAAAATATAAGCCTAATTATAATATTAAAAATTATATTTCCTAGACACAATACTTAACAGGTTAGTTTTGGTATACAAAAATAGATAACCAAAAAGTAGTGTTTAAGATCGTATAACAGTTACTCGTTTACTAAACTGAATCTTGGATTTAAGAAACTATAAAAGGATAAAAAAGTTACATCATTTACAAACTAGTTAAATAATACAAATCACACTAAACTTAGTTTCAATTATACCAAGAATATATTTACAAGTCAAAAACTAGTTTTTTATAAGCCTGGTGTGATGAATGGTAATGTAAAAAGTTAATGCAGGGCCGATACCAGTACCTAGTAATACAGTGACGATATTACTGGAACAAATATTTGTCTTAGTACTATCAACAGTATCAAATACAAAAGTAGTACAACTTAATGGGGACTGTGTATCACTGAAACACAACGTGAGTTAAAATTTACAAAATCTGATAAAAAGAAAATGCATTGGTTTTTTAATTTGGCTAAATTTATTAAAAAGTAAATAACATTTCTTAAGAATCAAATTCAGTTTGTAGATAAATATATATTTTGTACTGAATTTTTCCTTCTTTAAAGTATATAGCTTTTATTGAAAAATAAAATTACACCCACAATACGACAAATTCTATTTCTAATAAATCTTATATCGACACAATCCTAACTGTAAGATAAATACAAACTGGTATCGACTCAGCTACAATAATTGTGATCTTTAACTGCGACAAGATCTCCTTTTAAACTTATGAAAAGTTTTAAAGTTTCTGTTTCGGTCTGCAAAGGTTACCGTTGGCGAACAAATTGTTTGGATCGAGTTGCTTCTTTGTAGCTTCGTAAAGACTAACTCCAAGCTCCGAGACTTGACTGGGGTACCTGAAAAAAAATCATGTCCAATATTTACGGCAAGAAATACTAATGCAGATTAAAATTACTTTTTTTTATTATAATACTTAAGATGTTAATAAATTTAGTTTCAATAGACAAGAACTACTTATTATTTCATAATTTTCAAAAAATGAACAATTTATGTAAAAGTAAATAAGAAAACAGAAGTTTATTCCTTCAATCATAAATCATAAGTCGCTTAACCATGTTAGGACTACAACATTTTCACTGGGTATAAGAAAAAAACCCGGTCAGTAATTTACTCTGACATAAAAATTTAAAGCCAAAATTTTGTTAAACATACAATAAACTTTTAATTATGACAAAAAATTAAAATAAACAAGCAAATGATCTTTATTGTTTAAATTACAAATTCGTTTTATTAAAAATCAAAATTGAAATAGTAGTCCTTTTATATATATTTAATTATATAAGATTAAGTTCTTGAATTAATAAGATCTTCCTTACTGTTACTAAAAACTATCTATTCACTTATCAAAAAAAAAAAATATTCAATCCCTTTGCATACTATATTATAATAACGTTTATTTCACATATATTGTTCATAACCAGTCTAGCTTAGTAAATTATAATTAATGATACACATAAATGAAACAAAACTAATAAATTTATTATAGCAACATAGCCACCGGACCACATATTTAAGTAATTAGGATTCTTCCCATCAGTGGTCTATCTACTCACCTTGTAAAGCTACCGCGAGTTTCAAACTCTATTGTTCCATCTTCAGGCCATGATACAAAATGTTAAATCCCTCTGTCAAGGTCGTCAGAGTTAAACAAAACATTAAAAACATAAATAACACACACTGAACACAATTACACGATTAAAATACATACGATTTTGGTTTGGCCAAACGATACGTGCGACTTGTATGTTGTTATATTCCGGACTGTATGTTTTTTGTTTTGTTTAACTTTGTGATGACTTTGACAGAAGAATTTAACATTTTGTATCACGGCCTGAAGATGGAACAACAGAGTTTCGAAACTGTGGTAGCCTTTACAAGGTGAGTAGATAGACCACTGACGGGAAGAATAGGTCATAATCCTAATTCCTTAATAAATTTAAATAACTCAGTACACAAAATATATGAAAATGATAAATGTTGGATGGCTGAGTTTTTATCTCAAGTGGAGTTGGTCATGCCGTTATAATAATTAAACATACATTTATAAATAATAAAATGTTAATAATTTGCTCTGAAGAAGACTGTCATAAAATTTGAGTACTATATGAAAATTGTGTGCATATATATATATATATATATATATATATATATATATAAAACCTTAACTGTTACATTAATTAAATTTAAGAAAATGTTTTGATAAAATTGTTGATTGAAAGTTTGAATTTGAACGCCGAAATTAAAGTCTGGGTTATTTCAGAACACTATATATTTACATGATTTATTGGACTTCAGATTGTAATCTTTTTGTTCTTGGAATAATATTTTATCTTTGTTCATAATTTCCCATTAAAATTACTTAATGAACTTTAATCACAATTTTTAAGCAAAACACTGACAAAGCGTCTACCTACTTCAGTTGACTATACTCTAACAGTGTCCTTTCATCTATAATCTTCTTTCAAAGTTATTCTATTGTATTGAATATACCTGTATGCACTACTTTTGGGTTTTATTTTTCATCTTGATTTTGGTAAATTTTTATAAAAAAAATTATTATCACAATATTATTATTTAATTTTTTTAATTTGGAAAATTACAGAATAACTTCTTTATCGAATGTTTAAGCACAATTACTTAAAAAACTATTTGTACGAGAAATTTATGTGTATGATTGGTTGCCGAGTTTTTATATTCATGAATCAGTTCAACAAATCAGAATGTTGGTGCATTGCATCAGCTGTAAATGTACGTTACTGCCGCAATATAATGTCCAAGAGATTTCTACTTCCCACTTATTTATCATAATTGTCTGAAATTTTGGATTTACTATAGAAAATTTGAGGTGTACAAATTCTACTTTATTTATTGGTTGAAATCCATAAATATATCATTTCCGCCAATCTCAACGGGTTAGATTATTCTGTTAAGAAAACGCCCAATGTGTTTTTATGTTAGATCTATGATATCACATTAGTTTTGATAAGATATTTGTTCTTATATTGCTAACTGTATGTTGGTAATTTTGGAGACTAGAATTTGGTATATTATCCAAAAATTATGAACTGTTTCAAACATTTCAATTTACCCAACGATTTGTTCAACACTCACCATTTTGTCCTAATCTTGCCGACACCATGGTGATGTGAAATAGAACCGCCGCAAGCGATAATCTCGTCTCTTGCTAATTCCTCTATCCTTTCAAAAATGCCAACAGGATTCGACAGACCTGTCCAATTGTAGCCAAAGTAAAAGTAAACGCAACAGCCGACATCGTACGTCTGTGTGACTCGACATGACAGCATGTAGTATTTGATTCCTATTTCTGAAAGTAAAAGTTTATCTAGGCTTAATATTGCTATATCATTAGACACAATTGTTTATCACTATCTTTAAATGCACTACAACATACACGTACCTATACACTCGGCAGCGATACGGTGCTTCACGTTCCTACACAACATCAACGCCTTGTCCCAAGGTACTGATGTCTCGAAAGATTCTGATACAACTCTGTATGATAATCCCAAATCCTAGAATAAAATAAACATTTAAAAACTGTTGAAGCTAAATAATTTTATTTTTATACCAGTATAATGATTATAATTCCATAAATACAATGCAATGCATTATACTTGGGATTTATAAGTTTAATGCTTAGTTTAAGTAAGCAGACTCTGGCTAATAAGCGATTACCAGTTTTAATCTAACCTTACCTATGCATGCGGTGCTATGTATGGGTGCACATTTGATTTTACTAGTTACTTGTAGAATCTTGATGGCGTAAACCCGCAAAATATGGAGGGGAATAAAACTGGAACTGTTTCTAATCCCATGAAACCCACAAGCAGTAAACCTGTGGCAGGCTGTGTGGAGGTGAGGTGGACCATAACCAAACAGCAATGGAAGAAATGAGAGTTGGGGTCAAACAGTAAGGTGATGGCCTATTTCAAATCAGATGGATAGCAGCATATATCATGAACGCTACCTGATAAGAGAGAAAGCAGTAGCAAAGGGGCTTCTAATTAAATCTAGAAGCACAAGACCTCCCACGGATCAAACTTAAGTGTAAAAAAATAACCTTCATAGAGCTGACGGCACTATTTGAAGATTGAAGAGCTGAAAATGATACCACAGAGAAACCGTGCAAAGGCTACATAAGGAGGAAGAGGTAACAGCAGGTCAAATCTATGACTGTGAGGCTCTTCCCAGCAGGAGGCAAAGTATTTGGCTTTAATTATCCTGAAATCCTCCAGCAGTCACTGCACTGTTTAAACTCACTGAGGGATCTACTGCACTAGTACCCAAGAGGTTTAATTGTACGTACAACAGATCCTTGGATTTTGGTGCCAGGGGACACTAAGACCACAACCTCTAATAATTAATCAATACATAATGGTAAAATACAAATTTAAGACTATGCACCAGAGGACTAAAATATGTTCTAAAAGGTCATTAAGTTTATATTTACACATAAACAGTAAGGAATCAGTGGAAAGGTGGCCAAGACAATTTCTGTAGCTCAGTCTTTTAACTGCTCACCTCAAGATCATACTTTTAAGACTGCAATTGCTATTGTAAACTTTACACATTCTGTTTACGCAAGAATTTATAAAAAGTAATAACAGAATAACTTTGCTCATTAGGCTAAATGCATAAAGTATATTTAGTCCAAGATCCATAAAACCTCAACCAAACAAATCTTCTCACTTATCTAAAAAAAGCTAATGAAAGCAACAAAGACAAACAAACTTGAAAGAAAATGTCTCTCTGCAAAATATATAGTTTATGAGCTATTGAAAAAACACGAGAAAATTGGCCTAATTTATCACTATTCACTATTCATTACATTTGGTTTAAATTTTGGTTTTAGACAAAGGATTCAGAACTTAAGTCAATTGTACTGAATTTGAAATAAAATACTGACCACAATCGAGTTTGTTTTATAACTGAAAATTAATTTTGATTTATGATCAAAATCTGATGAATTGGTTTTGAGAAATTAGACTGAGTTTATTGTACTTTTGTCAAAGGCTTCTAAACAAATAAAAAAAAAAATCAAAGTGATGAAGTGATTTTGCCTTATTTATTTATTTGAAACGTCAATATATCTGCACAAAATAGAGTAGTAGAGCTGTCAAAAAACTTGGTGCCCTAAAAAATTCCTCAGTCATAAAAGGATCAACATAACATTATTTTAGATTATTTTTTTCTAACACTTAATATCTAGTGTTAAAAATTAGAATTAAAAAGAAAATAATAATATTTAACAATACTTGCAACACTCACTCGTATGTATGCTATCACAAATGTCAAAGTATAGCCTCTTTCACCATTAGTCTCACCAGCGGGAATACCACCAACGTTCGTAGCGATGTTGTAGATTTTCTTCTCCTGAATCGCAACATCGTCTGGATCTCCTGTAACCGATTCACCAAAATATTTTAGTTAATTTATTTATGTAAATTAAAAGTAAATTTACTTTCACTAAAGACTAATTAAGAACTCTTAAGTAGAAAATAATAACATAGCCTGATGTAACAAGAGTGAATTTATAAAAAGTAATAACAGAATCTGATTTAACAGCATTAAAATCTACATAAATTAAATTAGTCTTTTAAATTACTATGAACATTTCAGAAAAGTGAAAGGTAAAAAATTATGAATATTTAAGATTTTGGATGTCCACCATTTTAAAATTAACATATTTTGCTAGGTAAGAATGTTGTCAAAGCTACTGCCAAAGTTAATTTTTGTGCCAAATTTGAATGAGTGCTAGTTCAAAAATGTGTGAGCGCGCGCACACATACACAGGTTAGACTAGATTAAAACTCGTGGTCATCTGGTATCCAGCGTACACTTACTTAAGCTAAACCTCACTTTAGCTACTTAGTCGTTGCTCTGTGTTTATTGGACCTGAGCCAGCTTTAGGGATTTCTCTATCGTTGGCCAGGTCCGCTATTAATGGGTGGATTACAAGTCAACACCAGGTAAGATGGGACAACCTTCAAGTGCATTCCCATAGTAAATGTCTTAAGGAGAGTTCCTTTTGGAGGACTCAAAAGGGCAGCAGATGTCCTAGGCAGAGCACAACTCAGGAGGATCATGGGGCTCGTAACAGGGCACTGTGGTCTGAGGGTGCACATGAACAGGATAGGAATGTACCACAGAGAAACCGTGTGTAGATTGTGCAGGAAGGAGGATAAAACTGCAGGTCATATAATTTATGATTATGAGGCTTTTGCTAGTAGGAGACTAGGGGTTTTTGGTTTCCAAGACCCTAGAGATCTTCAGCAGAGCGAGCTAGCCAGTGGGTTGTTGGAACTTATTAGGGGCACCAATCTGCTGAACCAGGTATTTTAAGAGGTTAAGTTGCACAATAGGTCAGTCGATCACAGTGCCTGGGGTTGTGTATATAATCTTCCTCTAGTATATAATCTGATAATCTAGTCGTTGCTCTTCTATCTTAGCTTGGGATGAAGGAGGGATCTAATTCACAGCAGATATATATAAAAAAGGTTAAATCCAGCTAAAGAATTTTGTGATACAAAACCTGTGCTCACAATACGTGAGCCTCCCCAAGGTATTTTGGGGGCTTAACGAATTAACAAATTTCAAAGAAATATCATATGTTTGCATAGTTTTCCCATAGTTTCACTTTGACATTTTTCTTAAATATTCATTTAAAACCATTTTTGTCCAAAAAATGGTCTAAATCTTGTTTTTTTAAAAGATGCTGCTAACATTTTGCTCATGCAGTGCCCAAACTAAAATTATAGGACCTAATCTCTAAAAAAACAGTTCAAAAGTTTTTGAAAAAAAAATGGAATTTGTTAACCAAATAATATTTTGATTTGGATGTCAGTAAAAAAAAATAAACTATTCAGAACACAATTTACTATTGAACCACAAAGTTCTTTTGCTTCAAATTAATTTTGAGAAATTATGCCTATTTTATAATTTATTTTCAACCTTTTAAAAACCTGTTTTAAATAAGAAAGTCTATACAATATTTAAGCAACATTTATATTTCGGGCTTGATTTATTTTCACTTTGTTAGTGCAATTACATAGTTTTTCATAATGTAAAAGTCATTGCATTTAATCATATTTGCAATTAACCTAACCTTCTAGCAGTATGGTGGCAACGCACACACAGTCCAATGAGAAGCCCTTCACTTTGGTCAAGTAGGCCAGTTTTAGTTTATCCTTGATGGCGCCCAACACTCCCGGTACTGGACGCAAAGCCTGGCCAAAGTGGAACTGTACATTGTCCATTAGACGTATAGAAGCAGGCTGACATCTCTGAGGACAAGACACGTATATTGTAACACAAGCAAGAAAAGGCAGTAAAATACTGCAGAAACATAAAACAAATAAATCGTGAATTATTGTTGCACAAAGACTAAAACATGTTTAAGTAAGACAAACGAACAACAAACGGGGTTAAGTACTCGAAAAAAATGTGTGTTATTATTTTCCTGAAAAATTTGAGTCAGAAGCAATAAAAGAAGAAATAACCGGTATTGAAAAAACCTGCAGCCTAGCAAAAGTGTATTAAAATTATAGTTGTCAGACTTTAATTATGACCAAATTTTAAACAAATTCTGAAGAATCTATTTTGGGAAATTAGGACCACAGGATTTTTCATAGATAAAAACCAATAATTACAATGATAATTTAACAAATTTTAAGATTTTTATTATTTTTATTTTAAATGTAAAGTAATTTCAGAATCAATTTAACAAGAAAATACAGGTTAATAATTTTAATTAAGCTAAATTTTAATGTCAAGTTACTGGTCTGATCTCAGATATACTTACGTTAATTTCAAATAAAATACAACACAGAAATATTAATGATTATCAGTTTATATATCAGCTTGTGCAACACAAAAACTCTCTTGCACAAAATTCACTTTCAAAATTACATTCTTTATAATTTATAAAAGTTTTCTCAAAATGTTTTCTTCTCATAACATTCACAACTAAATATATAAAAAATGATATTATCTCACATCAATAAGTGTTTCATTCAACATTTCAATTGTAAGTTAATTATTTATTATTTTCAATTTGTATTTTATTTTTAAAATTCATATTTCTTTTTGATATTTAACGTCAAAATAACAACTGCAAATTTATTCTGGACATTAGACACTACTAATTTTTCATGTTACTTATTTATTGCCTGATTTTACTTACAATAAATGACAGAAGCTTTAGTGCTAACCACGCCATACCCAACTTTACGGTGAAAGCAAAAAACACCCAAAGAAAACACAGTTGTGAATGCTTCAACAACTATTAAAGAAACAACTAATGGCTGTCAAGGTTAATATAATTTTTTTCGTTTTACACTTAGACCATTATTTTCCAATAGTTGGTAACACTAATCTGAGTTATAATAGCATTATATATAGATGTTGTCATATTAAACCAATATAACAAGTTTTGACAAAATAAAAAAAAGTCAATTTGTTCAATTTCCCGCTTTGTACACACAAAGTATAGACAAACATTTACGTATAAATAACAGATGTATCCATTTAAACTGAATGTTTGTACAGTCACAATATTTTCCATGGTAATAATGTATGTAGTTAAAGTAAGGTTAGGTTAATTAGGCTTACTTGTCTTGCGATCTCACGCATACACTTAAACCCAGTTTCAAAGTCAGGAAACACGATGGATCCGTACTTCTTGCACTTCGGCAATGGCCTTATCTTCATCACCACCTCTGTTATCACGCCCAAAGTTCCTGAAAAACTTGACAATTTATTATTTTTGTTGAGTACCACAACAGATTGATCGTAACAATATAATCATATGAACACTACCCAAAACATTTACTGACAAAATTTAGATTTTTTAGCAAGATAAATTTGTAATATATTGTCAGATGTATTATCATTACAATTTTCACTACAAATAGTTCAGTTGTTATAAATGAAAAGCTTCTCAACAAACAAGTCGAAATTTGTTTGAAAAGATCTACTGAGAACCTAACGTCAATAATGTGTGGTTAGTTGAAAAAATTAACTGATAATAAATTGTCAATTTTGCAGACTGTTGTTACTGCTTTCTTTTATTTTTTTACGAAGGACAGTATAGTACATATAGAAAAAAAAACAGTCTTTTGCTTTAAATATATTAACAAGGAAATATATTAAAACTGACATACTGAATTTTTGAAAAAAATACAATATTTTTTCTCTATTGAGTAAGGAGACGTTAAAGTGCATAAGAATTCCTTGATGCAGTTAGGTTTGAGGCAGTATAAAGGGCTACCTTGCAATGTTAAACAAATAAATAACAACAGGTTCTGAAGTAAAAATTATAGGTTATGGTTTTGCTGATTTATGTTTTAATAATATTTCTCATTGCTAAGGGTACCAGCCTTGAGCCTTAGACATCTCGGCTTATGTTCTAGTTTTTAAGTTAGCACTTGGAAAGGAGAGTTCATAGACAAAGCATCTCTCTCTCTCTCTCTCTCTCTCTCTCTCTCTCTCTCTCTCTCTCTCTCTCTCTCTCTCTCACACACACACACACACACACACACACAAAGGCTACAAAATAATTAAGAAAAATGTTATGCAATCTTTCCCAATAAAGTGAAATTCTTGAGTTACCTTCAGACCCTAGAATAACATGGTTGTAATCAGGACCGCTGGACACTCTTGGTACATTGGCAGGTTTCTCAAGCACACCTCGCGGAGTGACCATCTTCATTTGTACAACTAAGTCTTCGATGTTGCCATAAGTGTTCTTTTTCATCCCGGATGCACGAGTGGCGACCCACCCTCCTAGACTGAACATAAATCTTTGTTAATAATAATAATAAAACAGTGATCAGAACAAACAATAAGAATAAATGTTAATGCCAGACCATTAATGCCAACCAATAGAATAATTGGTTTCTTAGATTAAATTATTCTATTATACAGGGTTTAATATAAATTTTTGGACAATATTTGAGAAATTGTTTCTTCACTTAAGACAAACATAAAATGGAAAAATATTATTTTTATTATTTATTGTTCTTTGACACTTTATCTTAAGACAGAAGTTTGTTCTATTTGAAGATTACTGTATAGTAAAAAACAAATTAACAAACACATAACATACATAATAAAAACATACATCACCATTCAAGACACACAAGGTCATTCTTTAAAAATAACTGTTCTAAAATACAGCCTAATAACAAGATTAAGTAAGCTAGTAAAAAATGCAGTAATAAATTTTTTGTATATCAAATACATGTATAATACAATAATAGTTTTAGCAACAAAAATATACTCATTCACTTGTAACACTGTTATTTTTATAAACTGTTTTAATGTTATAACATAAATTAAAAATAAAATGAAATAAATAATACAACAAATGAATGTACATTTTCAACTTCAACTAACTTCCAAATTTACTATTCCATTTCAATTTTTCGATTTATGATTTCCTAATTTATAATTTTACGGTTACATTTCGTGCTTCCAATTTACGATTCCAAATTTCCAATTTTACGACTCCATTTCAATGTTTTTAATTTACAATTTCCAAATGCCTTCTTAAATTGAACCAAACTGAGCCATAGCAACGCGTGGCCAGGTAGAGTTAATTAAGAATAAGAATTTGTTACGCAGTAATCCAGTTTTGTTTATTTATTCTACACTATAATAAAAGTGCTGGGGAGAGATACGAACATTCAATGTGGCTGGCAGAATAAAATAACATAGGTGTCTCAGTCTCTCAATGAAAAATGCTACATACAGCATTCAAGTTGCTGAACAGGAAACAGCGTTTGTGTTGCTAGCTCCTATTTATATTAATGGAATTATTTTCTTTCTTTTGCAAACGACTAAGTCTTCTAACTCACAAATATATGGCTGTAGCCGTACACTATCAAATATATTTGTTCACAGTTACCTAAATACAAAAACAAAACACAATATATTTATTAATTTATATCTCTGACAATCTGTATTTTGTACCAAATTGTCTAGTTCAACATAGGCTCATTTACCTTGAGAACTCATAAGAATCAGGTTCATGGCCTGAAGTAAACCCTCTTGACTTTAACTCATTCTCCATGTCTTGGCCGATGATGCCAGCTTCAAAACACGCCATCAGGTTGTCCCTGTCCAACCAAAGGATTCTATTCTGTTAAACAAACCATACATATTAATATATAATTTATTTCACACGATATAAGGCCGCAAAATATGTTTAAAGCCAGCCAGTGACGATCGCTCCGAACGTTCAAATGGCACAATCTCATTCCAAAAACTTATCATGAATGGGGTAAATGAGGTGGATTATGTGGAGTGACAGGACAGTTTGGGTATCCGTTCCAATGGCACATGTCATGCGCCCATCACTCCAATGTACTGTGAATGGGAAAAATTAAATAGAGTGATCTGTACAAAATTTTCATTCCTTTTTAGATATGTTTACTAATACAACAAGGAAAAAAATCACACGAATTAGACTAATACAACCCGCGAAATTACGAAATTCCCATTACTTTTTGACCACAACTCAATAGGTGTTAGCAAGTTCTAATACCTAAAATTTGTAATTTTGGTCCAATTTAATTCAATTGTGGTACAATATTAAATTTTCATAACAGGTTGCACAATCTGTTTGTTCATTTTGAAAAGCAGCCACTCAAAATCCTAAAAATTCCCAACCTTTTTAATCGTAATTATCAAAAGGCAGAAGCTGCATTTGAATCTACATATACATCAAACTTGTACATATACACATCATCCTACCAAGTGATCAGTTATTCCCCTTAGTTTAAAAAAGCTATATCCAGAATAAATACTTATGATTGAACTATATATATATATATATTAGCTTACCATCTGTGAAGTATCCAGAGACAAAATACATCTGTGTTCATTGTCAGGACAGCATACTGCACCCGACACACTAGTTCCTCCGCCATAAGGAATGATAACAACATTAAACTGCTCGGCAAGTTTAACAAGACGTACCACACTCTCATGACTATCTGCAAACAAAACAAAATTTGTGAAGGTCCAAGAAAGATGTGTTGGACATTTCATGGACATTAAATTAAATACTTTAATTTAAATTAAAATAAGTGCTATTAAATTAACAGTATTACTAAACTACTTAAAGTGGATGAGTGTGTGTAATTTTGCTTTACATAAAGGCTCTCACACACTGGTGTGGGTACAGTGGTGGCGGTGGTGATAGTTTCCTCAAACACACATGAGAGGTGACCATGATGCCAGTGGCAGTAAAACAATTTGAACACAAATTCGTTGCACTATTGTAAATATTATATGATAAAAAAAATAATAAAATAAATGGCTTATTGTGAACAGAAGAATTATCGCAAACAAGAATTAAATGGTCATTGTTAAACAATTGTCTGTTTACTTTTTCCCCAAAAGATCCTTATCAGTAATCACAAATTCAACAAACATCATTTATAACCCAAAACAGATTAGTTGCACAGAAAATTAACTAAAGAGAAAAATATCCTACAAGTGCATTTTCAAAGTACCAGTACCTTTAGGATTTTATAGGCCTAATACTTTTTTATTGGCCAGAATTTATTTTAGAGGATTCTACATATACATAAAAAAATATATGTACTTTGGTTGTCCAATTGAATTCAAATTCGGCACACAAATTAAATTTTCGTAGTAGCTTGGACAAGATCATTCATTATCCAGCAAAATCCATACAACTGTTACAAAACGATTAAATCCATTTTGAAACGGTTGAATCTATCGAAAATTCTAAAATTTAACAGTAAAATCTAAAAGTTTCAAAATTGTTCTTATACTTTATGAAAATATAATCAGCGTTAAAGTCTGCGTAAATTAGCATCTAAAATTTTTAAATTGTCCTAAAAACTTGAAAATAAATTTGGGTGATGTTTTATTTTTATATTTACAACATAATTTAAAGTTGTAGTTGTCGGCTAATTTATGCTGATTTTAAAACTGATTATAATGGAGAAATTATACTTTAAAAAATTATAATGAAGAAATAATTATTGTGACATTGTTACCTTTCATAAATTCACTTTCTTCACATCAGTAAGATAGTGTGTGTGATTATTTGAAATAATTGAATTGAATGTGAGGAAGTATTCTGCATGTGTATGCATCAATTATCATATCACACCTTTGCTAATATAATTCTATAAGTAGCAAACGTGTTTAACAGTCATATTTTCAAAAAGGTCAAACCAATTTAAAATTATCATATACAACTAAGTTGCATATTAACTGTACACACAATAGTAATTTAAAACCATTTGGGTATTAATGATTACAATAGTCTATAACAGTCTTATGTACTGTTAAGTTTTTCGTGCAAACTTGTTCAAGCACTTTCAGTAGGAAACATGGACCTACTGAATTTAATTGGGGGGGGAGGGATTTTTCAACACAACATTTTAACAGAAATTCGAATGAACATAATGAAACCTGAAGTGATTTCACAAAATGTTTCGAAACTGTTGAAAATAATGTCACTTATTGAAATACTATCCAAATAATTTTGCATTTTCCAACTAACTACAATTAAGACATCATGTAGGCCTATTTTATAATTTAGCTATTACAGTGGATTTCGACTAATTTAAAACTAAAGAAGAGATAATTCAAAAAATTCTAATTAAAAAAAAATATATATAAAGTTGGTAAATTTAAAAATCCAGAATGAGACAATTTTTTTTAAATCACTTTTTTTTAACATTAAGAACAACTTTAAGAAAACACATTAAAAACATTGAACTACATGTAATCAGAGTAGACGATAAATGGCCAACAGCATATTTATGTAGGTAGTGCTAGAAAGGCAATCAATGAGAACAATTGCAGGAAGAGTAGGGGTGTCCACATAACCTAGTGCATAAGAAAGATGGATGGGTGGTCTTTGGACATGTGGTTTCCCAAATCTCAGTGCAGTGTGTGAGGTCATATAGCCTCCTTGGACAGTAGTTTTCTTAAACGCCTATTTTGTAACAGCTCTTTTGTATTTGTATAAAAGCTAAAATTATTCAAATTATCCAAAATATATTTGAATTAAATGAGATTTTTTAACATTCCTTCAACATGAATTTCAAGAGATCAAATATTACGATATAATTAATTAATTGATTGCCATGTTCTACAAGCCATGATCAGTATTTCACCAAGATGCCCACTCCCAGCAGCTTGTTTATCAAATGGAAATTCTCTAATAAATAAAGTACTGTAACTCAATGCTGTTTTTTATGCAAACCCTTTGACCCTGAGCACTAGAATGTTTAGAAAGGTCATTCAAATTTTTAAATATACGTTTTCAGAGTTTAATTCACATGTATTGAAATACAAGTAACGTTATTACATGTTGCTCGTTTCAAATTTTGTTTCTATCATTCAATTACGCAGATGTATGCTATCATTATTTTAACAAACAAAGTACCTACCTGCCCATACCACAATATCAGGTATACGCTCCGGCATAGTTGTACGTAAGACGTATATATCATGCAATGTCTGCCCATGAGAACGTATAAGCCTCTCCATGCCATCGATAGAGTAGTCCATATTTTCTGTTTTTAAAGCTTCTATAAAATCTGTAATTAAAAAAAAACAATAAACAATTAAAATAAAATACCAATTGGTTAAGCAAATTCATTAAGAATGAAATGAAACCTCGTTATAGGAGTCTGTAGGAATATTAACTAGTAGTTAAAAGAATAAAACTCACAGTGTGTTCTTAATTAATTGCCTAGCCAGTGCTGTACAACAGCACTCTGACACAATTACTTCCTTTTCTGACAATTTAAATGGTAAATGTAATGTTTATGAAAAATGTTACTGGATCAACTTTATTGGAAATTTTTTTGCCTTTTCTTTACAAAACAGTCAAAACTGTGGCAGGATGAGCCGTTCAATCAGTATTATATAAAATGGCCAGCAACTGTGCATGTTATTGTTAAATCACAGGCTGCCATCTTGAAATGGACGTGCATAAAAGAAATCTTACTCATATGTCATACAAATACGAGGTACCTTCATACTAAATTTCAAAACAATCAGTCAATGCGTTCAACCAAAACTGTGTAACAAACACACAAACCTAAATGTCGAATAGTCGATTGAAACAGAGACAACAATCACTGACACTTCACTCGGTTAGTAACCACTATAAATGTATAAACGTATAATATAAACAAGAATAGGTGTAAGTAACTAGGGTATTGACATTACTGTTCATTTTAGTTAAAAAAACAATTATTCATGTATTTAGTTGTTTTCTCACCAAAAATACCTGTCCTAAAGAATGGTGATAATATTAGAAGACCAAATTTCTCAAAAATCGATTTTGTACAATAATGAATCAATGTAGGCTACAAAATTTCTTTTAAATCACCAATATTGACATAACCACCCCAACTGAGCCACCAAACTAGATACAAATATACTGACTTCAATAAGATTTGGTTCTTAGTCTATCCATATATCGAGATTAAGATCACTCCAAAAGATCCTGTTAGCATGACCAGGTTGCCGCACTTTGAAAGGCCCTGTAGTGCTCAGATGCTACAGAGTTAATTACTAATTAACAGGCTCATAAAAGTGGTGCTTACCTGAATTCAGCGTAGGCTCAGGGTACTCATGGTGGCGTGGGATGTCCCTCGCAGGATTCTTAAAGTTAAGGTCTACATCCAATACGTCCTGCACCCACTGTGTGAAGTATGGCAGGTCTCTGCCTCCTATAGGGTATCTGCACAGAACAATTTCAAAATTTTATTTATTTAGTATTTAATTCCCTTGTATAAATATAAGGTAGAACTTTATTTCTCAATAAAGTAAAATTAAACACTGCCAGTCAAATACATAACATAATACTTGATACTAAACAATTATATTATTAAACTACTAAACTAAACAATTACAATTACTAATCTATTAACAATTAAACTACTAAACTAAGCAACTTTACTACTTACAACTAAACTAACAAACTGCTAATAACTAAACAAATAAACTAAGCAACTAAACTTTTAATAACTAAACTAAATAACTAAAATACTAAATAACTAACTACTAACAGTATTTACAGATTAATGTTAAACATATACATTGTTTATTATTAATGTGTACTGAAAACAAAATATATCCCCTACAAAAAACACATGAAAAATACATTTAAAAAACATTTTACGTGAGGCCAACTTTGAAAGAGTTTAATCCATTTTTTTAAGAAATGCAAAATAGGACTTTGTATTACATTTCACGACCTTTAGGAATATCACCTTCCACTTAAGTCAGTTTCATAAAAAACCCTCAAAATTTCTAATTTTAGTTAGTACATTTCTATAGCTATTAGATTATATTAACAAATCAAGCATGTAATATTTCAGTTAATTGAATTTTGTTGTGTTGACACACACTGAATAATTTTCAGGTTGTTGGGGGGAAATTAGCAAAAAAAGTGAAATGGTTTTTTTATAAATTGATTTTTAGGAAATTTCCTATGAAAAATGAGCTACTGGAGCACTATCATGGTAAGACACCAGACCCGGGACTTTGACTTTTGATATGTTACTTTTTGACTCTGTGTGTGTGTGTGTGTGTGTGTGTGTGTGTGTGTGTGTGTGTGTATGCCCTCGCATGTAAATTGATTTTGGTAATAACTTGAACAAGTTCGTTAACCAGCAAAATTCGTTCAACAGTTGAAAAATGGCGTTCATTTCAAATCTTTAAAAATTCATAACTTCTTCGTCTTCAGAAAATTTGATTTAACCATTACAATCAGCGTTAAAAACTGCATAAATTAACATTTTTTATTTTCAAAATCCGTTGAATTTAAGAAATTCTTTAACTGTGGTCAGAGTTTCTTTTCGTATTTTCAATGCGAAAATTAAAAATGCCGATATATGCAGATTTTAACGCTGATTATAATGGTGAAATTAGAATTTCAAAAATCAATTCAGCGAGACAGCTGCGTGCCGCGATTATTGATGTTTTGAAAAGGAATAATTTTTAAATTTTGTAAATATATAATCCTAAATAGGCTGTTTATACATTTTACTTCCGAGAGTAATGATATTTTACGCCATTAAGATAAAAATTATCTTTCGAAAAGCTCAATGATTATTAACACAAACAAAAGAAATACTTACAAATAAACAGTTTATACAGAAATAAGTAGAATGTATTAAAAAGTGAATTATTGTAGTCTTTGTGGTAATTTTTCACTGGGGTAATTCACTAATAATAATAAGAAAAATGTTATTTTCTAAGACAGTTGTACTTTTAATAATACATGTCTATTGCTACACTGATATGCGCAATGAATGACTTCATATACGACTAAAATTTGAGCAAAATCTGACAAACCGATTTTGAGAAATTAGACCTATTCTAGATTTTTCGTCTGTAGCTTTCGTATCATTTTTTTTTTTTAATAACTACGTGAGAAAGTTTGTGTAATGAATACTTGCTTCGAACAGTACTTAGGTCTGCAGACATACTTCTGTCGAACGCAAAATCTAATTAACAATGAACCCGGCCACGCGTAAAAAACGATTGCGTCACAAAAACCACTTTTCAAAAGTACATATTTGGAATAAAAACCCAACAAAAGGTCAGCCGTGTTATTTTTACCCGTATAACTTTCTCTATACAATGTAACGAGCTGTCATTCTAGCGATAGGCTACTGACCAAAATGTAATCACAAGCGCGCAAAATCACACGCCCGCTGTCACCCGCATGTTGTGATGGATTATTTTATTAGGAAATGGAAAACAGGATTATACTTATGTCTCCGTTGTATTGTACTGTTTCGTTTTATCACTATACTAAGTCTATAAAAGTATATAATGTAATAATATCGTACATTTTCACATCACTCTTAGTTCAAAAAAAGTCCGTTAGTGTTTATTGTTAAACAGAAATCAGTTATTCTACAGCCTATCTGGGTAATGTGCAGATTAACTAGGGCGGATCCGTTAAAGTGCCGAAAATTGTTTCATTTTGTCAAATTACCTAGATCTCTACATTACCTAGTGGGCACTCGTTTAAGGAAAAATATGATCTTTGCTGGAACAACAGCAACGTTTCTGTAGGCTTAAATTGACATAATGTTATTTATTTATTTATTTTTCGTTTAAATAATCATGTTAATACAATCAATCAACCAATTAATTGACAGAATCAAAAATCAATCAATTAAAAAACTACAATAGGCCTACAAAGAATCAAACTGTTTAAAATGTTATTACAATTAAGGAAATTAACGTAATGTTATTTATTTATTTTCCTATAGCTAAAGATTCAAGTTAATACAATCAATCAATCAATCAACAAATTAGTTGACAGAATCAATTATCAATACATTAAAAAACTATAAACAAAGAATCAAACGGTTTAAAATATTATTTCAATTAAAGAAATTAAGATAATGTTATTTATTTATTTTTTTATATCTGAAAAATCAAGCTAATACATGCTTTTTAGAAACTGCATCAAGCTAAATGCATCAAGAATCAATCATCAATCAACAAATGTTTAAACTTTGACGATACGTAAGCCGTTAATGTAGGTAAAATGCTCTTGATTCCGCACGGTAACAGAGCAAATCAGTTAATCTGCAGATTAGCCAGGTAATGTGCACATTAACGGCTTTCGAGCTTCAGCGGGAACATGTTCAGTAGTCCCTCGATATCCAGTGATTAGGTTCTTAGATTGTCCCGCGGGTATAAAACTACGAGGCAATATAAAAACATGCGTTCAGAGTTAAAATCGGTTTATTTTCCCTCAATTTTTCCCTTTTAAACCTCTACGGACAATGTCGGCCATATTGAATCTACTCCCTGTAAAATTAATGTTAATTATAGATACGGTTTTGATATTTTTTAAAGATAAAATTACGTCTGTTATCTCGTTTTAAAGGTCGTTGCTATATCTTTGAAAGCGAAAAATGTATAGAAAATGTAAAAAGTGAAACACATTCCGGCATGCAAGATCTTT
This sequence comes from Callitettix versicolor, assembly GCA_022606455.1. Lineage (NCBI taxonomy): Eukaryota > Metazoa > Arthropoda > Insecta > Hemiptera > Cercopidae > Callitettix > Callitettix versicolor. The sequence goes on from CM040186.1 coordinate 28,726,589, forward strand.
AGAATGGGTTATCAAACATAATTTTGTCTTAACAAATAGCGGAATAATATATCGTTAATTAACTTTAATCTGATAAAGAATAGATTCGATATGGCCGACAGGATCTTAACAGATGTTCAGGTTCATGACTTTAACATACACAAAGATAAGTGTTAACATACACAAAGGTATATCGATATACAGTAGACTCTCGATAATCCGACGTATATCGAACAACGCTACTGCCGGATTACCGAACACTTTTTTTTTTTAAGGCGAAAAGCACATTGAGGCTATTATCGCCTCTCTAAATGTAAGTGTGAGAGTAAAGTGTTAAAGTCGTAAGTGTAGTGTTGTAAGTGTAAGTGTTAGACTCGGGTGCTGCGAGGGACGTCTGCACCCCCCTGCGGAGCCTTTTACCGAACACGACGAATTATCGAAAAGAAATAAAAATTATTAAAAAATTAGTGTGTAAATTCAGAAAAAGTAATTACAGTAAAATACAAACACTTTTCTTTTAATAACTGAATATAAATGGAATTATTTTTTTGAAAAAAAAACATTAAAAATTTTCTGTGTACTTTACCATAACCTATACAGCAGGGCCTACATATGAAAGGAAGTTTTTTGCATAAACCTTTGCCAAAATAAGCCGCACTGTAAACTTGATTCGGACCTAAACTTAATTATTTACTGTTTCTTTAAACTTCTGTATGTACGGGAGCAACAACATTAACATCGCACGATAGTTGTTCACCAAAAAATTGACAAAAAGACGGATTGCATAACGTTTTTTCAATTTATCGATCCGTCCTTCACTGGTTTTAAAGTAATTTTCATTTTTTTAAAAAACCCGTCACTGGTTTTAAAGTAATTTTCATTTTTTTAAAAAACCCGTCACTGGTTTTAAAGTAATTTTCATTTTTTTTAAAAAACCCGTCACTGGTTTTAAAGTAATTTTCATTTTTTTTTAAAAAACCCGTCACTGGTTTTAAAGTTCACAATTTTTTCATAAAAACCTTTGCTTTCTTACGCATTATCTTCCCAGGTTTGGCGTACGCATGTGTCTTCCTTGTAAAAACCAGGAAAAAGCGCTTCTTTTACCTCCAGAAACTCGCCGAATTTCATTGTTTTTCATTTACTTGACACTCAGGGTTGCTGTCGTACGATAAAATAAATAAATAAAGAACATTGACAGATTATCGCGAGTTGATTATTCGTCTAGGCAAAAACTGTAACTCTAATTTGGTTCAAATTTCAAAAAAGGTAGCCTATTAGTGATCGTTTCTCCCAAAGGGTTTTTAGAATTATCTAAATTCAGGAAATTTAAAAACTTGAGGAAAATTCTCCGAAAACATTGCCGCGAATTTAAAAGTGATTGGCATTTAAGTTGACAAAATGTTTTTTACACTATTGCTTATAAACAAATAAAAAAATATAGCAATAAACTTTTTTTGTTGTAAAAATTGTTTTTACCAAGTCTGGAATCGAACTAAAAAAAACTTCAGCGTGAATTTACTCACGCTGCTGTTAATTCTTGATGATTTAATAATGTAAACGTACCGTATTTGTACCTAATAAGTGCATAAGGTGATAATTACAGTTACCATAGCATCTTACTAAAGTGACTACTTCTTATTGCGGGATATGTGTATGTTTTGCACGGGAAAAATTCAGTTTGTCGTCACGGAACGCTACAACACATTCATACGCACTCTAGTAAACATTATTATTACAAACATTTTTTTGTTGTGATTAATAAAATATATTTTTTAAGTAAAAACTTGTATGGTCGCGGTTGACAAAACATGGGTATAAACATTTGCTTTCGCGTCACGCTTGAATCCGTAATGCATACCTCACAGCATATATTGTTCTTGTAGATGTCTAGACTGGAACTGACTACTTCTAAACAGCTGATTTCGCACAATAACTTCAATATCATTTCAATTGAGGTTATGTTTATTGGAAAACACGAAAAGAAAAATAAATGTATATTTTCTTGATAGAATGCATAGTTTAAAACTACACACAATTATAATAATTTATTTTCCAATTGATTTCTTTGTACTCTCATTTTTAAAAAAACAATGAACAATACTGTATTACAAGAAACGCACTAGTCAATAACAATATGTTATATTTTGGTGCTGTAACCTAGTGGATATCATTACTACTACAATAATAAGTGTTAATCACAGTACCATTGTAATTTTAAAATAATTTTTGTTTTTACCAGATGTTTTTCTTTTGATTGATACAAAACTTTAGAAAATTCAGTGTATCGCACCACATAAATAATGAAAAATTATATATTTAGGATAGCGAGAGGTCGTACGATACCGATGTATTTTTAACATGAGCTTTTGCGAATAATCGAACCCTGTATAAAAAGGGATTACTGTATGCCTATTTTAGTACATTCTGTAAATGTATCTTAAAGAATAATAAATATTTCAAACTTTCTTAAACATTGACACGGTAAATACTTTCTCTAGGAGTACACATGTAAACTTTTGGTCCGATTTGATTCAAACTTAGCACAGAAATCGATTTAGGCAATAGCTGATAAGTTAGAAAACTAACGAAATTCGTCTAATAGTTTCAAAATGGCGACCATTATAAATCTTTAAAACCTTATAACTTTTTTGTCTTAAATCGTTTTGAAAATTTGATTTCACCATCGTAATCAGCGTTAAAAACTGCATAACACAGCATTTTGAATTTATAAAATCCGCTGAAATTAGGAAATTTAATTTGACGGCGGTCAGGGATATATTTATAAGCTCCAATAGCTCATTTTCCAAAAGAAATTAACTAAAAATTGGGATTTGATCCCGTTCTTCTTAAAATGTGTTTTTCCGAATCGATTTTACAATCGATTACCACATACTTTCCTGTTATACTTCGTACAATGAAAAATAAATTAAAAGTTTGTCTGTCTTGAAAAATTACTGATATTAAAAAAAAATCGAAAAACAGACTTTACGATTCGATGAAAAAGTAAAGGAAATACCACCCATTAATAATTCACTGCGCAAAGTGTCCACGATAAATTAATGATATTACACAAGGAAGTAAATAGCACGGCTTGTTCATATGCAGAAAGCAAAATTACCATGACGTTAAACAATCAAGTCATAATAAAGGCATGTGTTTACTGACACTAGGTGACACAAATAAATTATGTGTGTCAGAGAGAGAGAGAGAAAGATATAAGGAAGAGATAGGCGCTAAGGGTGTTGGAGAACGTTAAGCCAGGCAGGAGCTGAGCGCGAAGGGTGTTGAGAACGTTAAGCCAGCAAGCTGAAGCCGAGCGGAATTTAAAGAACGCGTTTGTATCTTTTAAGTCTTAAAATGTTTCGGCTTACTGTAACAAATTCTAGGAAACTACAATGTTTAAAAACCGTAACCGAGGTAACGAGAAATATTAAGTTTGGAAGCTTAGTCAGCTTCAAAAACGAACCTAGACAGAGTCGAAGTTATGCGGAGTGGACTACGCTCAGCTGCGTTATGTTATCAGTGGCCGTACTTACATGAAAAACAATCGGTTATGTTTTGAATGCGTAGTCCGTCCCGGTTAGCACGTTCCGTTCCGCATTCGGTCGCTTCCCGCCTTAATGCAAGCCTGTAAACAGATCTTAACGAACTATCTCTGTACGAGTGTAAGCCCCTATGTGCTTTTTCTAATTTTGATATAATATTGAAAGTAAAACTATTACTTTCTAGCTAAAAAACTGATCTTGGTGGGTATAACCTTTGGGAAAATTCTTTTTTAATTAAAAAAACGCCTTTAACACGAACATATAATTATCAATTTATAAATCCAATTCAAATGAATTGAATGTATAGCCTAATCAAATTGTTGCATAAGAAAATCAAATCCTAAAATATCAATAATTTATTGAACTCGAATTATTACAACAGATTTATTTATCTAATAGAACCTGACCGCCTTGTGGCGGAAGAATGATTTTTTTACTACTTGTAAGCTATTGGTTATCTGCGAAGCCCTTAGGAAACATTAGAAACAAAATAAATTTTTTTTTTTTTTTTATTTAACGTCCGACTAGTGTGCACACTTGTGCTAATACAGACGAAAAATGCAATATTAACCCCTAATAATAAATTAAAAAAAATTAACTTTTAACAGAAATATACTAAATACGCTGCGTAATCTATATGAAGAAGGAACAGTTAGTTTTTAAATTTAAATTAAATGACTACTAAACTTCGATCATCATGCAGTTCCAAGGTTACCGTACGTAAGAAATTAGGAGAATTCCACACCAATCAGCCGGCCGGGTTGGTGTCGCTGGGCACTGGAACGTTCCAAAATAGTAGCGTTGAATGCAGCGATGTAATTGGAGAATTTGCAAACAGAAAAGCAAGTATTTCCAGCGAGTTTACACTGGAAAAATGAGCTATTAGAGTTTCAATCACGGTAAGAACCGGACTTTGAAACGAGCACTGATCAACACATCTAGATCACTTTTTGAGCGATCGTTGACATTTATATAAGCGTGTGTGTGTGTGTGTGTGTGTGTGTGTGTGTGTGTGTGTGTGTGTGTGTGTGTGTGTGTGTGTGTGTGCGCGTGTGTGTTTTATTTATTTCCACAAAAGAAAACGATTAATAAACTTTAAAAATAATCCGTTAAATCTACCATACTACTCAAGATCAGTTCACTCGATTTTGCTGAAACTTTAATCTCGTATAAGAAGATTTATAACTCAACAAAACAAACACGACGGCGGTCAGGGTTTCTCCAGAACCGAAAATTTTTACTGTTCCACATTCGTTATATTAACGTAAGTATCTCATCACGTATGACAAACGTTAGACAAAATGTTATAAACCGATTTTTAAAAAATTATACAGTAGAGTTCTCGGGACCGTTGAATGACGTACGACAGAGTAGAAAGATAACAGAAACAGACCACACGTACTTTCGGCAATCGATACAAATAACACACTATACTCTTATTATAACACAGAATGTTTTATCATTATTTTGGAAAATGTAGTGCATTTCTTAAATTTTCTATTTAACTCTAGTTATGTATCATAACGAGGTCTTTCATACGGTAAATTATCTTTACTTAACCATTTGACAAGTATTTACGTTAACATACTACTCACGTGACTTTACGTGATCGATTTATACGCTGAAAGGTTATTACCGTAAATAGCGTGAGAGTATTTATATTTCAACAGAAAGATTTACAAAATCTTTCAGAATTTGTTGATACTATTTCAAGTGTTTCTTATCGCATTCGATTAGATGATAGGCTCGTTTACTTTTCCAATATCAATGTTTGCTTAGGGTAGCTATTAGTGTCAGCTGCCGTCGTCTATGCTGTAAATAAGTTGTTCTAGTTACAGTGTTTTGTCTTGTCTATAAGGTTACTTTTATTATTTATTACAAATTAATTACAGCGAAAGACTGTTTAAAAATGTCAGATGACAGAATTAACCTGACGGTTAATTGAGATTATTGTACTACTTTTTCTTTAGCTCACAAGAACCATATTTGTTGCGGGTATAGTGAGTTTTGTTTGGCTACTTATCGATTAAATTAATATAAAAATTTGGTCAAAATCGTCGAACATATTTTGAGAAAATCCGATTTTAAAGTTTTTTTTAAAAAACGAGTTAAAAAAGTGGTATCGAGATACAAACTACGTCAAGAAAAAAGCAGTCCATTATTTCAGTCTTCAGCAATGTGCACAGACAAACATCCAAGTACAAACGAGTGTTTTGGATTTAGGGACCGTAAAGACAACGCACTGGTTAATTAAATACAACAGTAACGTACTACGGGATGTTTTCATTGCAGAGCGTATTAACAAATCAGGGCGCAGGTTAGGCAAAATGAATACACCCCTGTACTCAAATCACATATGCTGTACTGAACTTGGTAAAATAAATATTTTATATTCTATAACAGTAGTTCCCAACCACTTAACTTTTTAACGAATTTCCAAATGGAAAATGAGCTATTGAGCTTTAATCATGGTAAGACCCAGTCCCGGAACCTTGAAATGAGCACCGATCTCTGGACCAGTCTCTAGATCACTATATATTTAAGTGTATTAGCAATTCAAACTTGATATAAAAATCTGTTTGTTTTTTTTTATATCAAAAAGACGGAGCTCGTACAAGTCCGTTACCCAGCGCAATCCGTTCAACAGTTTCAAAATGGCGGACTTTTCAAATCTTTAAAAATTCGTAACGCCGTGTTAATATTTTTGGGGAAATCTAATTTCACCACTGTAATCAGCATTAAAAACAGGATAAATTAGCATTTTGAAATTTCAAAATCCGTTAAATTCGACGACGGTCAGGGTTCATTTACTTATTTTCAACGCAATATGGAAGTTTAAAGCGTTAATATATGCGGATTTAATTGATTAATTGAAAAAAATTGCGACAGGTATTTATTGGACGGTCTGGGTCTTTAAAACAGGTGTTTTATATTATCTGTTAAATTTGTTTTAAAATAAGACAAATGTTCGTAAATAATTAAAATACAATTTCAGAGTATCCAAATACTAAAGTTAGAATAAAGTTAGAAAGTGATTACAAAGTTAGAAAGTTTTATGATTATAAAACAAGTTTTGAAAAATGAAATAAAAAAAAAATCATTTCACAATTTTCAATTTTAAATAGTAACTATAAATAAAAAGGCTATAAAATAAAAGGTCATCCTATTTTTATAGTTAAATTAAAAGGACAAGTTAATGCGTATCAAATTAATGCACATTATAACTGAAGGTTAACAATGAGATTTAAAATTATACGCAATTAAAATTAAATAAAAAGAGAATAAACACATTTTAGAGAATGTACACATTTTAGTCACTAAACTTAAGTAATAAAAATCAATAAAACTATTAAAACGTATAATTCAAAACTTAAAATTTAATAAGAAAACTAAGGAAATTTCAATTTAAAGGAAAATTTAAATGGTAGAAATCTGTACAAATATCATCCTCGGAATAATAAATTGTGTATATGTACAAGGTAAATTATATTTGGTTAAAACTAAGAGAAGGGATCAACCCCAGGCACTGCGATCGACGGACCTAAACTTCTTAAGTACTAGTTCAGCAGATTGGTGCCCTTAGTAAGTTCCAACAATCCACTGACTGGAGTTCTTCAGGATCCTGGAAACCAAAAATCCCTAGCCACCTGCTAGCAAGAACCTCACAACACTACGTGTCCTGCAGTTTCCTCCTCTTTCCTGCATAACCTACACACGGTTTCTCCGTGGTACATTTCTATTCTGTTCATGTTCACCTTCAGACCAGTATCCAGTAATGAGCCCAATGAATTTTCTCTGAGTTGTGCTCTGTCCAAGATGTCTACCACAGCTCTAAGTCCTCCAAGACGAACCATAGCAAGAGGCGCTTGCTATGGGAATACCCGTAAAGGTTATCCCATCTTGTCCGGTGTTGTTTGTTTATTCACCTGTTGATAGCAGATCCACCAAGGACAGTAAAATCCCTAAAGCCAACTTAGATGCAGATCCCAGTCCAGCCAGTCGGTCTGCCTCCTCATTACCCTCAACGAACTTATGCTCCGGCAACCAGTTGTACAAAGTAAATAGAGTTCACGTTAATAATTAACCACAATCAATGAATAACTAAACCCTGTTTAGAAAATCCTTTCAAAAATCATGACCCGAGGCAGAGTCTACAGAAAAAAACATAGCAAAACTAAAAATTATTTAAAATTCGAATAAAAATATACAAATCAAACTGAAACAGAAACCAAGTTTTCTGAGGAAATTTTGGATCAAAACAAATTAACATTTTGTATACAAAGTCCCATTCACAGTTAACAGTTCGAATTTTTGCTAGTACGGAATTACTGAGAGGCTATTATTGAGAGGAATTATTGATATTGCTAACTGCGCGCGCACCACAGTTCTTTCCCGCCAAATTTAATTTGTTGTTGGTATTATTTATTCAGTATAGCGTAAGTTTTTTGTACAAGTAGTTTTAGAACTGCGCAGATAATAAAAATGTTCTGTTAATAGCGATTTTCGTTTTTTTTTCAAATTTATATTATGCGAAAACGCAATAGCTAAATAACAGGCGCATTATTTCACAGTTCACAATTTTATTTAACAGATATTGATAAGTAACAGTAGCAGTTTTCACAGATATCAATATTTAATAGATTAGATTACAGTCTAGAGGAAGGGATAGAAAAAAACACTGCTATCGACAGACCTATTGTGCAACTTTTGTGAACTTTTAAAAATACCTAGTTCAGCAGATTGGTGCCCTTATTAAGTTCCAGCAACCCAATGACAATCTCACTCTGCTGAAACATCCCTAAGGCCTTAGAAACCAAAAACCTCCTACCAACAAGAGCATCACAATCACGAATTATGTGACCTGCAGTTTCCTCTTCCTTCCTGCACAACCTACACACTGTTTCTCCATGGTACATACCTATCCTGTTCATGTGCACCCTCAGACCACTGTGCCCTGTAATGAGCCCTATGATCCTCCTGAGTTGTGCTCTGTCCAGGACATCTGCTGCCCTTTTGAGTCCTCCAAAGCGAACTATACCTATAAAACGTTTACTATGGGAATGCCCATGAAAGTTATCCCATCTTACCTAGTGATGATTGTAATTTAATAGTATAATCTATATTAACGAATGCTAGCGTGCTAAAAATACACCAATTTTAACGACTCTTCAAAGCATATTATAGAAAATCAGGATCGGTGCACATTTCATAGTCCTTGATCTGGGTTGCACCACGATGGCCGCGCAAACAGCTCATTTCCCAATAAAAACTCGCTAAAAGAAGGATCAGTTTCAAACTGTTTATTCGAAACATTAGCAACGCTGCAATTTTCACTTAGAAAAACCTAAATAGTTGGCAACACTGGTTCAAGTGTTGTGGTGACAGACGTTAAAATATGACTGTCAAATTCTCGATGACGTATGAAACAGATAAGACGGATACTTGAAGACAAGACAAGACAATGTACACACACGGTGCGTCACCCACTACATTTTGTTCCAACATTACCGTGATAGCTTCCACTAATGCATGCATTAACACGTGGTTATATCGCAAGTCATTTGTTTGCCGATGTGTTTTACTACATTATAGATTCAACAGATCATCACAAATATTTACATAGATGTGTGTGTGCGCGCGGCAGGTATATAGTACACAAACATTGCGCAAACTTTCTTGCAATCAATTATTTCCCACCCAGGTAGCTTCCGCCATTGAAAACAGACTAGTACAGCCACCAGCGGTCAAAGTCCAAGTAACTGGACTGGGATCTGCATCTGAGTTTATCGGACCCGTACCGGCTTCAGCGGTCTCTCTATCCTTGACCGGCTCTGTTATAAATGGGTAAATTACAAAAGAATACCAGGCAAGATGGGCATTCTCACAGAAAGCGGCTCTTGGCTAAGGTTCCTCATTGAAAATTTAGAGGGGCAGCAGACACCTTGGACAGAGAACAACTCAGGAAAATCATGGGGCTCATTACTGGCCACTGTGGTCTGAGGGTGCACATGAACAGGATAGGTATATACCACGGAGAAACCGTGTGTCGGTTGTGCAGGAAGGAAGAAGTGCAGAACACATAACTTATGATTGTGAGGCTCTTGCTAGCAGGAGACTAAAGGTTTTTGGTTTCCAGAATCTTGAGGACCTCCAACAGAACGAGCTAGTCAGTGGATTGTTGGAACTTAAAAACGGCTCCAATCTGCTGAACTAGTACTTAAGAGTTTTAGTTGTACTGCGGTCCGTCGATCGCAGTGTTGAGTTTTATAATCTCTTCCTCTAGTATATAATCTGCCGATACGAACGCTGCAAGCTGCGTTCAACTATTTAACTGCAAGTGAACACTTTGCCGCAAGATACCACCAGCAGCGAGCGCTCACATATCTCTCATAAGGGTTATTATTCTAATACGTTTATATTCAACGCTTTCGCAATAATTTTCGTGAAAAAAGTCATAATGCACAGTATACAGGGTGTCTCGTAATTCTATGTACACATTTTGTAGAACTGTTTCTTGGATCGAGACAAACAAATTTTACAAAATAAACATGAGTCTTTGGTGCCTAGTTATTTTTGTCAGTCTGTATGTATTTATTTTACTAAAAAATTCTACAAATAAAAAAATAATAGTTGAAAATTAATGTGCGAATTTCAAAGTTCCCGTCGTTTAAATTTGTCTAACTTAAATAACTCGAGAATTTACAAAAAAAACTACAAGAGTAACTTTTTACGGAAAAAGTTATGTCAATTCTAATAACATTTTAGTTTTTGAAATAGATAAAAAATAACCGAGTTTTTGCACTTATTGTCTGACTGGGCGCGGCTCTGCAACGAGCTAACAACGTAGCTAATAACAAAACTACCGGACATCTGAAATGCGTTGATTTTATATTTACGTTGTTTAGGCCTATAGGGTGAGGATTAAGTAAGTAAAACGTTAATTTAAAAATAACTGTTCAATAATGTAACTGTGAGATTCGTTTCTAGGTGAATATGTGACCTGCAGTCTTTATTTAAGACTGCAATTGTGACCTGAACAACTTTATTTAAATAAATCAAAGTTATTACATTAATATTTCTTTATTATATTTAACAGTTAAAAGTGAAATCGACCCGGCTGTTCGAGTAACTGAAGCAGCTGCAACTATTCAAGAAGTCGTCACAATTTTCGAACGCGTTCAACGATTAACGATTGATCAATTCAGGTTATGCAACCGTGTTGAAGGTCGTAATTTAGAGCAATTATTGTAAATAGCGTATAGTGAATAATATAGTTGTCCTTTTTTAACTGTTAACAAAAACGTATTAATGTAATAATTCAATGATTCATTTAAATAAAATTAATAGTCACCCAGCAACAAATCTCACAGTTACATTATTATTAAAAATAATACTTAATCCTCACCATATAGCTCTAAACAAGGTGTTTAAATATTATCATACCTGTACTGTACATCGAAAATCAACATATTCCAGATATTTTGGAATTGTTACTGGCTGCACTGATAGCTTACTGAGGAGAAACCCAAGATGGCCGTGCCCAGTCAGATAAAAATTAACTGTAAAACGACTAGTTCTACAGTAATTTAGTTAAAATAATTTATACGGCCGCCATTTTGAAATTTTCACAGTAATTTTCAACTATATATTTTGTATTTGTAAACCCTGTTAGTATAAAGAGTTGACCAACGTTTGATTAAAGTCGATTCAGTAGTTTTTAAAATATGATTTTTTAGTAGAGAACAGACAGACAGAAAACTAGGCAACAAAGGATCATTATTTTGTAAAATGTGTTTGTCACGATCTAAGGAAAAATCTACAAGCGTGTTCGCAAAGTTACGAGACACCCTGTATAGCAAAACTGAATATAATCGCGACACGCTCACGAGATGAAAGCGAATTTCCGAAAATAATCCTTTTCTCTTGGTCTTTCATTGAATAATTCATATTTAACAATCACAATCAGCATTAAAACCTGCATACATTAAACTATCGGTATATTAAAAATAAGAAAATGAACCCTGACCGCAGACGAATTCAATGTCTAAATTGCATGTCACTAATTTAACAACATGTGGACAATCCATAAAAAATATCTGAAAGAAATGTAAAATTTCGAAATCTGTCCGAATTCAATAATACTTTGTATTTACAGTGCTAATCAGAAATATGTTGGCACGCTTTTTTGTTGATGATATAATGTACGATAAGTCGCATATCTCTCATAAGGGTTATTATTCTAATACGTTTGTATTCAACGCTTTCGCAGTAATTTTTGTGAAAAAAGTCATAATGCGCAGTATACAGGGTGTCTCGTAATTCTCTGTACACATTTTGTAGAACTCGTACAAAGTGACCGCTTAATATTGTTTGTTCTTATTTAGAGTGCATTTCCGAACTGCTACTGACTGTCTTATTTTTAACAGCAAATATAACAAGAAAATTGTTTTTTGTTGTAAAACTACCCCTAATGAATTAAAAAAGGGGTTCATTAGGCAATGTTTAACAAGACAAAATATTTGTGTAAGTAAATAAAGAAATTCTAACGGCACACATTTTGCATTTACAATCCTTAAATAAATTCACATGGTTAGGGTAGAATTTCAAAAATTGTGTACTGCTGAAAAGCCTATAGCCTACACTGCCAACTTTAGAGATAGGCTGTACAAGTTAAGCTAGTCTCCGAATATAATCGAAATTATAGCCAAATCTCACGAAAATTCCTTTACCAAAATTTTAAGTACAGCGTTAAAAAATATCGTAATCGACTTTTCTTGAAATCGGTTCAACGATAACAATTATTTTGTTGGAGAATATGCTAATATAAAAAAGCGCTACGCTTGACTTCTATACATATTTTATTATTCCTGCAGTAAATTTAAGTCTACCAGTGAGCTGACTGGTTCTATTTGCCGTCTGCCTTATGCTACTATTCGTGCTTGTAAAACTGAACGACGTGCCCATACGTTTGATTTGAGCTAAAAATGTTATCAAAACGGCTGATTTATGACTCACCTGCTGCCGCTGAAGCCTATCATCCTTCTTTCCGGATAGACTACGAACTCCGAGTCCTTGTATCCCCATCCGTTCCATTTGATCACGTCTGTCCTGGACATAAACACTCAGTGTAAATGAGAAAGTTCAAACATAGTATTAATATTTTTTCAAACTTATAATTTGTATTATATTATTTAAATTTTCACAGATTTCACGACAAAAATATCATAATCGACTTTTCTTAAAATCGGTTCAACGATAACAATTATTTTGTTGGAGAATATGCTAATTATGCTAATGTAAAAAAGCGCTACACTTGACTTGTATACACATCTTAATATTCCTGAAGTAAATTTAAGTCTACCAGTGAGCTGACTGGTTCTATTTGCCGTCTGCCTCACGCTACTATTCGTGCTTATAAAACTGAACGACGTGAGTTCAACCCCGCTACTGACTATGTTTTTTTACAGTAATATTTAAATTACGTACGTAATGTTCACCGAATTTTGTTGGAAACAACTCTCGAACTCAAGTCACATAAAAATCGCCCAGCTGATTTCTTCTTACTGTACTAAAAAGACGTGAGTCAAAAACCTGTGAAAGTGTTTATACCGTTTACAGTTAGATATATCTTGCACAATGTATTTACATTTAATATTAATTTGTTTAAAATTACTTACATAAATAATTTCAATAATAATGCCAAAATACTTTAATTATAATTAACGCCATTATTCTATGTACCGATGTAACGCCAGCACAGAATTCTTTAAACCTTGCTGTTGTATTTACATTTAATATTTATTTGTTTATAATTATATAGGTTATATTATGGTTCAAATTATTTGTAATTTCAACGTAATCATCTTTTTTCCAATGGGAATGTTATTTTGTTGAGTACATACCTTTGCCTTTCCTAGCTTCAAACATTTTATATTCCGTGACGCGTTTTGAAATACCTCCGTTATCAAAACTTTTTGATATACAATTATTTTTTTTTACCTTCATGTTTTCAATCTGCCGTCAGTAAATCCACTCGCAATTACTGAAAATATACATCGTGTTTTAGCGTTAAAAGTTCTCATTTGCCTACCCTTCTTCTCTTTCTGCTCCTCTTTTTTCTTACATACTTCGTTTTTCTTATTTTCGCCTACTCGTTTTTCTTCTTCTTCTTCTGCACCTCCTTTTTCTTATATATCTCCTTTTCTTCTCCTACGCCTTCTTCTTTTTCTTATACATTTCCTTCTTCTTATTCTCGCCTACTTCTTCTTCTGCACCTCCTTTTTCTTATATACCTCTTTCTTTTTTTCTCCTACTCCTTCTTCTTCTTTTTCTTATACATTTCCTTCTTCTTATTCTCGCCTACGTCTTCTTCTTCTGCACCTCCTTTTTCTTATATACCTCCTTTTTTCTCCTACTCCTTCTTCTTCTTTTTCTTATACATTTCCTTCTTCTTATTCTCGCCTACGTCTTCTTCTTCTGCACCTCCTTTTTCTTATATACCTCCTTTTTTCTCCTACTCCTTCTTCTTCTTCTTTTTCTTATACATTTCTTCTTCTTATTCTCGCTCCTTCTTCTTCTTCTGCACCTCCTTTTTCTTATATACCTCCTTTTTTCTCCTACTCCTTCTTATACATTTTCTTCTTCTTATTCTCGCCTACTTCTTCTTCTTCTGCATCTACTCTTTCTTTTTTCTCTACTCCATCTTCTTATGGCCCTCCTTTTTCTTATACACTTCCTTATTTTCTTCTACTCGTTTTCTTCTTCTGCACCTCCTTGTTCTTATATACTTCCTTCTTCTTTTTTCTCCTTCTCATTTTTCTTCTTCTCCTTGCACTCTACAGTAAAACGTTTTGATAATGGAAGTATTTCGAAACTGCGTCACGGAATATAAAATGTTTGCAGCTAGGAAAGGCAGATGTATGTATGTACTCAACAGAAAAAATCATTGGTGCAAATTTCCATTTGCGTCTACAGTTCCGCGGCAGTATTTACTTTTTTAATACAAAAAAAACTTCATAAAATTAAAAAAAAAAATGATTTCTATCGAGGAAACATAGCCTACCTACACGCTACACCTATCTAGCAAACCAAACATAAACAGCACATTTCATAAAAATTGGCTAATTAATTTACTCTCCAGCGACGTGCAGAGTCAAACAGACGGACAGACATTACAATGAAACCATTTCTGTATTCAGGGGACCTGACATCTGATAGATCCATCAAAATCCCAAAGCAGGGTTTTCACGATCATCGTTTGTTCTTATAAAGAAAAATTAAGATTAATTTTTCCAGAATGTCTATCTCAGTTTGTGTGCATGTTGCTCGTTTTACAGCAAAAAAATCCCTTTAATGGAAATTTACCTGTGTAGCAATAAATGTAAATCAAAATTTACCGCAGCCAGAGATAAGCTAGCTATAAAACTAACCTAATCGAACCTGTGTTCAACGACAACAGGGGCCTTACAGACAGTTATGGGCGCGTTATATTCACAAATTCAAAATTAATAATATGCTAAGCGAATCAGTTGGACAAGACTGCCCCGAAGGGACAATTCCTCGCTTTACTTTATGGACAGGTTTTTTAGGGGACATGCTAACACCCTAATGACTACCTTAATGAGCTCCATGTAGGCCAAATAGGTCTGCCCAGTTTCACAGGCTTTCACAACCATAGTTAATGTCATAGATTTACTATTTCTAGTCCTTGAGCCCTTGAAAGCCCAGTCGCATGACCTTGGTAAAAATACCATCTACGGCGAGTCTTGCTGAATCATTTATATTAAAAAAAAAAGTATTCGAGCAACATATACGAAAAATAATTCAATTGAAAGCGTTATTTTGAAGCCCGGTCACAAAAAATGTTCAACAAAATCCGTTGAAATTAAAAAATTTAATTTGACGTCATCCGGGGTTCATTTTCGTATTCAATTTTGTTTACGATGGTGAAATCAGTGTTTTGAAAACAGGGTAAGGATGAAAACATTACTTTTGGAAATACTCTTCCATCATGTCGGCGAAACAGCTGCGTGCCGCGATTATGGTATATTTGTCAGCAGCTCCTTCAGGAAATTATTGTGGAGGGACTATATTACAATCACAATTAATTTAAACTTTCACAATCAAAGCGAGAAAGTCTGTGCAATGCTCTAACACTATAATTAATTTCGAAAACGTAAACGACTCTCCTAATACAGTATGCTATCACAATCAGGACAAATAATTTACCTGCCCACTAACTTAGTTTAAATGACCCACTAATATACAAACCTAAATGTAGTAAATCACTTGACCTTGAACCACTAAAGAAACGCTTTGATAACCTAGGCCTACTGTACAAGGATCACAGCAGACCTAGCTGTAGATTCTTAATAAATACACGGAACGTTCCACGACAGCGCTTTTCCGCCAATGTAACCGGTAACCGTGATATTTATTGAAAATGTTATTAGACCAACTTTAGTGGAAATGTTTTGATATTCCTCCACGAAGCGGTCGAAATTTTGATAGATCTTGCCTTCAATCAGTAGCCTATTAAAGAAAATAGTCAGCAATTACACTCATCATCGTTAAATGAGAGTCCGCCATCTTGAAACAAAAGTGAATGAGGAAAAATGTTACACGTGCGTCGGTCGGGCATTATCTTCGTACTAAATTTCAAAACAATCGGTCGATGCGTTTGGTCAAAACTGCGTAACAAACAAAAATCGAATGCCAAACGGTCGAGTTGAAACAGATATCTCGCCACGCTCGGTCACTACAGACAATATTATAAACAGTTTAAATATACAGCTGTTAGATGAATAACAATTTAAAAAAAAAAAAAAATTACTTTATAAAGAAGAAAATAAACGGAACCTGAAACGAAGATTGCTAAATATAAAAGTAACTGAATGATCTGATAACAATACCTTCGCATATCATTATGTTTTACCCACCTTTTGAAAACACTAAAGTGAATCACAAAGTAGAAACAAAACGGAACCGTAACAAGATGGGTAAAGGTTTTAGCCCTTTAAAACCCTTTAAATTATATAAAACATGTACAATTCAAATGGCATCAGCATACAATTTTTAACATATTTGATGATATAGGTTATCATCAATGTCCCATTGGGATTCAAATCAAAAATTAACACTCTTTTGCCCTTTTAATGGCTTAAATCCCTCAATTTCTCAATTCCAATAACGTAAGATCCTCACTCGAAATAACCGGTAACGGGGGGGGGGCGTTTAAGTACGCTAATTTCGAAAAGGGAACGGTCACACCAAATTTTGGCTTTGAAATGATTGAACAAAACTCTAATTTTCCTCTAGCGCCCGCCAATTTTTAGTAACAATATTTAAATAAAACATGGCTCTATTCCAAGCAGTTTTACTTTTTAACGTTATACATTTTAGATCAATCGCCTCCTTATCGTGCTTACGAATTTCGTGATGCAGAGAAAGACGCAATTTTGAAAGTTGTTTGGAAATCGATCCTAAGCAAATTACATATCGAGGCATGGTAATTGGACGAGTTCGTTAACCA
The DNA here is from genome assembly GCA_022606455.1 of Callitettix versicolor. NCBI lineage: Eukaryota > Metazoa > Arthropoda > Insecta > Hemiptera > Cercopidae > Callitettix > Callitettix versicolor. Next base: position 28,743,644 of record CM040186.1, read on the forward strand.
GCGAAATTCGTTCAACATTTTTTCAAAATGGCGACCATTTCAAATCTTTTAAAAAAATCTTAACCTTTTATTTAAATATTTGTTTTTAATCTGACCGTTAATCAGCGTTATAAACTACATAAATTAGCATTGTGAATTTCCAAATTTCGTTGTAATTAAGAAATTAATTTCGACGGCGGTCAGGGTTCACCTGCGTATTTTCAATGTACGAGGGTTGATCAAATATAAACGAGACTGATTTTTTAAAAAAATTATTGCTTACTTACAAATTATTCTTGATACAACTTATTTTTCTACATAGTCTCCCGCACGAGTAACACATTTTCCCCACCGGATTGGAAGTTTTTTAATTCCATTTTCGTAAAAAGTTCTCGGGCGTTCATTGAGCCATTGGAGCACGAAGGTCTCCACCGCAGAATCGTCTTCGAAACGCTGGCCTCCAAGCGCCTCGTTGAGTGGCCCAAACAGGTGATAGTCGCAGGGTGATAAGTCTGGACTGTATGGGGGATGTTCCATTGGTTCCCAGCCAATTTGATCGAGTTTAAGCCTCGTAGGGTTCGCCGAATGTGGTCGGGCATTATCGTGAAGAAGAATGACGTTTCTCGCCGGTTTAGATTTCCTTTTCCTACGAAAAGACTGTTTTGCGGCCTCTAAAACATCGCAATAATATTGTGCATTTATTGTGCGTCGTTGATGGAGGAAATCGACGTGAAAAATACAGTGGCCATTACCTTCCCGGCCGACGATCGTGATTTGGCCTTCAGGTTTTCTACTGCTTCCCGTCCTTCGGCGAATTCCTTGTGCCAAACAAAAACGCGAGCTCTTGACAGGGTCCTGTCCCCGTATTGAGCCGTCAATCTACGAAAGATTTCAGTCGGATTGACCCCCTCCTTGGCCAAAAACTTAATAATAATTCTCTGCTCCACGGAAACGTGCACTTCACTCTCACTCATTGTATAGTTTTATACTGAAGGGTCCGAACGGAAATGTTGCCCGTCTACGCCCGTCCCAAACCTCCCAGGCTACCTGAAACCCCACCCTTTAGAGTTCAATGTCCAACGGAATAGTTTTTAGAAAGTCAGTCTCGTTTATATTTGATCAACCCTCGTAATTCGACAAGTTTATAATATGCATATGCAGATTTTAATGCTCTATGATTTTCGGAATTTCAAAAGTGAAACATAAAAAAACTTTTGGAAATTCGCTTCTATCACGTCTGCGAGATAGCTGCATGCAGCAATTATTTTTAAAATTTAAAATATTCTGTATACCATTAACTGGTTCACGGAAACAATCTCAAAGCAGCATCCAACAGTCAACCCGTTTAAGATTAAACGAACTTTTTCAAGTCAATCAACACGCCTATTTACTGGTTTGTATATTGCAAAAACTATCACTTCGATTTTGTTCAAATAAAATGTTTTTCATCCTTCGTCTGGGAAGTTTTAAATAATGTGTTGCTACAAAATTAAGTAGTAAAGCCTAGGAGTAAAAAAAAACAACCTAAAACATATTCTCCTCCAACAAATATTAATTGAACTAACGGTTTTTACCAAAATTTGCTCAAATATAAATGTATAGTTTGTCAAATTTCGAAATATTTTCAAAACATTTGACTTTCAAATCTTTTTTTTGGTAAAAAAACATGAAAATGAACAAAAACAGGATTTTCTCATAATGAGATCTATGTTAATACAATTCTGGTAAAATGTAGCCATTCAGTATACAAAATATAGCCTACAGGTCATTATTTCTCGAAAAAATTCTAGTTCGTGAAATATCGACAGATAACTGATAAATTTGACTAATTTCACAAAATCGGTACGTCAGATTTTGCTTGAATTTCGGACAAATTAGATTCACGACTAATATCAGTTCTCAAATTTGAAACTAAACAAATTTACGGGTTTTCCATTGATTTTTGAACCAATTATTTATTTTATTTGAAATTCAGTACCGAGTTTACTAATGCCCCATCATTTCAAAAGCCACACTCAGTTTAAACATAATATAAAATTTCCAGTGCTACAAAGCGCCAAGTGAATTTGCTTTGTCCCAAATCGTTCGTCCAAAATTCACAGCCGTCTCTCCAATTTCCGACCACCCTGTATAAACAATGAATACATTCTTTCAACGTACATAAACGCTACTCCTCGATATTTACTTTAAACAGAAACCTTGGCTTAAGAGTGAAGAGACTTAACCTTGGACGGTATAACTATTGACAGAAGGTACCTTCCAAGTTAAGAACCACTATGATATAATGTAACGAATATAAACACCTGTCAAACCGCATTTAAGAGCCGGCAATCGTGCAGCACTAAATAAATCGCGGCACGCAGCTGTCTCGCTGGCGTAATGGAAACGAATTCCTAAAACGTATCACAAGTTTTTGAAAATATTATTTCACTATCACAATCAGCGAAAATTTACTAGCATTTTAAAGTACATATGAAAATTAAACCTGACCGCCGTCAGATTTGTTTAATTCTTTCAAAGGAATTTCAAATGCCATTTTATACAGATTCTTCTGTACCGTTGACTACAATAGCGAAATTAGATTTTCAAAAGTATAACACAAAAATTGTGAATTTTGGAAATGTTTAACTGATTTTGTTGGTTAACGAACTTATCAAAATTATTAACAAACTCGATATCTGTGACGAGTTTGAATTGTATATGTCTAAAATTATACACAGTAAAATCTCTCTATAGCGGTAATGAAGAGGACGTTAGTTTTCGCCGCTATAAAGTGCTATAGAGAGAGCACAACCAAAACGTGTATAAAATGTGTTTTTATTTGTAATACACGTTATACGCATTGTTTTTAAGTTATTGAAAAAAGAACTATGAAGTACAGTTTTTTCAAAAACAATATATATTAAATAATACTGTATGAATAAATTATTGTAATTGTAAGAAGAAGACAATATTTTGCCGAAACTACTGCAGAACCGCTTCATTAATTCCTTGAAATTCTCGCTTTGAAATAATTTTCTTGAAGCATTTTTTTTTTTTTTTTTGTGTGTGTTTAACGTCTGACTATTGTGCACACTTGGGCTAATGCAGACGATGGAATGATTTATAGCATATGAAAATGCCAAGCCCTCGCCGGGAATCGAACCCGGGTCCTCGGGGTGAAAGCCTAGTACGCTATCCACTAGACCACCGAGGCGGCTCATTTTCTTGAAGCAATTCCCTTCATTATTTTATTTTTATTTTTCAATATCGTGCCAACAGAACTAGCTAAATTAAAATGTCTGCAAACATCTACTTGCTTCACACCTTTCTCTAACTCACGCAAAACTCTAACCTTTACATCTAACTATAAAATTTTCCATTTAGACGCCATTAACTGTATTGTAAAAGTACAAAATAATGCACTACTTGTAAAAAGTACTAGCCAACACAAAACAGAGCCAACAGTGACGTGTTGGCGTACTGAGAAATAGGGTAGAAGTGTAGGAAGTGTGCACGTGTTTCGCCGCTATAGAGAGATTCCTGGGATTTTGTTGGTTACTGGGATTGTAACAGGAGAAGTTACAATACATATATTTACTGTAGGAATGGGAAGGGAAGGGACCAACAAATTTTGTCCTTATAGAGAGATTTCCGTTATAAAGAGATCCGCAATAGAGAGATTTTACTATATTATATAGGAGGTCAGGATCGTCGGCGTTCATTTCGCAGTACCGGATACGGTTTTAAAATGACAGCTACAAAGCTCATTTTCCAATTGAATGGTTCATTCGCTAAAAATGGTTCTGAGATGTAGCGACATACAACTATACTGACGTACAAAATTTCAACGAAATCGGTCAATTAATTTGATCTCCAGCATTGTATCCTGACGTTTTTTTAGAATAAAAACCGCGGAAAATAAAAATTAAACAGTTTTAAACGATTATCCAGTTTGCATATCGCGATAATTTCAGTACTGGATTTTTGAAAGATATAGAAATAGGTGAGAAAGTTTGTGCAGTGTTCATGCACTATTTATATAAATAATAAACGTTTAACCATTATTCCCTCTGTTATTATCAATCCCGGTTAAATTATGTTAACCAATGATTACAAGAATTTAACAAAGTTTGGTTGTGCGTGTTGTCGATTATGTGGATGCTTAGGGAATTTTTTTCTTTAAATTCAAAGAGTTGTGGTAAACCTGACAAGACTCTGGTCTGCGGCACTGAAAGAATAACCCACGAAACAGCCAATATTTGCATATTGATTCGCTATAGTATCTTCAAGTTTCCGTGACCCATGACATAACATTTACCGAAGTGAAGAAACCGGTCCCTGGCATCTTAGTGGAGGACAAACATCACTGTTTTTGAATTAATCTGTTTACTTTGGCTTTCCAAAACGAAAGTGTGTTTGCTTATCGATTAGCACTGCGCAGGCGCAAAGTGTTAACCAAGTGATTTTCCTTATACACAAGGTAAACAGACAACGTCTCACACATGTGAGTTCTGTGAATTATTCTGCACTTTGACGTATTACAAATGTAGTGGTCAAAATCCGGTATTTCAGCCGATTAGATCTGAAATTTTAGCTTCCATACTTATACCTGAAATAACCTCAAATCGTAATTATTTAATGCAATCCAATGACGGTGAATAACTTTATTGTTACGGTACTCTATAATCCTTATTTGTCAATAACGATATGAATGGAATAGAATTCAACAATGCACAAATCAAATCGTAATTACTTAGTACAATCCAATAAAAAAACGAAGTTAGTTACGACATCGACAGAATCAACAATACAAATCAAGTTTTAATTGTTTGTTAAGGATATTATTAGAACCCAACAATGTACAAATCAAATCGTAGTTATTTAGTACAGTACGACAAAACAGAACAGTAAATAAGGATATAAATAGAATCCAACAATGTACAAATTCAAATCATAAATATTTAGTGTAATCCAATAACAGAGCAAAGCCCAATAAGGCTATCAATAGAATCTAACAATGAACAAATCAAAATCGCAATTAATTAGTAGAATGTAATAACAGAGGTAAATCAATAAACATTTATTCAATGAGGCTATCAATACAATCTAATAATGAACAAATTAAAATCGCAATTATTTAGTAGAATGTAATAACAGAGGTAAATCAATAAACAATATCAATGGACACCAACAATATACAAATCAAATCGCAATTATTCAATAAGGCTATCAATACAATCTAACAATATAAAAATTAAAATCGTAATTATTTAGTAGAATGTAATAACAGAGGTAAATCAATAAACAATATCAATGGACACCAACAATATACAAATCAAATCGTAATTATTCAATAAGGCTATCAATACAATCTAACAATATAAAAATTAAAATCGCAATTATTTAGTAAAATGTAATAACAGAGGTAAATCAATAAACAATATCAATGGACACCAACAATATACAAATCAAATCGTAATTATTCAATAAGGCTATCAATACAATCTAACAATATAAAAATTAAAATCGCAATTATTTAGTAGAATGTAATAACAGAGGTAAATCAATAAACAGTATCAATGGACACCAACAATATACAAATCAAATCGTAATTATTCAATAAGGCTACCAATACAATCTAACAACATACAAATTAAAATCACAATTATTTAGTAGAATGTACGAACAGAGGTAAATCAATAAAGGATATCAATGGACACCAACAATATACAAATCAAATCGTAATTAGCAATAAGGCTAGTAATAGAATCTAACGATGTACAAATTAAAGTCGTAGTCATTCAGTATAACGAAATAACAGAACTAAGTCAATAAAGATACCAATGGAATTTAACAATATACAAATCAAATCGTAGTTATTTAGTGCAATCCAATAACAGAACAAAGTTAATAAGAAAAATACAACTGGAAAGAAATTCTTATAGATTCATTGTTGCTGCCAGTGACTTCGAAATGTTTGGAAAAACTCTTGTTTAAGAGAGTGAACAGAGAAACCCGGTCTCGAAACACGAATTTAGATTTAGTGGAAAACCATTCGCCAGTACAACAAATTTATAGTGATAGAACATGCAATTAAAAATAAGAAAATATGCCCGCCATATTCTTAGACGCAGCCCGAGCCTCTGACAAACTGTGGCATAATGGCTTGGAAACACACATTGCAAAAGGATCTACCGTAAGAGTGTTGTGAGACCTTGATTGTCTTTTTCAAGTAAGATGTGAGATTATGGTCTCAAGAAAACTGCGTTCCACAAGAGTGTCAGATACAATACAGACTCATATTGTATCTGCCTTTAAATTCCAGTTTCTGACAACGATAACGTGGCAAAATGTGCAGGATGTTGGAAACACTGTCGAAGAAGCCACAAATATTTCAAAGTACTAAGCAGCGAGTAACTGGACAAAACGTTTGGGAAGAAAACTGCGTTCCACAAGAGTGTCAGATACAATACAGACTCATATTGTATCTGCCTTTAAATTCCAGTTTCTGACAACGATAACGTGGCAAAATGTGCAGGATGTTGGAAACACTGTCGAAGAAGCCACAAATAAATTTCGAAGTACTAAGCAGCGAGTAACTGGACAAAACGTTTGGGAAGAAAACTGCGTTCCACAAGAGTGTCAGATACAATACAGACTCATATTGTATCTGTCTTTAAATTCCAGTTTCTGACAACGATAACGTGGCAAAATGTGCAGGATGTTGGAAACACTGTCGAAGAAGCCATAAATAAATTTCGAAGTACTAAGCAGCGAGTAACTGGACAAAACGTTTGGGAAGAAAACTGCGTTCCCCAAAAGTGTCAGGTACAATACAGACTCATATTGTATCTGTCTTTAAATTCCAGTTTCTGACAACGATAACGTGGCAAAATGTGCAGGATGTTGGAAACACTGTCGAAGAAGCCACAAATAAATTACGAAGTACTAAGCAGCGAGTAACTGGACAAAACGTTTGGGAAGAAAACTGAATGAGGAAAAAATCAACACATTAATTTCAGGAATAAGACAGTCAATACGATACCTGTAGAAATATAGTCACAAATAGTTCCACTTTGAGCAAAAAGTAAAGCCAGGGACCCTTGATCCTAAACTGAAATGAAATGATTTTGTCAAGGAAAAAAGACATGCACTATATTTGGGGCAAATATTGCAAACATTTAAGAACTATCAGTTCAGAATAAACTGCTGTTATATAAACAAATTAATAAACAAATTTTGAATGTAAAGTATACAACTCTGGGGTTGTACCAAGAAAACATGTCAACATCATTCAGAAGTTCCAAAACAGAGCTCTATTAACACAGCGAACGCTCCTTGGTACATTAGGAATCATTATTTCGAAATAGACTTCCAGGTGTATTCCATTTAGGTGTAAAGTATAAAATTTTGGGGTCATATAAAAAAAACAAGGTCAACATTATTCAAATGTTCCAAAACTGAGTTCTTCGAAACTTGAAAGCTCCGTGGTACATTAGAAACGATGATTTAAACAGAGACCTGAAGTTGAATTTCAATAGAAAAGTTGTAAAGCACAAAACACTGAAACATCTTTAATGATTTCAGAATTAAGACAACAGGGATCGGTATTGGACAATTTAAATGTAACAAAGAGATTAAAGAGAACAAAACCTTTTGATCTAGAACCGTAAACAGTGATGCTGTGGTTTGCTGGGAGTATCCATTGAGTTATAACCAATAAAAAGGTAATAAATGATAGATAACGTATTAGATTATGTAAATCAATTATAATAATAATAAAGAAGAAGAAGAAAAGAAGAAGATGACGAAGAAGAAAATGAAGAAGAAGAAGATGATGATGAAGAAGAAAATGAAGAAGAAGAAGATGATGATGAAGAAGAAGAAGATGAAGAAGAATAAGATGAATCCAACAATATACCAGTTAAATCGTAATTATTTATTACATTCCAATACAGCAACGTCAATAAGAATATTAATAGAATCAACAACATAAAAAACGAAATTATTATTATGTTCAGTATAATAATCTGCCTTACCTAGCTTCGTTAATTCTTCTTTCGTTGACGCGTTTCGGAGAACCTCCATCTTCGAAAACTATTTCTATCTAGATAGAAGAATTGACGAAGATAGGAAAGGCAGATTATTATACTGAACATAGTGACAATAATCCTAACAGAAAAGAAGAAGAATATAAAAATAATTTCAAATTAATTATTACAATGTAATAACAGTATTGAGTCAATCAGGATATGAATAAATACAAAGAATCCACAATATAAAATTAAGAAGCGCCAAGTAAAATTTACCGGCAGTCAGAATTCATTTTCGAATTTGCAATGTAATTTAAAAATCTAAAACTGCTAATTTCAGCAGATTTTTAACTCTTATAATGATGAAATACAGTTTTCCAAAAAAAAGTATCGTAAAAATTATTGACATATTTTCCATTTTTATAGCTTGCATTACGCCAGCGAGACAGCTGCGTGCCACAATAATTATTTCTAATACATTTTTTCTCAATGATATTTTTACTTATATACCTACAGTTGACGAAGTTTAGCTGCGCGCACAACCTTGTACTGGATCAAAGTTGTACTATTCGTACACAAAACATCGGTCTGTGTAATCATAATCGTAAGAGCGGCTTTCAAAAGGCAAAATAATGAAATAATTCTCTTATTACCAGTATACAGTCTTCCCTGGAAATCCCATACAGTAGCGGTACAGAAGAGTCAATGTTTTTGGAAGTACATGAATTTCCCCGGCATGCTTTGTCCTAACCTCACTCCCACATGCAAGTTCATGCGCACAGAACTGGTCAGTAAATCTTATTATAAACTGCTATTCAGTAATTATGACCATTACTTGGAATATTCATAAAACAGGTTTTTAAAGAAACCAAATCAACACTTCGTTACGTATCAGCATTCTTGTTCATTTTTTAACGAAACGATTTTAAAATAACTGGTCGCTGCAAGAAAAAACGGGCACCGAAATCAGGTTTAACTGAAAACATTATTATTCGACATGTTTGGGCAAACAGTTTCAAAGATATTACCGCACAATGCAGCGTTATATCTGCTATCGTAATAATCATTTTTTGTAGTCGTGGCCTTGTTTTTATATAAGTGATCACGCTTCTCTAGCATCTTAATGGTAAGTATGAACATTCCAGTTTTTTAGATATTCCAACACAAACCTAGATATTTTAAATGTCTTTATGACAATTAGACTAATGACGATGTAAGATCGACATACAGCACAGAAAAATGCTATTAACTAGACTCGGACCTGCGTGTAAGTCAAAGTTAATGCTTACTGTTATATGTCTCAATTGTATAGGAAGTAATTTGTATAGTTTATTTTTCGTGTTATTGTTTATAACTGAGTGTACTTAAGTAATTGTTTTAATTGATACACATTATTTTTGTACCTCAGCGACTATTTCATTTTTATTATATAACTGAGTGTCCAAATAAACTTTCATATATTATTACGCAAAGCATTCCGATCGGTTTTGTACTAAAAATAATGACCAGCGTTACTGAAACTACATATATAACACCAGTAAACACCACGTCAGAACACCAGGAAAATCTCACGCCTCAAGCTTTTTATTTTATATAGCTTTACAGTAAAATAAAACCGACAAAAAGGTCCGTAAACAAAATTCCAAGAGCAGTGTTCCCGTGAGAGTGCAGCACAATGCAAGCATTGGTGACAGATAATTGTGTGTGTACCAAAACAGATGATTGTTAAAAAAACATTGTTGAAAGTAATATTTAAATTATTATTGAATCCAAGACTTATTCAATCAATTAAATGTTATTAAATAAAATACTCTGCTTTTAGTAAATAGCCTAATTTAGATATACAAGTAAAATACAATTACAGTAGGTTTCATTTGTAAATATTTCAATGTTCGAATTCAGTCATTAATTTTATAGGTTACAGTATTAAATACGAAAGTATGCAGTGAGAAATATCTACATGCATTTTATTCTTATTCATTTTGCGTTTATATTTATTTACAGGCCTATTTGTCTTACATAATTGTGTTTGACTTGAGCCTAACATGGATTTGGAGGTTATATGAAACATCATTTATTTCAAAACAATAATTAAAATGAATAATTATTACTCCTGTAACCAATTCATTACAAGTATTACAGTCAATAATGTCTAATTATGCTAGACATTTTTTGCTGAAACACTTCGCCTTATATTTGTACCTCTTTTTCACACGTTTTTCTAGAACACCATACAATTCGTTAAATGATTTGAGCGACATTCTAAAATAATAATTGAAAAATGTTTTTTCAGCAACATGATCGTCGAATAAAATAAAAAATAATTTCTGAATTAACCGCGTACTGAGCAACAGATGCATTAATTTTCCAAATTTTTTATTTGCGAATTTCCATAGGGAGATCGAACTACTGGAGCAGCCATCATGGTAAGATCCAGACCCGGTAACTTCAAAATAAGCACTGATCCTGACCTTTAAATCACTTCTGGAGGGATCGTTCAGTTTATATATATGGCAACAGTTTCAAAATAACAACTATTCAAATCTTTAAAAATTCATAACATTTTCATCTTAATTTAAAAAATCTGATTTCACCACCGTAATCAAGGTTAAAAACAGCATGAATTACCATATTAAATTTCCACAATGCGTTGAAAAAAAAATACTGGCGGCTGTCAGGGTTCATTTTCGTATTTTCAATGTAATTTAAAAGTTTTAAACGCTAATATATGCAAATTTTAATGCTTATTATGATGGTGAAAACAGATTTTGAAAAAGTTGAGATAAAAACGAATAAGATAAGGGCGCTTCTATCACGTCAACGAGACAACTGCGTGCCGCGATTATTTTTTTTTAAATTTACGGCAAAAACTTAACCACTTCTTCCGGTTTCACTGTGCTGCAACTACTGATGAACAAAATCCTGTGACGACTTTGGTAGACCGAATTAGTAGACTCTGACCATGGTTGCTCGGAAGTTGCCGAAAGGATGTCTTGCAGTGGCAAAGTTTCCCTGACCCCACGCCACCACTAAGCACGAAGCTCATGCGACTGTTATCCACGCTTTCATTACAGGTAATATCCCAACAGCGTTAAAATGTTTATTGACCAATAAAACACCATTGTTAGTGAAAATGCAAAGTTTTAACATGGGAACCACCGAAAACAAAAGGAAACCACCAAAATACACGTTACAGTTCCCACGGGATATGATCACACGATTCTTTTAATTTAGCCTTCACAGTACTTGCTCCGACATGCAAAGGTAAGCCCGTGTTTAATGAAAAGAAGGACCTTCTATCATTTGTAAAGTAGGCCTATGTCTTGTTGGCAACATTTCAACACGTCCAAAATTACCATTGGAAAATAATGTTGTTGGAAAATTGTAAAAAAAAAATGGTGCAAGAAATCGCACAAACTTTCCAAATATATTTGTATGAAGAACGTAAAAAATTACGGTTCCAATGTTTATTAAATAGACGTAACTCATTTAAAATAAGGGTTTAAGAGTAACTTAAATTTTTTAAAATCACTGCACCCATATGGGGTGGTGCATATAATACTGACTTGAAACCGCTGATATCGATACAGAATAAATTTATTAACTTATTGGGCTCCAACTCTATTCCCACCTTTGAACAACTTTATATAACGAATTGTTTAAATTATCATTATTCTTATCTAAGCTCTTTATATATGAACTCTATTAGTATGACACGTGGTAAGGATATCAGAATACCACTTTATACTAAAGCAGTATGTAAAAAGAACAGCATTTATACTACAATAAAGTATTTTAATCAACTTTAGATTATCTAAAGTTCTTTAGCTCATCTACAGAATTTTCCCTTCTAAAACAAGGGAAAGACTTTTTTGTGTTTAACGTCCGACTATTGTGCACACTTGGGCTAATGCAGACGATGGAATGATTTATAGTTGAAAATTGCAATCGAATACCTCGGGGTGAAAGCCTAGAAAGGGAAAGACGTTGTTGAATTATAAAAGAAACTTATAGTTAACTTTATGAGATATTAATAAATTTTGAAAACAAATAGTCCGATTTATTAAAATTAATAAAAAAATTACGAATACATTTTAAGAATTTATCGTATACGAAGAAAATATTTGATACGAATAATCTTAAAATTTGACGGTTAGCTAAGGACCAGGGTGTTCTGATTTTGTGTGTGGGGGGCGACAAAGTGGAACTCCTCCAAAGCGCTTTCGAACCAAATCACGGGAGAACTGCCTATTTCTATACTCACGGTTTGGAGAAAGCCATTACATTATCCAAGGCCTACAAAACATACAGATAACGCCTGTCGTAATTGTAAAATATCCAGTGTTATCTAAATCTAAAAGTAGAACTTTCAACAGGAAGTGTGTAAACAAGCGTAAGGTAGAGATAATGGAAGCCATTGTACGCCTTATAGGCTTGTGTAGGCGGTGTGATTTATAGCAAAAGTGCTGGTCATTCTCGCTTGCAGGTAAATGTTAAGAAAGTGGGTCCACATGAAATGCTGCACATACTACCTGTCAGTGATTGGACTGATGTTCTATTAGAACTAAAACTTTTATACTACTAGTTCAAAGAACATTAGAACTCGCAGTATATGGATTAATGTTCTATTACAACTAGAAATTTTATACTAGTAATTCAAAGTACATTAGACCTCACAATATATGGGTTGATGTTCTATTAGAACTAGAAATGTTATACATTTCTATTTTAAATGTATAACTAGTAAGTTCAAAGAACATTAGACCTCATAGTACATGGATTGATGTTCTATTAGCACTAGAAATTTTATACTACTAGTTCAAAGAACATTAAACCTCATAGTACATGTATTGATGTTCTATTAGAACTAGAAATTTTATACTACTAGTTCAAAGAACATTAGACCTCACAGTGTATGGATTAATGTTCTATTACAACTAGAAATTTTATACTAGTAATTCAAAGTACATTAGACCTCACAATATATGAGTTGATGTTCTATTAGAACTAGAAAATTTATACTAGTAGTTCAAAGAATATTAGACCTCACAATATATGGATTAATGTTCCATTAGAACTAGAAATTTTATACTAGTAGTTCAAAGAACATTAGACCTTGCAGTATATGGATTGATGTTCTATTAGAACTAGAAATTTTATACAGTAGTTCAAAGAACATTAGAACTCACAATATATGGATTAATGTTCTATTAGAACTAGAAATTTTATACTACTAGTTCAAAGAACATTAGACCTCATAGTACATGTATTCATGTTCTATTAGAACTAGAAATTGTATACTAGTAGTTCAAAGAACATTAGACCTCGCAGTATATGGATTGATGTTCTATTAGAATTAGAAATTTTATACTAATAGTTCAAAGAACATTAGACCTCGTAGTATATGGACTGATGTTATATTAGAACTAGAAATTTTATACTAGTAGTTCAAAGAACATTAGAACTCACAATATATGGATTAATGTTCTATTAGAACTAGAAATTTTATACTACTAGTTCAAAGAATATTAGACCTCATAGTACATGTATTCATGTTCTATTAGAACTAGAAATTTTATACTAGTAGTTCAAAGAACATTAGACCTCGCAGTATATGAGTTGATGTTCTATTAGAACTAGAAATTTTATACTAGTAGTTCAAAGAACATTAGAACTCACAATATATGGATTGATGTTCTATTAGAACTAGAAATTTTATACTAGTAGTTCAAAGTACATTAGACCTCGCAGTATATGGATTGAAGTTCTATTAGAACTAGAAATTTTATACTAATAGTTCAAAGAACATTAGACCTCGTAGTACATGTATTCATGTTCTATTAGAACTAGAAATTTTATACTAGTAGTTCAAAGTACATTAGACCTCGCAGTATATGGATTGATGTTCTATTAGAACTAGAAATTTTATACTAGTAGTTCAAAGTACATTAGACCTCGCAGTATATGGATTGATGTTCTATTAGAACTAGAAATTTTATACTAGTAGTTCAAAGTACATAGACCTCGCAGTATATGGATTGATGTTCTATTAGAACTAGAAATTTTATACTAATAGTTCAATAAACATTAGACCTCGTAATATATTCTTAATTAATATACGACAGCACTCGTAACGTTTTCCGCCAATTTAACCGGTAACCGTAATATTCACGTAAACTGTTAGGGGACAAACTTTATCGGAAATTTTTTAATCTCTTTCTCTACGAAGTGGTCAAAATTATGATAGGTTTTGCCGTTCAGTCAGTATTGCAAGGAAATGAGCAGCAACTACAATCTCATCGTTAAATCAGAACCATTATCGAAGCATTAATTAATAACATGTTTTGAAGCTCTTTTTTAGTAATAAATTTGTTTAGAAGCTGTTTTTCTCAAAGTAAGCTCAAATACTTTTTACATTTTTTTCTAAATTGGATGCACTGATTATGTTACCAAAATTTGAGCAATATTTTCCTGACTTTCCCGTTAATTTTTTTTACTAGGTCTCAATAGAATTCGACACAGATGTTTTTATAAATAACTGGATGTAAGAAATATCGCGTAGTTTTTGCACCATTTATTCGGCCAAGTAGAACTTTCGCACCACGCTGTACATTAAATGAGTTATTGAATAACTGAGGTGAACGTATTACGTCACTGAACCAGTTTGTGTGCAGCATTATTGAAAAAACGCCTCACAGGTTTTGGATGAAATCAGTTCAAAGAAGCAGAAAGTAAGAGTATATTCTTATATATGTTTGTTGTATTGCCACAACCGGTTATCCTCAGAAATTGTGTAATTAAGGCCATTTGCGGTGACGCCGCCATCTTTAGTGAAATTTCGGAAAGGCGACAACGCCTAAGACACGAAATATACTGAACAAGGATTTTACAGAATGGGTCAGACATACCGGCCTGTTTGTAGTCAAAGAGGAATTGGCAATTTTATTTTCTGACCATGCGAAGTATACTCGTGAAGTTTGACAATCGTGAAAGAAATAAATCTTGAGATACTGATGGAAACTTTACTTTTTCACGAGTGGTGAGTGCGTGTGTGTGTGTGTGTGTGTGTGTGTGTGTGTGTGCGCGCGCGCGCGCGCGCAAGCGGTTTAAATCACTGGGGGTTAAATCGATTTACCAAATTTCAATTGTTTCGGAGATCGGATTTTTTATAAATCACCTATAATTATTTTGATCAAATTTTAATGATATTATCATTGCTTATAAACATATTACAATAATAACCCTTATGATTGGTTGCAAGAGCTCGCTGCTGCTATCATCCCGCAGCAGCGTTCAATTACAGTTAGATAACAGTGTCGTCTATTTCCTCAAGCGACACCATCCCTTGTCATTACAGCCTACAGCGTTCGTAGCGGCAGATAGTATAATTATTTGGACATTATTCATTTATGACCCTCAAAACAAAATGTCAGCAAAATCTGATTAAAAATGTGAATGGCAGCCATTTTGAAACTGTTGAACGGATTTTGCCAAGATACTTTTGTGCCAGGTTTGAATCAAATTAGACCAAAAAATGCAAAACGCTACAACGCTACAAAAACACAATCATATACCTTTAAATAGATTTTTTGTAATAACTTGGATTTTTTGTAATAATCCGTCCAACACTTTACAAAATTGCAGCTATTTAAATCTTTAAAAAATATAAGTTTTTTTATGTGACACGTTTTTGAAAATCTGATTTCATTATCGTATTCAGAGTTAAAAACTGCATAAATGTGCATTTTAAACTTTCCTATTAAATTGAAAAACGGCGATCAGGGTTCATTTGAAATTTAAAATATCAATTTTCGTAGATTTTAACGCCGAGTTCGATGGTGAAAATAGTACAAGATGTAAAATTTATGTTAATTTTTGGAAATTTGCTCCAATCACGACGACAAGACAGTAGCGTGCCTCGATTACTAGCGAATTTTCCATTGAAAATGAGCTACCGGATCATGCATCATAGTAAGATCCAAACTCGGGACCTTGAAATGAATCCAGGGTATTCAGGAAAGAAAAATGTCATCAAGACTTCTAAATTACTTTTTGAGGTTTTTTAAATATGCTAACACGCTCGCATTCACAATTTTAGTCCAATTGATTTTTTTTTTTTTTTATTTTAAGGCGAAAAGTACATTGAGGTTATTATTGCCTCCCTAAATGTAAGTGTGAGTGTAAAACGTTGAAGTCGTAAGTGTAGTGTTGTAAGTGTAAGTGTGTGTTAGACTCGGGTACTGTGAGGGACGTCTAAATCTTCTCACACCTTGCGGAGCAATTTGATTTAAACTTGGTAATAAAAACGACTATGGTAATAGCTTGTAAAACTTAACAGCAAAATTCGTTCAACAATTTAAAAATGGCGGTCATTTCAAATCTTTAAAAAATTTGTCCCTTTTTTGTTTTAAATATTTTTGAAAATCTGATTTCACCAGAATATTCAGCGTTAAAAACTGTATAAATTAGCATTTCGATTTTTCAAAATCCGTTGAACTTGAGAGAAGTTTCAATCTGACGGCGGTCAGGGATCATTTTTGTATTTTCAATGCAATTTGGAAGTTTAAAATGCTAATATGCAGACCTTAATGTTGCGGTGAAGTCAGTTTCAACAAGAGGGTAAACTAAAAAAAAATATTTGGAAATTCGCTTCCAATCACGTCAGCGAGACAGATGCGTCATTAAAATAAATTAATGATTTATTTTATAAACGATGCATCTCGTATACGCATCAATAAGGGCGGATCGTAACACAAGTTGCCGTAACCGATATTAAATGAACGTTCCACAAATACAGCCTAAAATCGAGACGTGCTGCGTGTTGAAAAGAACACGACTCAATATAACATAACAAGGCCATTCGCTCACTGGGCAATCATCAAAGCCTGTGGGATCAAGTATTAAAATGTAATTCACTATAATTAAATGTAGAAGGAAAAAAACCTCTACCAAAACCAGTTTCGATATAATTTGGTAGTTTTGTTGTGTTGATTGATTTATTTACGTGCACTTTACTAGACCTAGACATGCTTTGCATGTCTGATTAGGTTTTTATTTTCTGACTGCACAAAAAAAGTAGCCTATGGTGATCGCCGGAAACGCTGATGAATCAATCAGGTCTTCAGAGTTCAAAAAGTGGTGTTTTCTTACTGTGTGTGTGTGTGTGTGTGTGTGTGTGTGTGTGTGTGTGTGTGTGTGTGTGTGTGTGTGTGCGCGCGTGTGTGTGTGTGTGCGAGAGAGAGAGAGAGAGGAGAGGGAGAGGGAGGGAAGAGAGAGAGAGACCAAGCACGATCTGGCCCTACAAGTGAAGCTTTCGAGACAATTTTATACAAATAAAATTAATATACTTAAAACTCTTAATATAATGTTTTTCGCTAGGAATGTTGTAATTTTGTGTAGTGCATATCTCTACCTAGCTTTCCTAGCTTCAAACACTTTATATTTGTAGACGCGTTTCAGAATACTTCCATTTTGTGTGTGTGTGTGTGTGTGTGTTTACGTCCGACTATTGTGCACACTTGGGCTAATGCAGACGAAGGGATGATTTATAGCGTATGAAAATGCCAAGCCCTGGCCGGGAATCGAACCCGGGTCCTCGGGGTGAAAGCCTAGTATGCTATCCACTAGACCACCGAGGCGGCTCACTTCCATTTTGAACTGTACTCTTAAAATTAGCACAGTTAAAAGTTTTGAAAATGAAAGTGTTCCGAAACGAGTCGACGAATACAAAGTGTGCGACGCCAGGAAATGCAGAGATATTTACTCTACGAAATTAACACACTTACCATAATTTTGAAACAATAGTTGTTTTCTTTCCGCTTTCTGAAAAGCACCTTGATGATGGGTTACCGAGAAAAAAACTTGCGTTTTTGTTCTACTTACAGACAAGTTTTTATTCCCAGAGGCTCGTTTACAATAATTTTACTTCAATATTTAAATAGATTACAAGGACGTAGACCCGCTTAAAAAACTGAACACCTAAAATCTGTATGTTATTCAATATAGGCTTACTTATTTTAATAAAAACTGTACTTAGTGGGAGCATTTTTCGGCTAAAGTTCTCAATAATGTTTTCCCAAGCAGACTGTCTTTACCCCCAAATAACCGGGCGAGGTTTTACTGCTTCGATGAAAAGTTCAACGTCCACGTTTTCATCAGACATCGTGTAGAGAGACTTCACGAGCTGCAGATATGACGCTGCGGCAATGAGCAACGACACTGCCAACTGACGCGTGTCTCACAGGTACCTCGATATCTATCAGTCAGGAGTGACAGATAAGTGTACGACTCCCAACAGCATTTGTTCTGCATTTCTTCTTACGCATAAATGACGCAGCGTCCCGATAAGGTTTACAACAAGTGTGCACCGCGCCTTATCCTGCCACAGCCCTTTGCGCGCCTGGCCTAAAAGTAATTCAATTTCACGATCTGTGGTCACGAGTGCGTTTATTAAGACGTTAAACCATTAAACCGTCCGTTTAAACCGGTTGTAAAACAGTTGTAAAAGAATGGAATTTACGACAACTGGTTTGAACAGTCAAGTTCAGTGTCAATGCGCACCGGTAAAAACGGATCCCGTAAAATTAACTTTACTGTTTTGATCACGCGACTCTAACGCGTTAACAGTAAATCAGTCTTAGAATTACACACATTTCACGCTGAATTATTTCTCCAGTTATCGGGAAAAACTGAAAATCGACCTAATTTTTTAAAAAGCGGTTCGTCAGATTTTGCTCAAATTTTAGTCAACGTGTACCGTGTTTTAAATAAAAGAAATCTACCTGGATAAATTGAAAGAACAAAACAAACCGTTTCCCGAGTTACTCCAGAATCTTTTCAATTTCTGGTATGCTATACTTAGTTCAGTTACGTGTCTTTAAAATTTTGATAAAATCTGATGAATATAATTTGAGAAATTTGCTGATTTTCCGTTTTTTCGACTACTAGTCCCCGAACCGAATTTTTTCTGGGTTATAACAACATATATACGTTTTGTTTGGACTGAATTTCAGTTAAATGTAATCTAAATTGTTGGAGCTGAGTTTGAGAAAAATTGTTTTTTAACCAGTTATTTTGCAAAAAAAAAATGATTGCAAGATTCTGCAAAAACTACCTGCATGGTTTCATCAAAATTTACCAAAAATACTTAAGAATGATTTTAGACGCCAAGTTGAATTGGAAAAAACGTCAACTAGATTTGAAATATAGACAAATGTATTGGCTACTAGTGTGTCAGCCTAAACTAGATTTGTCAAACAAACTGCTCTTATACAAGCAGGTTTTGAGACCAGTCTGGATGTACTTTACAAACTTTGGAGTTGCATCCAGAAAACTTACCTTGACATAATAAGGTACTGCGTGGGATTGTTGGTGCACCATGGTATGTTAAGAATGATAATATCCATAAAGTTCTTAGTATGGACACAGTAAGGGAAGTGTTAAGATCCATAGCTGTGAAGCATGAACGTAGGCTTCTTCATGTTAACACCTAAGTTCGGGCAGGAATGTGGAGCGGAGACTGAAGAGGACAAGACCAGAAGACCAGGTGCAGTGATTATATGTTACCATATGAGAGAGGATTCGGAGTCATTCACAGAAATGATTTCTAACTAATACTGTGACAGTGACATATTGACAATTGTAACTACTGGATAAGTTGTACTTAGTTGAAGTATTGAATAAATAAATGGCCAAAATTAGTTCCCAGCGATACGCACTGGGCTTTGGATTGGAATCAATCTGAAGAAATATGGATTTATTAGTTACCAAATTAAGTAAAATAAAAATACCAACTACTGGCATAATTTTACTCCTTATATTAAAACAGAAATTCTCTAAATCCTGCATGCACAGGTACAGCGGGACAAGTTAAAGTGTAACATAACCTTGAAGAGAAAGGGGAGAAGAAGGAAGTACGTGCACATATTTGTTAGTCAGGAGTGGATGCGTGGACACGATGGACATGAGAATGAACAAAGAATAGCAGACAAATACGACCAAAACAAAATTGTTGAATTCGCGAAGTGGATAAAAGTAAACTTCGTTATCTGAATTGAATTACCAATTTAAAACTATGAACTAGGTAAAAACGTTTCTTATGCACGTTCCACCCTCTTTTGGGGTACGTGGAATCAGTCACTTATTCATGCGTTGTCCCCTCCTCCACTCCCGGTATTCTGTCGGATCTCTCTTTCTCTCTTCATGCGAGATGAGGGGTTTTGATTTTGGTGTAGATTTATCTTGGAATCTTACACTGTCACCTCTGGTAATTTTCTTAGCCGTTCCATCAAGCAAAGAATCTTCTGCTTCTCAATTCCATCAAGTCTTTATCAACTTCCTTAAACCAGTTGGGTTTTGTTTTGCGGTTATAGAAGAAATCAAATATTTGTTTAGTTAATCTATTGGTGTTCATTCTGAGAAGATGACCGTAAAAATTTATTCATTTTATTCACCGTTTATAAATGTATATTCTTCATTTATAGTTTTTATTTATATTCTTTATTTAATTTTATGTAATCCATGTGACAGGACTATTAGAAATAAACCTGTGTACTACAATAAATATTATTTTTTTACTTTAATTTGTTACCCTGAAGTAGATCAATACTTAATACTAAGTAGAAAGTACTTAGGTTCATATGGAATTATTGCATGTGTGCATTAAACTATTGAAAATTATTAAAATATTTTATGAGTAACCAGGTTTATCCTTGGGTCAGCCTTCCCTTTTTAAACTGGCTGGATCCGCCCATGACAGATATCGACACAAAACCACCTTTTTTCAGATTCAAAACAAGAAAACTGACAGAACCAGCAAATATTTTGATTATGTCCTAAGGGTCTATGCAGTTCTTAATGCTGGTGTCAGCGAGATGTGACGTATTAGGTTCATAAGCAATTGTTCAAGGTCCTTGAAATGAGCACCGATCCTGACGTCTAGATCACTTTTTGATCAGTCGCGCGATCAATAGCGAGAATTCCAAATTTTGGAAAAACGTAACTTTTAATGTTATTGCATATACATGTTATTTCTCGAGTCAACATCTCTTTTTCTCAGCACACACTATTCGTACAGGCATAAATGAGGTATCTTTGGAAAGATTTTTTAACCGGATTCTGACATTGCAAAACGATTTTGCGCTAAAACTTACTGTTTGTGGAAAATCTTAACACAAAAGACACTTTTAACTGTCATAAGCAAAACGGCATCATGCAAATACGCATGCGCGGCATCACAAATCAGACAATATTTTGTATAGTTTACGAAGCTAACTTATTAATCACGAATAGACAATCCCATTAAAAATTTCTCTTTTTGCATAACGTGCTTAGAACAATTTCAATATTTACTTAAAAGTCAATAAACTTATAGGTCACGTGGCCCTACTGACAGTTCCCTATCCCTGCCCATCGTACAAGCCGGGACAAGCATTTCGAATACCAAACACATGTTTTGGACACTGTTTTTACACAAATATATTTGTGATTTCTCCTTCCATCGTGCATTTATCTATTGTTAATACGGACATCATATACGAAGTACAATAAAAATGTCAAAATACAGTTAGAGGTTATCAAGCATGCCATTTCAATTGACTAGAAAACCTATTAAAATTGCGTTTGCTGTCACTATAAAAAACACCTCAAAGAGCATGACTGCATTTACCGAATACCGTCTTTACTCACGGACAATTGTATGTAGCCTTTCCAATGGTAACTAAATCAACTAACATGTTTGCATCCATTAAAGAAAATGAAATACTTATTCAAATGCATGTGTTTACTTAAAACTTCCATAGTGCGAAATTTCGCACGGAAGCCCTCTCTTTTTTTTGATTTTACCACTGTAATCAAAATCAGAAGCACAATTACAATTTAAAATTTTTAAATTCTACTGAAAAATTTAAGGTGATTTTAACGCAGATTATGACGGTAAATTCAGATTTCCAAAAAAGTAAAATTAAGAAAAAAATCGTGATATTTTACTTTGAAAAATGCGCACCCATCACGTCAGCGAGACAGCTGCGTGTTACGATTATTTTTTAAATATATTTTTTCAATTGTTCTGGAAGTCCAAAAATCGCGACACTAGGCGTCCCGGTCCGGTACTCCTACGGGAAATTGGACGAACCACTTCGTTTCCGTACAGTCTCGATAGAGTCGGGAAAGTTACTTGAATCTAGATCCATCCAGTTTTTTTTTCAAACTTAAAGTTGGTAATTCTGCTCAGAAGCGTTCGTCCTTGAAAAAGTCATCCAATATGGCGGCCGCTGGCAAAAACCGATTAAAACACAAGCGACTACATATTTTAAATCGATTCATTAGTCGGAGTAGATTAAACTTTTAAAATCGATAAATTATTCAATGTATACAGTAAGAGACAGCCCCGAGCGGCTGACGAAAGATCAGCACGGCCCAGGTAATTGGAGGACGGCCTTGACACAAAGCACAGGAATTTCTAAATATTACTTTCAAATTGTGTAATAAGGGAACTGCAATGAAATCAGCTTCCTATACTTTGCGGCTAACGAAAGGAAACGCGTCTAGTCCAGTTGCTCTAAATCTGAACACATTAAAAACACAAATTAATTACTGCTTTATGGCAGTTTGGCTACACACAGAAAAATCCAAAAGTAGTAAGAAATTCGAACCTGCACAAGTCCGAGTCCTAGCCAACTGACCACTTCATGTCTATATCTTTTCCCAACCTTTTGCACTTAAATTTTTACACAACTTGTGCTTAACGCTATCTTACACTTCTAAACGTCTCTTTTACTCTACTTTTACACACGATTTTTATCACGCGCTTACGTATTACTTTCCCACGCTTCTTCACTAAATTTTTACCATTTTCTTACGTTTTACTTCTATCACGATTTTACGCTTATCTTTTCCCAAGAGTTTACAACTTAACTTTTCCTACGCTTTTACACTTAAATTTTACCACATTCTTACGAGTATCTCTTTCTACGCTTTTAAATTTAAATCTTACTATGTTCTTACACGTAACTCTTCTATGCATTTACACTTTAATTTTATCACGTTATTGTGTTTAACTGTTCCTACGCTTTTACACTTAAATTTTACCGCGCTCTTACTCGTAATACTTTCTACGCTTTTACCTTTAGTGTTTACCATGTTCTTAAACTTACCCTTCTACACTTACATTTTACCACGTTCTTACGAGTATCTCTTTCTACGCTTTTAAACTTAAATCTTACTATGTTCTTACGCGTAACTCTTTCTATGCTTTTACACTTTAATTTTACCACGTTATTGTGTTTAACTGTTCCTACGCTTTTACACTTAAATTTTACCACGTTCTTACGAGTATCTCTTTCTACGCTTTTAAACTTAAATCTTACTATGTTCTTACGCGTAACTCTTTCTATGCTTTTACACTTAAATTTTACCACGTTATTGCGTTTAACTGTTCCTATGCTTTTACACTTAAATTTTACCACGTTCTTACGAGTATCTCTTTCTACGCTTTTAAACTTAAATCTTACTATGTTCTTACGCGTAACTCTTTCTATGCTTTTACACTTTAATTTTACCACGTTATTGTGTTTAACTGTTCCTACGCTTTTACACTTAAATTTTACCACGTTCTTACGAGTATCTCTTTCTACGCTTTTAAACTTAAATCTTACTATGTTCTTACGCGTAACTCTTTCTATGCTTTTACACTTTAATTTTACCACGTTATTGTGTTTAACTGTTCCTACGCTTTTACACTTAAATTTTACCACGCTCTTCCGATTAGCTTCTCCCACGATTTTAAACTTAAATTATTTCACAGTCTTACACTTACATTCACTAGGCTCCTACATCTTATTTTTCCCGTCTAGCACTTAATTTCTCCTCGTTTCTACACTTAAATCTTACAATTTCTTACATTTACTTCCTTCATATTTACGTCTAATTTTTACCAAACTGTTACATTTAATTTTTACAGCGCCCTTCCGCTTGACTTTTCCCATGCTTTTACACCTTACTTTTACCACGTCTTAAGTTTTACTTTTCTATACGTTTTTTTTTAGCAATGCGTAGTTTAATGGACGCAAAGAACATTTAAAACTGCAAAATATTATTACTTTCATCACGTTGGGCATGCTAATTGTTCACTGAACACCCTACAAACGATGTAACCATCGTCCACCTGGTACGAACGAGTTTCTTCGTCTATACTTAGTCAATTACCACCCGGAGCGTTACGAATCATATAGGTCAATTATCCACAAGCACCTGAGTAAATATTTAGTTACCCGCCATTGCGATTGCATCTCGTTCACGCGGCCTGTTAGCTCCTACATCGTTTTGCGTAACCGCCCGTAATGCAAGGCGAACTTGTTTGCGATTTTAATTACAATTTGGCCGGACAAAAGCAGAAATGCAATTGCAAACATTAATTGAAGTTATGCAATTCAACTCACGTCCTGTTTTGTCTGTCTGTCGGTATCGTAAGGAGCGAAAACACTTAGCAACACCCGTTGCACAAATCTTCGATTCCAAATAAAGTCGATAAAAAAAGCGTTAAAAATACGCAGTTCAAAAATACAAAATTGGAAAAACGAAAAACACCCAGAGTCGAAATTTGATTTTTCCGTTTTACTCTCGAAACGCAAATTCCATTTATTTCAAATCTTGTAGGTTGACACGTTGTAAAGTTTCATTTACTATCAGAATCTGATGAACTGATTTTGAGAAATTAGACCGGATTTTCTGTTAAGTTTTCGAGCCAAAATTTTTAAAAATAAAACAACTTGTACGTACACCACATCACTGTAGCTATGTGAGAAAGTTATATAGTTTGCGGACCGTTATTCGCAATAAATTAATTAATTTTAATTTCACCAATAAAATCTACGTAAAAGTGAAACACACGCGCTTGAGTGTGTTTTATCAGTCCAGCGTCAATTATGGCCCGAATCAACTGAAACACAAATACTGATACTGATAACAGCTTAAACATGTTTGTTACTTAACAACATTTTTGATAATTTCAAAACGAAAGCCACTAAAAAATGCTAATTTCAAAGCTGATGACGATAGTGAAATGTTTTCAAATTTTTTCTTTACTACAAAGCAATCTAATTAGAACACTAATAAGTTAGTCCTTTCTAACCTACATTGATACTGTAATTACCAACTTTCGTCCACTGATAATTACTTAGTCTAGAATAATTAGTCTTTAGTAATGTGACTTAATAACTACACCAGTTCAAATGGTTTCACTTTTTCAATCTTCTGATTAAGCAATCGTTGTTTATTAGCTGGGTGGCTTCGACATTGATGTTTTGATGTAGTCTTTGTTTATTAGTTTGAGCGACATTATCGATACCTCAAGATATTTCTTGTTTCGGATGTACAAAGGAGCATCAACGACACTACAAAGTACTTTATTTTGACAGACAAACCGCACAATCGAATACCGTTACTCCGTACTAGTTTAAGGACGTGCTGTTAAAGCAGTAGCTTCTTTCTGTATTTCAGTTCAGCTCTTCTTTTCTTACCAAGCGATTTCCTCTTAAGTTTGGCATCTAACGCCATACCAAGATATTTAGCTGTATTCTCGTATGGAACCACTTGATGACTGTTAGGTTTGTGTTCAATATACTTATGGTGAAATCGATATGCACAGAGTTGCTTTCATTTTTCGTTTCACCACTTCTAAGTCCAGCTTTGTACAACGTTTATAGCTGTTTGCAGTTTTTCTGCTGGACTCAATGTTACTGTCACTAACTGCTAAAAATAGCTTCATCGTCAGCTAATGTAGCAACAATATTTTGTTCAAATGGTAAATCACTGGCATACAGAAGACATCACTGGTACAAGGTATGCCTCATACTCATACTGTGGCACTCCGGCTTGGATTTTCTTCAGATCAAATTACATATCTTCTTGTTTAATCCTAAAATATCCTTCTGAAAAATAGGTTATAGTATAAAAAAAAACGTAAAGTTATGATTTTGTTGAAGATTTCGGAGCAGATGAACGGATTTAACAAGAGTCAAATCTATTACCAAAAAAATCAATAAAAAAAAATGTTACATGACATTATTTGAACGTCGATAGTGTTTGGAAATTCACTTCCATCACGTGAGCGATACAACACGCCGCGATTATTTTCATAACCAATCAACTGCCTTCTGAATATTGAAGATTCTGCAGTACCGGGCTTTTTCCAGTATGGCCGATTTCTTCATTGTTGTCAAAAAAGAATAGTCGCAAAAACCTGATGAAATTAGATACTATACAGGGTTATCAAATGCGTAAGGACATGCCAGTAACGTTTTGGTGTATTAGAGGAGAGTAAAACCGAACTCATAGTGTTTACAAAGCATAAAGATGCACGTTTTAGTGTATGGGGTAATTTTGTTTCCGCAGCTCGAAAATTCTACATGTAAATTCCTACCGACATTTTAAAGGTCTCTACCTCAATCAAATCTGAAATGGTGGCAATCGAAAAAACCCACACTTCTAGGAAAATCAAAAAATAAAAATCAGACCAGCCTGAACAGATTTTGATTTTGAACAATTTATAGGTAATATTGACCAACATTAAACGTTTCTGTGTATTATTACTTGAATGGTGTTAGATGAACGATTTATACTTCGCTAAGGTAATCGGATTCAGTCTTATAATGAGGTGAAAAATTTATTTAACGACTTTGTTTCCTAATCGAAACTCTATATCTAGATCCGTAGTAGAAAGAAGTACTAGGCGTTTCGAAGATATAAACTGTCAAGGATAGTTGTGTAATTAGTTAATCGGCCTTTTTCGAGTCCCAACATGTTCCTGAACACGGTGATATATGCGCAGTATAATGCCGAAAACAGTAATTAAAAATTGTTTTGTGTTAGCACACACGTTAGTATCGGCTTGTAAACTTTAACTATAATTAAAAATTGTTTTGTGTTAGCATACACGTTAGTATCGGCTTGTAAACTTTAACTATAATTAAAAATTGTTTTGTGTTAGCATACACGTTAGTATCGGCTTGTAAACTTTAACTATAATTAAAAATTATTTTGTATTAGCATATACGTTAGTATCGGCTTGTAAACTTTAACTATAATTAAAAATTGTTTTGTGTTAGCATACACGTTAGTATCGGCTTGTTAACTTTAACTATAATTAAAAATTGTTTTGTGTTAAGCATACACGTTAGTATCGGCTTGTAAACTTTAACTATAATTAAAAATTGTTTTGTGTTAGCATACACGTTAGTATCGGCTTGTTAACTTTAACTATAATTAAAAATTGTTTTGTGTTAAGCATACACGTTAGTATCGGCTTGTAAACTTTAACTATAATTAAAAATTATTTTGTGTTAGCATACACGTTAGTATCGGCTTGTAAACTTTAACTATAATTAAAAATTGTTTTGTGTTAGCATACACGTTAGTATCGGCTTGTAAACTTTAACTATAATTAAAAATTGTTTTGTGTTAGCATACACGTTAGTATCGGCTTGTAAACTTTAACTATAATTAAAAATTATTTTGTGTTAGCATACACGTTAGTATCGGCTTGTAAACTTTAACTATAATTAAAAATTGTTTTGTGTTAGCATACACGTTAGTATCGGCTTGTAAACTTTAACTATAATTAAAAATTGTTTTGTGTTAGCATACACGTTAGTATCGGCTTGTAAACTTTAACTATAATTAAAAATTGTTTTGTGTTAGCATACACGTTAGTATCGGCTTGTAAACTTCAACTATAATTAAAAATTGTTTTGTGTTAGCATACACGTTAGTATCGGCTTGTTAACTTTAACTATAATTAAAAATTGTTTTGTGTTAGCATACACGTTAGTATCGGCTTGTAAACTTTAACTATAATTAAAAATTGTTTTGTGTTAGCATACACGTTAGTATCGGTTTGTAAACTTTAACTATAATTAAAAATTATTTTGTATTAGCATATACGTTAGTATCGGCTTGTAAACTTTAACTATAATTAAAAATTGTTTTGTGTTAGCATACACGTTAGTATCGGCTTGTTAACTTTAACTATAATTAAAAATTGTTTTGTGTTAAGCATACACGTTAGTATCGGCTTGTTAACTTTAACTATAATTAAAAATTGTTTTGTGTTAGCATATACGTTAGTATCGGCTTGTAAACTTTAACTATAATTAAAAATTATTTTGTGTTAGCATACACGTTAGTATCGGCTTGTTAACTTTAACTATAATTAAAAATTGTTTTGTGTTAAGCATACACGTTAGTATCGGCTTGTAAACTTTAACTATAATTAAAAATTATTTTGTGTTAGCATATATGTTAATATCGGCTTGTAAACTTTAACTATAATTAAAAATTGTTTTGTGTTAGCATACACGTTAGTATCGGCTTGTAAACTTTATTAAACTTGCATCCCTGTGCCCGAACTGCGTAACGACACACGGGTTGCACGTATCGTTTGGCCAAACCAAATTTTATCGTGTGTATTTTAATCGTGTTTAGTGTTTGTGACATGTGTGTTCAATGCTTTGTTTAACTTTGTGACCTCGACAGAGGTATTTGACATTTTTTATTGCGGCCTGAAGATGAAACAGTAAGGTTTCGAAACCGCTGTAGCCTTTACGAGGCGGGTAAATAGACCACTAGACGGAAAAATAGGTCATAATCCTAATTATTTAAATATGTGATCCGGTGGCAATGTTGCAACAATGAAGTTAAACATTTCATCCAGAATATTAAGATGAAATTCTGCTTTAAGGGATGGAAAATGGGATAAAGTGTCAGTTTAATGACAATGATCTTGGTTTGACAGTCAAACGGTGCACAACGTCATCAAGCTCGGAACAAAATTGAAAATGTTTACAAAAAAACAAACGCACTACTCTTCGTTACGTAAAGAAGAAGTATCTAATTTATAAACTCCGTCCTTGATCACAACAACGCTGATATTCGGATGTTTTCCAAATGAGTCCCAAGGACGCGAGGGGATCTGATATCAAACTTTCTGTCTGTAGGCAGGCCAAGGCTACAAGAGTCACGAAACTGGAAAGATGATAAGGGTCAGCACCAGCAGAAGGTGGTTAGGTACTCCACCTTGCCGCTTAAGGCTTCGCTATATATATGTCCATCAATGGATCGATGTCCTATAACACTAATGATAAAATTTAAAGCCATTTCTCTCTATATTCTGTCGCCAACATATCATTTTCAAACTTGTTACCTGTACGCATCCAACAAGTTTACTGTTATTGAACAGGAATAATATTACAAATTTTGTCTTCAAAATGTTTAAAATGTGTTTTATTTGGATACTTTTAAGATGGCGTGTTTTGAAAATCCTATTTTTTAATGTCCTTAAAACTAGATTTTTTTCAAAAATTATTACCGAAAATAAAATTTGATAAAAATTGTTAAAATAGATTTTGAGAAACTAATTTTTACAATAAAAAAAATAAACTGAAGCATCTTATATAAAATTAAAGCTTATTATAAGGGCGAGGTTTTGATACTGTTTCACAATTTTTACGCCTAACAACAAAGTTTTGAATTATTTAAGGTTTTTAACCTACAGTAAATTAATGTGCTGTTCTAGTACATCTGCTGTCTAATAAAATATCAAACGTACAGTCACGTTTCAATTTTTTTTAAACAGGGACAGTTGGATTTGTAACAGACTGTACTAAAAAAACTATTCTTAATAATTTTCTGTACACTGATCCGTTTTCGTGTTATTTTAGTTGTAACATTTTTTACATGGTCGCCATTTTAAATCTGACAATTTTTTTTGTACAATCGTGGGTCAAGCAAATGGTGACATCCATACAAAATTTTATTTTAATACCTTTATCTGTTCTTGAAATATTAATACTTTTGTAAAAGAAACATTTTAGGACATATATTATGACTGAACTTTTTTCGCCATTTTTGCATGTAGCCTATAATCATAATCCAGATTCCTTAATTTTTTTTAACCTGCATAAAAACATGCTTCTTAATAGCTCTACCCACGGCAGTTGTAAGAAAGTTTGAAATAATTACTTTTAGAAAAAGAAATGTTTTTAATGAATTTTTATTGTAAAATATATGGACTACTTTAAACAAAATATGGTTATTAAACTTAACTTTTCTGGTGAAATAATTCTCATATTTAACGATAAAAAAATCGTGTCAGCGTAAGCAAATGTAGGTCTAATAAAAAAGATAAAATAGACTTTTGAGAGGTCCAAGGCAATTGTTTTCACCATTACATAGAATGAAAAGTACTGTATATTTTTTACGTTGAATCGTTTGTCAAGCTGTTCTAGACACTTAACATTCAATTGTTGATTACAGACCTATAAAATTTGTAAGAAAATTCGTGAAAGATTTTTGCGCCATTAATTAAAGAAATTTCCAAGAAAACTGAGTTATTATGTCTGGTTCTATCATAATAAGAACCAGACACTTGAAATAGGCACCGATTTTAACCTCTAGAAAATTTTTTTATACGTTTTTAAACATTTTACTTATGGTCTACGTTAGCAATGTAACGTTTGTAATTTTGATCCAACTGAATTCAAACATTGCACAAAAAATATACCAGCATTGATTATAAACGGACTAGAAGTACAACCACCATTACAAAAAGAGTGTTCGATATTAGCGGTTGAAATCCAAGTAATTGGACTACCTGCCACTACGAACTCTGCGAGCTGCAAGGACAGGGGATGAAGACGTTTGAGAAAATAGACAGTACTAATACCTATTCAATTATAGTTGGAACACTTTACCGCAAGAAGCCACCAGCAGCGAGCGCTCACAAAGCTCTCATAAGCGTTAGCATTCTAATAGGCTACATTTATATTCAATGGTACTAGCTTGAGAAAGTTCGTTACTCCGCAAAATCCGTTCAATAACAGTTTCAAAATGGTGGCCGTTCCAAGTATTTAAAAATCCCAACTTTTCATTTTTCACTTAAAAAAATATTTCACCATCGTAATCAGCATAAAAATCTGCGTAAATTAGGATTGTCAGTGCAATTTGTGTCGACTTTAATGGCGATTTTGGTGGTGAAATCAGATTTTAAAAAGTGGAAGATTAACCAAAACTTGTTTTTCCTTTTTTTGTCAGGTAACCGCGTGCCGTTATTACTGACCGAGCGAAGCGAGGTCTCTGGTTTAACTCTACCGTTCAGCATTTGGTTTGTATCTTTTTACAGTTTTGGTCAAACGTACTGACCGATTGTTTTGAAATTTGGTACGGACGTACCTTGTATAAACCCCGAACGTCGTATTGTACGATTTTTTCCATTCACTTCCGTTATAAGATGGCGCCCTATGACTTAAAATAACGAGTGTACGCAGTTTGAGCAAAACGCATAAACCGATTGTTTTCAAATTTTGGTACGAAGTAATATTGTATAAAGCACAAACATATATGTGTAACATTTTCTCCTATTCTATTTCAAAATGACTGCTTGTGATTTAACGATGACTAATGCATGCAATTTTAATCAAACGCATAGGCCGACTGTTTGGAAATTTGTTACGGAGGTACTTTGTATAAAGCCCGAAAGATGTATGTGTAAGATTTTTTCCCATTTGCGGGCTCTCATTCAACGTTGAGAGTGTAGTTGCTTATTTTCTGTAAATCTGGCTGAACATTTCATAATTTTGACCGCTTCATGGGTTAAGAACATTAAATTTCCAATAAAGTTGGACCAGTAACATTTGTAGTAAACATTACGGTTACCGGTTAAATTGGCGGGAAAATTACGAACGCGGGAAAATCAAGAATATACCGCGAGGTCTACTGTTCTTTGAACTACTAGTTTTTAATTTCTTTCGCGATTTCCAATTACAAGCGTCTCTCTCGTGCCGGAACCCCCAGGTGGCTAATAAGCAGGTCACACACAGCTGACTTCAATGTTACATTACCTCCAGAACAGTTTATCAGCTGATTAATTAAATTACCTTGATTTCACAGGACGCGGCCAGATTACATCTCATGAATAATTCAACGTTTTCACACGTTTAGCAATAAACAAATAGGCCTACCTTTTTTGCAACAAAAGAGAAACCAATAGTACACGACTAATTAGAGTAAGTGGTCTAATTTATTTGAAAAGCTTCTTTAGTTCTTAGATTAGGCGATGACCTCGAGTTATAGATAAGAATGATAAGGTTAATATTTTTTTTTTTTACTTACTGTACATTATAGTCTAGCAACACACAGTAATATTTCAAATTACCTCTGCAAGCAGCTGCCTTATTTCCAAAAACGAAAGTATCAAAATAATTTTCTTTATCATTTACACTTTTTTAAATCCGATTTCACCATCATAATCAGCGTTAAAATCTGAAAAATTTATCATTTTAATTTTCAGCACTGACTGCTGTCAGGTACGTTTTCATATTTTCAATGAAAATGTATTCAAATATGAAAATACATACGACGGCAGTGAACGTTCACTTTCAATGGAAATTGAAAATTAAAATGCTGACTACAAAATCAGATTTAAAAAAAGTATGAGGTAAAAAAATTTGTTTTTCAAAATTTTAAATGAATAGGAACAACTGAACCGATTTTTCCAAGGTGTGTTTTTGTGCCAAGTTCAAATCAAATTGTAAAAAACATTTAAGGTGATCATCACCATATATATATATATATATATATATATATATATATATATATATATATATATATATACACACACACACACACACACACACACACACACACACACACACACACACACACACACACACACACACACACAATTATTATTATTATTATTATTATATACAATTCCATTTATGGATAGTCTACAATGATAGACATACATTTATTTACATAGATTTAATATTTGTACTTTATGCCATTTAGACTAAGTAAGGCAACATTTTGACTAACAGATGTAGAAAAATTAATGGAAATCTGATTTCAATATCATAATCAGATTACAGTTTCATAAACTCTTAGGCTATTTAAATTTTCAAGTGAAATGTTATCTGAAAAATACTCTCATATTTTTTCATTAACTGCCACATTAAATTCAATAATACTTTGAATGTTCTGTTTCTGTAACCTATCTAGACCATAAGATTTTTGAAACCTGACATAATTTTTTAATAAATTTATAATTTTAAAATAATATATGATATAGAAAATTGTTAAAAAATACTCTGTTTTACTTAATTTTTCTACCAAAGTAACTTGTTATACAGTTTGTTCAGAGTTTGTATGTATTTATTTATTTGTATTACTTATGTTGTGCTTTTTACAAGAGACATATCTGACACAATTATATGCTTAAATTGTCAAACAAGATGAAAATGTAGGGAAATGTTTCCTACATTTTGGATTTAAGCACATAAAAAAGTACCATCTTTGACATTCCACTTAATTAAATGGCTATCTAACAAGAATAATTAGGCCTATTCAAAATGGATAATACAAACACTATGGAATACACTTAAATATTTCTAGCAGTCTACACACATAACATTTTTATTTCAGATATTTTAAATCGGAAAAAAATTTAATCTTGTTATTTGTTGTTTACAAATCAAATAGTTTTGAGTTCTGGATGGATTTCTGTACACTTTCAAACAACAACAATAATAAATCTCAAATGAAAAAAGACTGTAAAATTTTAGTTAAAAAAAACATACGTTAAAGTCTAAGAAAAATGTATTGTGTATAGTTAAAGTTAACATAGCTTACCTACTAAAACTGCAATTTGGTTACAAAAATTATTTTTTTTTATATAGAAACTACTAAGTTACTGTTATATACAAAACATAGTTTCTTTATACGTGATGGGAAAAACATAGAAAGTTAATTTAAAAAAAAGAACAACCACTATGACTTTAAATACAAAACACTTTTTACCATATATAAATAAAAACAATATATTGAATGTTGTTATTTTAAGGTGAAAAGCACTCTGAGGCTATTATCGCCTCCCTAAATGTAAGTGTGAGTGTAAAGTGTTAAAAGTCATAAGTTTAGTGTTGTAAGTGTAAATGAATGTAGACTCGCTACTGCGAGGGACGTCTCTCAATAGGTGCAGATAGTCTGCACCCTCCTGCAGAGCAATATATTGAAAGTCATACTGGTCTAGATAATAACCATTAATGCTATAATAATAATAATGAACTTAGATATTATTGTCAATAAACATAAAATAATATTGCTAGAAAAATAAGTTTCTGAACACTAACAAGATTCAATAACATTACATTTAAAGAAATATTTCCATAGGCTCTTGTATGAAAATTACAACTTGGAACAAAAACATATTTTGGTGATAGGTTAGAAAAGATCATTATATTCATACACACCAAAAACCATTGTTGGTTTTTTTTACCAAAACCAGTGATCACGATTAATTTGTTTACACTTTTTTGAAATCTGATTTTATAACAATAACATCTACATATTAAAGTAGCATTTGATTCAAAATACAAAATTGAACTAGATTTTATAAAATTTAAAATAGTAGGTTTCTAACCTGCAGATTATGGGAGTAAAATCAGATTTTCGAAAATGTTGATACTTTTTTGATTTTAAATAACTACCATTTTAAAATAACTGAGCAGTTTTTGGTACGTAATTATCTCGTTTATCAAATCAATTTTTGTACGAACTTTGACTTTCACATAACTTTATTGAAATATTTGTTTACATGAGTACCAAATTTTATTATGGTTTTCTTCAGAAAAATGAGTATATACTTTCTAACATACTTTCTGGGCTACTGAAAGTTGGAAATTCATGGTTACACTGTTCTAGAATGTTTTACCCATGCTAGTTGTGCAATATTATTTATTTATACTTTTTTATCCTGAAACATTTTATTTATTACAATTATATTTTGCTCTAAAGAAGGATTTGCAAATGTACATGCAATCAACCATATACAGATATATGAAAATGTTATTCATTACTTAACTTAAACTTATCACAATGATACATAATAACCTCCCTACACATCATAACACATACTATAATTATTAAAACAAGTATACTGATACAATAAAATTTATTGTGAAGTGAACCTATTTACCTTATATTTTGTTAATTATTATGGTAGTATACACTGACTTACCTTCTCTTAGGAACCGCACTTTTTATAGTTTGTGCTGTACTTTTTTCATCTTTAACAGAATCGATAGCCACACCCCCATTCATCTTTATAACATCTATGTTTTTATTTCTACATAAATTATTACTTATTTTTAAACTATTAAGATCTGCGGATATATTTTTTACTTTTATACTTAATCTATCCACACTTCTTTCACTAGCCATAAAGACAATTTAAATATACTAAGAAAAATAATTATAAATCAAACGACACAATCTAAACAATAACCGCACTTTGTCATTTACTCCGACAAACGGAACGATAATAGCTTTTAGCTACAATTATACTACACACTCCAATTTAACAGCTGACAGCTGACTGATCGCCAAAGGAAACTTTTACTTTTGCTTCTGCCCATCCAAATTTAAAACCACTGCTTCCTAAATCATTTCACTTTGAAAAGATATGATAAGGTGAAGATATGATAATAATGAACAAACATTATTATACTAATATTACAGTATTTAAAACTGTTTTTTTTAAAATGCATACTTAATAACTTAAAATTAAAATAATTTTGCACAAATTTTTACAATGTAAACCTGGCATTAGTATAGTTTAAAATATTATTAAAAGTATTATTATTATTAATAATAATAATTCAGTAATTTGCACAGTAACTGTTACTAATTACCTTAAAGGGTTGCTTTGTTTTAAAATGTGTTGCCACAGATTAATGCTACCTTGCCGCATACAAACATGTGCTCATGCGATCAATCTTTGTTCCATCCAATTGTTACATATGTGAAGCTAACCACAGATTATATAGAACAAATCTGTGATACGATCAATGTTGTGGTGTAGGGATGGGCACTTCTGCTATTTTTACAAAATATCAACGAACTTTTTGTTGGAAAAAAATAACTGTTTGGAAAAACAGTTTGAAAAAAACCGGTTTAGAAAAATGAAACTCGAAGTTGTATTAGCAGCTAAAACATAAGCACAAACGTTCAGTTTTCTAAGACTACTTTTTCATTCCCATTACCACCATATCCTTAACTGTTTTTGGGTGTAAAACATTTAGAAAAAAATAATCTTTATAATTGTAGTAATAATTAAATTATATTCTCAAAACGTAATATATATGTATGCCATTTTATATTTACAAAATGCAATGAATTTCAAATAGAAGCATTTTTTTTTCTTAAAAATTAAATAGCATTTGCATATTTACTGAAATGCAAATAATTTAGAATATTTTTAGTTAATTAAAAAATATTGTTGACTGATAATAAATATAAGAAATACGTTTAAATAAAATTAGGTTATGTATTTACAAATTAGGTTATGTATTAAAATTAGGTTATGTGAGATGTTACTGTCATATTTTTATTTGGGAGAAAGTAGGTTTTCATTTTTCAACACTGAAAAAAGTAACGTTAATAAGTAAAATATAGTAATAAGAACATAGGCCAAATATGTTTAAATAAAATTGGCTCTATATAGTTACAAAATTATAGGTTATTAACATTAGGTTATTACAGGTTAATGATAGGTTATTAACCTAAAATAACCTAAAATTATTCAAGATATATACAAGAGTAGATATTGTGAATTTTAAAAAGTCCACACATCCAATAAATAATTAAAAACTGTGCACTTAATTCTAAAAACATAAAAAAAGTAAAGGAAATCTTTCAAAATTGTTCACTAAATAGTTTTAAATTTCTAAACACAAAGTAAACTACGGAGAAAAACTAATATATAAAACAATTATGGCTGTTTTTACAGTTTAAAAAATGTTTGAACAACAAATTTTACATTTAAAACTTTCAAACAACTCGTTTGAAAAATAGAGATAAACTTTGACAACTCCCAAACAGTTCTTAGTTCACTACGTTCCAACTAGAAATAGAGGGAAAAAGTATAGCAAATAGCAAGTTAAAGAAAAGGTGTTTGTACTGTTGTCAACAGTTTAACAGGAAAATAGCAAGAAAAATGTTTTAGCGCTTGCGGCAACGTTCGAATATAACGTAGGTGTTGGGGAAGTCTAAACTGTTGTTCCTTGTTTAACAAATAACGATCCAGTCCAATTCAAACAGTTTCCGTTTGGCAAAGCAGTTTGTTTTTCGTAAATAGAATAACAGTTAGTTTTAACAGTTTGGAGTTTTCTTACCCATCTCTACCGTGTAGCGTGTACTGTGTACTGTGTGTGTAACAGTGTAATGGTAGTGTAAAATGATAATTAGAATGAACAAAATTGGAAAGACAAAAGTAATTCAACCCCCATGAGTTTATAAATTTCAGTAAACTTATCAAGTTTAAAGTGGTGGCGTTAATAAGTTTAACCTTTTCTTTAATAAAATAAAGCACAAGTTTTGTACATTTTCTAATTAACTGCTATATATTGTTTAGTAATTAAATAGACCTAACCTCGAAGAAAGTCGAATTGTTTTTCTGAGTAGACCCAAAGATGGTCATCAATATTTTTGGTGATTTTAAATCGAAAGATTCAACATTTCAAATCTATCTTACAAGATTTATATTTTCAGTTTAAATTAGGATTCTTGTCTATTTCTTTATTTTAGTCTATACAAAATTTAATTAGCTATATCAAAAACAGAATAATGGAGGACAACAACGTTGATATTTATGATAATATTAATACAAATGCAATTAAAGATGGGAAACTTCCTGAGTATATTGAATCAGTTTTTAAGTGGCAACCACACCATTCTTGCCCTCATGAATCTTCTGATGACATAGTAATCAGGTTGTTAGAGAAAGATGAAGAAGTTATCAGTGACTCAGATTTTCCATGGAGAAGGTGAGTTAGAATTATTTTATTCATTTGTACTACAGTTTTTTATTTTTCAAATTAATTATTATATAATATTTTGCAGTTTTGTTGTTCAGACATGTCAAATTTGTATATTTTTTTACAGTTTCATCATACAGCTAACATTGTGTTATGAACTGCATAGACAGAACAAATATAAGGAGTCCTTAGCAAAAATAAAGGAATGTGAAGTAATTTTGAAAGTACAAAATTCAGGCACTTTTGATGTAATTTATAACAGTATATCTGAAGCATTGTGGCATGTGACACTGGCGTGTAAAGCACATCTGATGTTGGAATCTGGTATGCTATCAGAAGTAAATCAGGTGAGTGTTCTATAGGTAGTAAATTATAATGATTCTGTCATATTAGAATCCTATGACATTGGTGTCCTGGCAGTAGGTTATCACATACTTCAATATAAATTCTCTTTTCACAATGTGTTTTGTTAATTGAAAATTTTGTCTGTTGTAAGATACTTTGGTAGGTCTTCGTTATATTTAAAGAAATACAGTAGAACCTTGATAATCCAAAGCTTGATAATTCAAACATTTGTTAATCTGAGTCCAACATAGGCATAAATAATTTTTGCTACAATAGTGTAAAATTTTGTGCCATGCTTTTTTGTCATGTCACGAGTATTATTATTATTATAAACCCAAAACATCTGATACATTAATAATTATGACCAAAAGTAGGAAAAATAAATCCAGAATGTTATGAAATTTATAATTATGTGTTTATTATTCATTGAAATATTATTAGGAAAAAACTCCTTTTCAATAAAATTTAGTCAAGCAAATTAAAAAATATTGCCTGAATGATACTCTTTAACTCAAGGTTATATACAAAGTCTCATGTTACATTCACAACATTCAAGTGTAATGTCTTTTTTGGGCTTGTTTATGTGTTTAGCCTTACAAAACATCTTTTTTTTGTAATTTCCTTTTTTTCCATCAGGGTCATTCATTCTTGCACTTAGGAAAAGCTCTCAAACCTTATCCTCTTCGTAAATGAAACAGAACACTTGGATTCATAAAACTCTGACCATGTCTTTAACCTCTGGCGAGGTGTCGCTGTGCAGTGTTGTAGCCTCATACCCAGGCCTGTGGTAAACCTTCTGTGCCAAGAACGATTGACCCTACTATATGTGGGTTGGTTATGTGTTGCAGAAAAAGTGCTGTGATGTTAAACACTGTGATTGCTACTTGGCGCTGCTTTTTATTGATAAGGAAAATTGCACAGTCCAAGTACCTTCTTTTTTTACAGTAAAAAATGCAAAAAAAGTTGCAATCTTCAGCTACAACTTAAAATCTGAGTGGCGTTTTCATGCAATATAGTAAAAGCATTCTGTGAATATTACCATCTGTATCCATACTGCTATCAGACCATGTCTACTTCTGACCTATCCTTCTCAGAATTTAACACTTTGCTATAAAATATTTCCTCCACAACATTTCCAAGAATTATATCAAAATATGTATTTAGTTCTAATGTATTTAGTAAAGGGATTTTCCGTCATCTTGTGGCACTTTATTTTGAAGGCCTATTATTTCTAAACTCCATTAAAATACAGTAGCCTACTGTATAATTTAACATGTTATAGCCACATTTATATTTATGTTGATATTTGGTAATCTGTACCACTTCTGTTCCCAATTAGTTCATATTACCGAAGTTCTATTGTGCAGGCAAAAAATAATGTTACCAAGTCAAGATTTATTATTTTCCTGTCAATATGAAGGATTATTATTTTTTGTTATTTTAAGGCAAAAAGCACATTGAGGCTAATATCGCCTCCATAAATGTAAAAGTGAGTGTAAAGTGTTAGTCATAAGTGTAGTGTTGTATGTAAGTGTGTTAGACTCGGGTACCACAAGGGACGTCTAATCCTCTCAATAGGTGCAGCTAGTCTGCACCCCCCAGCGGGGTTCTCAATATGAAGGTCCTCCTTTAATTTGCACACTACTTTTTTATTTGAATTGGTAGATAAAATAAGCTGCAAGAGACATGCAAGTTAACACCAAAAAAAAAAAAAAAAAAAAATTATTTAAATTGTTCATTCTGTCCTATGTTTTAGATGCCATTATTCAAATACATTTATGTATTCTATTTCCTGAAAGGACTTGCAAGTTTGATTTGGCTAAGGCCATATCAGTCTGCTATAGCCTGCAGACTGCTATCGTGTCTGCACTTGCACACCTTAAGTTCGTTGGTTTAAGACTGCATCTACTTTTATAAGCTTTAACCTTTCCATAACACAAAGCCCACTTTTCATTAGTCAAACTAATAATTTACAACAATAAAAGCTGTAAAAGTTCTGCCAAAAGTAGTGCTCCAATGTCTGGCAAAGAAAGATACCAAAGGCAGTGGAATCTGAGTTTGTAGACAAGAACGCATCAGTTCAGGGAGACACTTCCAAGATGTAGATGAGGTTAGGTGTGAGTGTTGGGCTCCTGTGTCAGAAGCTTGGTGTTTAAGTGAAAGTGAAATAGTATTGAATAATACAAGAGAGAAGATATGTTAATTTTAACGAATTTAAAATAGTATAACATTTCATAATTCAAATGGTAGGATAGGTTAGACCAACTGAAATATAAATAGTGCATTAACCTAAGCTATTAACATAAACATTCATAGTCGATGACGACTTGGCATCAAGCCTACCTGAAACATATTTTACTTTATTAAAATAATAACTTAATCGATGGGGATAACTAAATTATCTTATTAAACCAACATTTTAGAAACAAGAACAACATTCTCAGATGGATCAAATGTCAAAATATAGAGCCAAGATAGGGTTATGCTGGAAATTAATAAAAAAGGGAAGACATATTGGACCAACATAACTACCTGGAAGAAACCCGAGCTTATATAGGGAACGCATAACCACGCTAATCAATTTTGGCGCAAAGCAAGAAAGATAGGATAGGCAATGCATTCTAGCAAAAAAATTAAATTATGCAAACGAAAAAATTAACTCTTTAGAAATCATGAAATAATTAAATAAATCAGTCTCAAGAAATAATTGTTCAAAATGACATCGTAAAATTAATTTTACAAAAATATGGAACCCTAACCATCCGGTCAAGCTATGTCTCGACTTCCAATAACGCAACAGGTGAGGCCTAGGAAGAAGGAACTTTACGAA
This sequence comes from Callitettix versicolor, assembly GCA_022606455.1. Classification (NCBI taxonomy): domain Eukaryota; kingdom Metazoa; phylum Arthropoda; class Insecta; order Hemiptera; family Cercopidae; genus Callitettix; species Callitettix versicolor. The sequence goes on from CM040186.1 coordinate 28,784,677, forward strand.
GGCGGGAGAAACTTCTGGAAAAGAAAACGATGGAAGAAAATTATTTATTTCTTTAATTTTACAATAGTTACAAGCCGCCATTTATATGTAACATTTGATAAAACTTTGATGAGTCAAAGCCATATATAGATATGGTATTATCTCACCCAGAGACATTTTATTTTTTATTTAAAGTGAATTTAACATATGTAGATATTTCAAAATCTAATTAAATTATAAAGAAATATTCATTAATTTTGGATAAAGTAATCAAATAAAAACAGCTAAAATTCCAATTTTCTAAAGTCTACAATTAAATTTCAACATTCTAATTTCAGGTGAATTACTAAAAATACTACTTTTTTAATACATGTTATTTTATCTACCTGAATCAAATTTTATTAACCAAATTTAAAATTTGGTCCGCACAGTCAGTTTATATAAACAATTTTTACATAAATGTTACGTGCTCTATGAACTTTTCCAATAGAACTGTTAATAATTAAATAAAGACTATATTTATATGTATGTTTAGAATAAGTACAATTAATTTGCATTGATTATATTTGTATAATAATATATTCAGTGTTAATAGCTGAGGTATTAATTAGTACTTATCGACTGCAAATCTAATTTCTTTTGCATGTTGATCAACAGTAAAACAAACTGAATTGTTTTCTTCGTACTAAATGTTATTATTTGTGAATTAGTAATTAAGTCTGATTTAATATATGAACTGAGATCGTAGATAAAATAATTGAGACAATTTGTAATAAATAAACTTTGAGTTTGTATATGTGAAGAATAATGTATATCATAAATTTGTTTTAATTTGAAGTGTATATTTTTTAATAAAATGTAGTTAATAAACTTAAAATTTTTCATGAAGTAAAGCTTCATGTTTAAAGACTCATGTAACATGGTATAGAAAAATTAGATAAAAAAATCAAATATGGTGTCTGTTTTTGAGAATTTTAAGTTTTTTATATTTTTATTCAGGAAACTTATATCTTAAAGGAAAACAAAAATTTGGCAGATATTGTTGGTCATTTTAATCTAGACTTTTATCGTGAGCACATATTAGCATCTATTAAAATATAATTTTCTAAAACATTTCCTATATAGCTGTTAATATTGATTCTTTAAAATACAAAAAAAATGAATATATGCTAGGTATATCAATTTATATACTATATACATGATAAATTTTGTGTAGGCACTAAAAACAATAAAACCACCTGATTCCATGGATAATCGTAACCTGGCAGGAATATATGGTATAAAGGCTGCTGTTTTTATGGAATATGGTTTTGGTGGAAACAAGGACGCTGTTGAATTTGCTAAATTAGCTACAATAAAAGATCCAAAACAAGCAGAGTGGTTTTTCCTCTATGGAAAATCTCTTGGTAATTGTATTATGGTTTTTAAGTAATGTAATCTATTTCGTTTTTTTTTTTTTTTGCTTGCTTTATTTTTATCATATGCCTTACTTCATTATTAATCATTTTAAGTTATAATATTGTAAAAATGTATGGTTATGGATCAGATTTATGCATTTTACTGAATTTTGGTTAATTATATGCAATGCTCATTTTTTTTGCAATGAAAAATCATTAAGGTTATCATCACCATCAGTCAAAATGAAAATTTAAAAAAATAACAAAAAATTTAATAATAATAAAAATGAACAAAAAACCATAATAGTAAAAATAATTAAAACAAAATTAAATAACAGGTATGACTGACTAAATCTAGTTAACAATGATATAAATTTTAAAAACAACAACATACACAATTTATTGTAGGCTGTAAATTGGCCCTACAACAATAACAAGGTAAATAAAAGAAATATAAATGTATCTAAAAGTAATGCAGTGCTCAAGCTACCCAATTTCATGGGACATCTTATGTTGATCTTAAGTTTTTAAAAAGTACCAGAATTTAAGAGGGAAACATGTTTTGCAATTTTTTGAAGGCCTACATTTATTTTGAGATCTAAAAATGTATATTGTGAGATCTATCTCAAACTAGATTAACGTAGACAAGAAAAATAAATTAAAATGTTTGGTTGAGTACATTGCTATGTACTGTAATTGATATAGCTATATAATATTTGAAATATTGTTTGGTATTGCAAATATCTTCCCTTGGTCAATGAGTTGCCAAGTAAAAAGATATAATCTCGATGCCTTAAAAATTCTATTGGCCAAATCTCAGAATTATTGCATGTATAAAACTATAAAACTTTATTCAAAAAATAATTTACACTTACAAATTTGTAACTACAGTGTTCGCAGGTTATACCATGGTATCAAATGTAATGTCTTAAGGGCATTCAGTTGTAAGCGGGTGGTCTTATATGTCCCCCCCTTCTTAATGTATGATGACTAATACGAATATAAATAATTCACATGTCAAATTTTTGCAGACATAGCAATGACTCTTTGAAAACAGGCGGTGTTTCTCTCTGTCCCATTCTTAAACACACAGTCTAATAAGTCTCTGTTATCTAACTAACATAGCACTAAGCATACCAGATTGCAGCCATTACCTCATGACAGTATTTCTGTTGTTCATTTCATATTACTAGTTGAAGAGAGTAGAGATAAACAAATATACTATAGCAAGTGTGTCATCAACATGTTTTGGTTTAGCCTTTGTAGCACTACAAGCATTACTAAAGATTTTTTTTTTCCCAATATACTGGAGTTAGCACTTTAACGTGAATCTGCTTTGTTTGTGAACATGCTTGTTATAACTAGTGACCGCTATATAAATAAATTGAGTTTGTGAGCACACTGTGGGATCAAAAATAAATATTTACAATATTTTATAATTTGACATTTTATGTCGAAAATAAACCATTGGTTCATTGTATAATTGTTATGAAATATATCCTATACTTCACCCACTGTTGATTAACATGATAAGCATCTCAAAATAATGTTGCTCTATTTTTGTAAATTGGCGCAGTAGGCAGGAAAAGTCCGGGAGTTAAAGGGAACTTTCATCCAGGTGTAGTGGATGAATGTCTCAAAATGTTCCAGACATCTACCTTCACCGTTTGGGCAATTACACGCCAGCAGCCATGGAGACCCACTTGCTCCTATTGCCGATTATGAAGTTCACGCTGTTATTTGTTTGTTTTTTTTTTGGCAAAAAATAAAATTGCAACTGAAATTCATCGTGAGTTGTACAGTGTGTATGGTGAAAACGGTATGTCAAGGCTAATGGTTTCTTATGGGCATCAGTCATTCACTGAAGGGAGAACGTTATACAATAAACAAAACAAAACATGGGGAAAGTTAAGAAAAACAATTTTTTTTTATTCCATGATAATGCCATATGCTACTCGTGACACTCAAATTTGAAATCGCTCACTGCTAGGTTAGGAGAGTAAGGTGGATGATCGAAAACATCCATGTTGGAGTGTCACAAGCAACATATGGGTAAGCATTATAATGGAACAAAAACTTTTTTTGCTCAACTCTCCCCACCTTTTCTTTTGTTTATCTTGTAGTGTTGTTCTCTCCTTACTGGATGATTGACGTCCATGTACATATTCCACAACTTTTGATGAATTTCATTTCACAACTTTTGATGAACAGTTTAATTTTTTGCTGTAAAAAATGACTTAACAGCACAAACTTCACAATTGGCAGTAGAAGCAAGTAGAATCTTCATGGTTGCTGGTGCATGACTGCCTAAGCGGTGAAGATGGATGTGTAGAACAGTTTGAGTGCTACCACTACATACAGATGAAAGTTCCCTGCAACTTTTCTTGCATATCAGTTGGATTAAAAAAAAATAGTGTAATTAACTTTTGAGATGCCTCTTGTATTACAGCACAATAAATATTACAAATAATGTGAGCATTATTACACATTACATTCGTATAATGCTGAACATAGTGCTAGTGAAATGTAGGCCTAGTGACACAGCCTTAACTATTTCCTCTGTACTTAATGCTTACTGCTAGTTCCCTTTACTAGTTAAGTAATAACTTTATTTAAAGGTTTTGTAAATATACATGAAGTATTAAATCTGTATTACACAATATTATAAGTACAAATTATAAAAAACTGAATCTTTTGTATGAATTTTATTGTCCACAGCAACTTGCCGCCGAGTTTTTTCATATTTCAAAATCATTGATGATGCTGAAATAAAATCAATGAAAGAAGCAGTGAGGTTAGCCACACTGAATTCACAGAAACCATTCCGTTACATGTTGTACCTGGGAAACATTTACAGAGAGTGTGCATTCAGAATTTTTAAACAGAATGTTACAGATAAAACTTTTTTACATTCTAATAAAGCTGAACAAATGGATACAATAAACAAAAAAGCTAGAGACATCTATCGGTGAGTTTTTTTAAATTATCCATAACTTATTTACGAGTTTCACGATAGTGTAACTTAAATAATATTTTTATTTTGTATTAATTAATATCAATTGATTATTTCTTAAAATTTAATGGAATGAGAATATGGTAAAAGTAATTAATAATATTGATGATCGAACAATAGTTAACATTACAAATTACAGTTGGTTCTGGTTAATTATTAAATTTTAGATAATTTAAAGTTTTCATCAGTCCATATGTAACATGATATTGAATTGCCATGTACACTGACTTTTTGGCAACTGAACTGGTTTTGTGCATTGATATTGCAATTGACATCGCTTCAAGTGTGAAATAACCTATCCTTCAACTTTCTATCTTCACTACATTCTATATTCATTTGAAGTATGCAGTTTATTTCAAAAACATTAGTTCCTCCTTTATTAGGTTATTTAGTCATAGGTTATTCAGCAATATCTTACGAGAATACTGCTAAGGTGGCTGAATGCTATTTTTTTGCAAAGTCTGAATGCCATGGACACTATCTCCTTGTAATTGTGTTATTAGGTATTGTTCAAACATCTAACGTAAATAATGCCAGTAACAGTTTTCTTGGGAATGATAAATGATCCATATGCTTTACAAGCTGATAGCACAAAACAAGAAACTTTGGGGAAGCTACCCAAAAGTTCAGGGAATTTGAATACCTTGCATGAACTCTGTGGTGTGACCTTCTGATGGGAGAGTGGATGAACAATACTCTTTGTGAATTAGTGTGCCAACAGCTGTTAAGGTGAGAGGTCGCATTAATGAGTTTTGTGTGTTTGAGTAACGTGTTTTAGTGTTGCAGCAGTTTTTAAACTATTTTAAGTGGCAGGTTTTAAGGAGCAAAGAACCTGCATCAAATTTTGCTTCAAGCTTAAAAAGACTCTTGCAAAAATGCATCAAATGCTTGTGGAAGTAATTGGTGACAATGCTATGAGTCAGAGTAAAACTTTTTTGTGGTACAAACACTTCAAGGATGAACAAATATCTGCTGATAATGATGAGTGTTCAGGACAACCATTGACAAGCAGGAGATTTGAAAACATCGCGAAAATATGAGAGGCCATTGTTGAAAATTATAGGCGAACAATCCGTGATGTTAGTGCGATTGTAGGATTGTTGTACTGGCCTGTACAATGCATCTTGTCAGACAATTTGGGCGTAAGATGCATTGCTGCGGAATTTTTACTGAGACTGCTGAGCAGCGACCAAAAACACCATCCCGTAGCTGGTCTGCACTGAATTGGAAATTGCACCAAGAAATGACCCCAACTTCATCAACAGTATCATAACCAGTGGGTAAGACATTGATTTACAGTTATAACTTTGAAACTAAGCAACAGTAGTCGCAGTAGAAATCGCCATCTTCACCATGGCTAAAAAAAGCATGTCAAGTTCACAGCAATGTGAAGTCTATATTGATTGTTTTTTTGACATCAAAAGCACTATCCACAAGGAATTTGCCCCCTGTTCAAACTGTCAGTGGAAAGTTTTATTGAAATTCTTAATGTAATCATCTTTTTTCTGCTAGGAATATTGTAATTTTGTAGAGTACATATCTCTTTAATACAGAATACAGTAATAAGTTTTAAAATATGGAAGTATTCCGAAATGTGTCAACAAATATAAAGCGTTTGAAGCTAGGAAAGTTATGCATTCTACAAAAAAAAATGTTTTATTGTGAAGTTTTGAAGCAGCTACATGACAGTGTTAGACACAAACATACAGAACCATGAGAGAACATACTGAAGCTGGGTTCCCCTGCTAGTCAATTGGAATTTTTTGGCTTCCAGAAACACGGAAAAGATTCCTCACTCACCCTAAGCAACTTTTTCTGATCTAAAAAATAAGGTTAAAATTGATTTTTTTTTTAACGTCCAACTATTGTGCACACTTGGGCTAATGCAGATGATAAGTTGAAATTGAAAGACCATTATTTTGACACAATTGAGAAGATCCAGGCAGAATCACAGGGCATGTTCCTATCATTTACACTAGTAGACTTATGGGGTTAAACACAAAAAAAAAATGAAATCATGGGACAATTCTGGGATCATTATCCATGTACAGTGAGCTATTTAGAAGGAGATGGTGAAAACTAGGTGTTATGGTGAGCAGTTTTATTTTTATGGGAAAATTTATCAAACTTATGGGTAGTACCTCATATATTCTTCCAATGCATAAGGATTTTCCATTATCCAAATTGTTTTGGGATGATTGACCATATCACAAATATGAAATGATCTCACATCACTATCAACCCATTATCAGTTCTTGGAAATCCACCCAGAACTGATAACAAAGATTATGATCAATGGCGTTTCAGTGGATTCCAGGTCACAGTGGTGTTCCAAATGATGAGGGGTGATACGACATTGCAAAGAAGGCAATACAATTGCATTCTAAACCACTTCTGAGGCTTACAATTAATTCTTACTCTGACATATTGAAAGACAATGCAGTAGTAAGTGATTGAATTCCTGGGAAAACAGTTTGAAGGGTTGTTGTTTGTTGTTTTCCAATGGCTTCCGTTGGCTCACGCCATCTTTGATCTTGCTTCCCAGTAGAGGCTAGGGAGGTCTCCTCTTCTCTGCTTCTCTTTATCTAATTTTCTGCAGACCAGGAGGTGATCCTTGTTCATGATGGTGTCTGGGCATTCACACAATGTGCAGTTGTCATAGTTTAATATCTTAATTTTCTTCAGGTGTTCATTCAGACAGTCGTGTCCAGTTGTCAGCCGAAAGACCGCGACAGATGTCCTCCTCTGGAGATCCTTGACCTTCCCATACAAGTCGAATACATTCTCATAAGGCTTGTTCTTTATGTCTTCCTTGACTTTGTTTGTAAATTCAAGATAAGATGTTCGCTTCAGTGCACTAATCCTAGCCTCCAGTGTGAGCATTCTTTTTGGTTTCTGCACTATAAGGGTTCCTTGTTTGGCCAGCTTGTCTGCCCGCTCATTCCCTTGTATGCCTACATGTGACGGGATACACTGCAGAACCAATTCCTTGGTAATGTGTTTAACTATTTTGTATTTCTTCTGGATCGATTCTATCATAGAGCCTGCAGATGTGTTGTCAGCAATTGCTTGTAATGCCGATTTAGAGTCAACTAATATCACTATGTTATTATTCAACCATGGCCTCGTTATTACTTGCCTCAATGCCTCATCGAATGCAAATAACTCCGCCTCGAAAACAGTGGGGGACAAAGTTGATCGCGTCCGCAGCACACTTTAAGCTGTACGTGTCCCTTGGGTAGTGCTAAATGATCAGCAGTGATGGCAAATGTTTCCCAACAGTTTGAAGGGTAGAAATTGACTTACAGTCTGAATCAAGTAACATGGGTATATACCAAGGTCTCTTCCTCAAAACACAAATCTTAGTTGTTCAAGCAGTATAGGACATTTTTAGCAAGATAGGTAAAGAATATCGATTCTAATAGCAGTCATTGGAACACAGAGTAGCAGAGCACTTTGTACTGACTGCTGCTTGTAATTCACAGTTTGTTTTTTTTTTTAAAGCCCGAATGCAAAAATGACTTTTGAATTATATTCTGCTTACTTTTATCCCAAAAAAGTACATTATCCCAGTGTTTTGTATGCTGTGCTGTTCAATCAAATACTGGGTGACATTACGAATTGCCCCATACTTGTAAACTGAAATGCATTTTTTTCAGGACTGTAATAAAACATCAAAGTGAAAATGCACGTCTACTGGGTCGTTGTTGTTTTGGTTTATTAAAGATGCCAACACGAGTAATTGATGTTGATTTAATAAACGATGTGTTGGAGGAGGCACATCGTCTTGCACCTAATAACATGATGATTTTACACGTAATGGGAATGTTTTTCGAGCGGTGCAAAGAGGTAAACGCATATATGTTTTACTGTTGTAGTTTTCATACAAAGTTGATTAATTAATAATTAATATAGTACAGAAACTTGTGTCTTAATTCACAAGTGTAAATTTAGAAATCAAAATATTTCAGGTAAACGCTTTCAGGTACTTTGGCAAATAGGTTTGTAAGATACAAGTTATAAATATACAGACTGTTGAATATTATAACTAGTTTATTCATTCTTTAATAATACAAAAAATGAATTATTATTATTCTTATTAAAAGAAATTGAGTTGAAACATAAATTTTACTAATGGCAAACATATGTTATCCTTGAACAAAGATAAGAAACAGGGTAAAATTGTCAACTGTGACCACTGTTATTTAAAAACGACAAATCATTAATGTTTAAATGTACACTTTAGTTATACTTAGAGGTTTGTTCCATGATGTTTGATCACTCAGTGTACTTACCACACCGCATGTGGTTTTGAAAGTCCATGAATTCATTTGGCAAAGGGTTTTTCTCAACATTACTTTAAAAATTCAGTTCAGCAAAAAAGCTATTTTTTTTAATAATTAAGATTTTAAAAAAAGAACTAAAATGTAAACTATGAAGCAATTTTCTTTGTTTAGAGTATCACACATAAAACACTTGTTTCTGACAAAGTATTGATAATTCTTTTGTAAATTCACTTCACAATTGTTTTATCTAGGTTTTAAGTTCAACATATAAAAATCCGACAACAATCTTAGTTACGGTTCAACATATTTTTGTGACGACTTTCATGCATGCACTGATGGGGTTTTCTTAAAGACTGACAACTTAAGTCCTTCATCCTGGCTTCCTACCACTTCTTCTTCTTTTTCTCTGGTTGGTTAAGTATTCTGTTCATTAAACCCCATATTTTTTTTATTAATATATTGTTTTACTTGCTACCAAAATTTCAAAACAAAAATCGTTTTAGTGATATATGCATTTAGAAACATATGTTAGGAAGTTTATCTATGCTATTTAATTTTGACATTATTACATACATTAATAGTCATGAGGTAATAAGTTTATATATGTTATTTAATCTTGATATCGTACAGAAAACACATGCATCTGTTAACAAATTTATCTATGCTATATGTCAAATTTTGTTCTTTCAATATGTTAAAATCTGAAACATATAGCAAGCCCATAATATCTGTTCTCTCTCTCTATTTGTTTCACCCAACTTTGAGGTACACTAAATCAATCACTTTTTAATGTTCTGTGCCTTCCTCGAAGCCCAGTATTCCTTCATTTGTTGTGATCTTGCTTTTCTTTCTTCGTCAGAGATTTGGATCGTTCACTTGGATTTGACTTTGCCTTGGAACCGTTGCTTCTTGTCCTTGGTTATTGTTTTGGCTGTTCTGTCCATGAGCATAGTGTCAGTGATCTGCAGTTCTGTTATGTCTTTCTCCGTTTCTCTAAACCAAAGTGGTTCGTCTCTTCTACTGCGAAAGTAGTCAAATATTTTTTTGGTTAGTCTATTTTTGTCCATTCGGAGGATGTGCCCATAAAAATCAATTCTCCTTTTTCTTATTGTGTCTGATAGTGTTTCAGTTTTTGGTAAAGAGTTTCATTACTGATGTGGAGTAATTGGTTGTTACGGAATTTGGGGCCTAAGATTTTTCGTAATATCTTTCTTTCTTTGATCTCCAGCCTTTTAAGTGGGCCCTGGGTTGTGAGAGATAATGTTTCAGCTGCATATAAGGCTTCTGGTTTAATTAGCATATGATAATGCCTTATATTTGTATTCCAAGAGAGGGACTTTTTGTTGTATGTGTCCTTGTTAAGTTGGAAAGCTAATTCAACTTTATTTCTCCTAGATTTCATAGCTTTTTTCTCTAGGGCGTTCCAGCTGATCCATTCCCCAAGATATTTGAATTCTTTCACTATCTCAATGTATTGTTCTCCCACTTGAAGCTTTTTTGGTGGTTTTTGTATGTTTGTCAATATTTTAGTCTTTTCAAATGAAACTTTAATTCCCATTTTTAACGCTTGCTTCTGGAGTTCAAGAGTCTGTTCCTTAGCTTCTTCCAATGTCTGAGCTAGTAAGGCCATGTCATCCGCAAAAGCCTACCTTTGTTACCTTAATGCCTTTGTTCTTAGTTCCTAGTCTGATTCCACTATGCATATTCACGTTCCACTCTCGAACTACTTTTTCTAGAGCACAATTAAATAGCAATGGAGAGAGTATTTGTTCATTATGCTCTATTTTTAGTTTTTGTAGATTATTAGTGGAAAATCGAGGCTATTTCAATTTCTTTCTTGATTTTTTTAATTCTAAACAATCTAATTATTATCAATTAAGAACTTACTTTTCTTATAATAAATCACATTTTTTTAAAAACAAAAAAGCTGCTTGAACCAGTTTATAGGATGCGGTTGTTTTTGGACAGCGTTCATGATTCACGCTTTGTGAAAATGTAATAGTTTTCAAAATATAATTGTTACAGTATGTATATTGTTAAAGCAGAAATCTTCATATTTTATGTCATTCCCTAAATATATGAATGTCATTATGTAAGTATGTAATTTGGAAGCAGCTCTGCCTTCAGGTTTTTTTCAGTAAACAAAACTATCATCATGAACAGCTGGATCTCACAGACCCTTCCCAAGAAAAAGCGAGAGTAAGCAGTACCCTTTCTGCTAGTGATTTCACTTTCTCTTTCCTTCTCCACAAAATAACACCAAGAGAAACATGTTTAGAACATATGCAACTTCCAAGCATTTGCCAACAATTTTGATAAATCATGGAATTTTTGATGCTCTTTGTGAATAAGTTTCTTAATTTTTTTCAAAATTTTTCGTTCTTGTGGAAGGTCATCCTTTTACATGATGATCCTTTTACCTTGTAGAAGGTAACCTTTTATGATAATTGTCTTCAAGTAACATTCTATCAACCTTGAAATAAGCATAACACTCAAAAAACCTTAATAGAGACTAAGATAATATTCTTGAAACATTGCAGAAGTATCAGTAGACAATTTATATAGACTTTGCATGTGACACAGTGGAAGTCAGAAGTACTGAAGTAACAAAAAATATAAACTCTTGACAAGGTCATCATCCTCGCACACCTCCCACCCTTGATTCACAACTCTCTTCTCATTTTTGTTTAGCCGCCTCGGTGGTCTAGTGGATAGCGTACTGGGCTTTCACCCCGAGGACCCGGGTTCGATTCCCGGCGAGGGCTTGGCATTTTCATACGCTATAAAATCATCCCATCGTCTGCATTAGCCCAAGTGTGCACAATAGTCGGACGTTAAACAAAAAAAAAAAAAAAAAAAAAAAAAAAAAAAAAAAAAAAAAAAAAAACATTTTTGTTTATTAAAACCTGAGCACTTGATGTGTAATTTTTCTTATTCAGTTTTTTTTCAGTTAATTGTTTTGATTGTAATAGTTTTGTTAAACAATATAAAAATCATGAAAATTTTTACATAACTTCTCCAGCCATAGTATCTTTGCAAAGTTTAAGATGTGGAGTGGATTAAAAAGGTGAGTCACTACCCCACTTCTAATTGGTGAGACTTGCCAGTTCATTATTGATGTACTGTCAGATGTTTGCTCTGCTAATTTTGTTTCAATTTCCCCTCTTTCTCTTGTTCCTTTTCTTGAAGGTTGGGCACCATTTGGCTAGCTTTTTATTTTCATTATTGCAACATAGCCACTGGACCACATATTTAAATAATTATGATTATGACCTATTTTACATCTAGTGGTCTATTTACTCATCTCGTAGGGGCTACTGCAGTTTTGAAACCTTACTGTTTCATCTTCAGGCTGTAATGTAAAATGTACTAATCCCTCTGTCGAGTTTGTCACAAAGCTAAACAAAACATTGAAAACACACGTCACGAACACTAATCACAATTACAGATTAAAATACATATGATAAAATTTGGTTTGGCCAAACGATATGTGCATACATTCCGTACTGCCACAGTAATAGCTTAGACAAATTTGTTAATTCAGCAAAATTTCTTCAACAGTTTCAAAATGGTGGTCATTCACAATTTTAAAAAAATATTGCTTCTTACTTTTTGAAATCTAATTTCACCATTGTGATCTGTGTTGAAATCTGCATAAATTAGCATTTTAAATTCTTATGAAAAGAAACCTGGTAAATTTCATACTTCAATCTCATATGTTGTGCTAATTTATTCAAATTTTGACACTGATTGTTATGATAAAGTCAGAATTTCAAAAAGTGTAAGATTAAAAAAAAAAATACTGTAATATTCTTTTTGAAAATTTGATTCCATCATGTCAGTAAGATAGCTTTGCTGCATTTATTTATTGTTTTTGTGCATTAATGTATTATTTAAGATGACAGTAAAGCACTTTTTCTTATCATTGTGGAACTGTAAAATCATTCTTAAATATTACAAACAGTTTTTATGAAGTATGGATAGATTAGATTGTTTCATAATGCCTTATGTTAGATTGTAATAAAGAATTGTTTTATTATTATAGGACTATGAAAATGCTCTTAAGTATTACAAAATGTCAGCAGAGTCTGGTTGTTATGGAGCATGGCTGAACTTGTTGAAATTAAAGTATCATACCTCGTTGGGCTACGACCCAATGAAAGAATACAACAAAATATTAAGTCATTTTAGAGTAACACCTCGCCGACATCACACACTTTGTCAGATTGCTTCGTATTACCTGATACAGAAAAGAGATGTATTACAGGCAGTAGACTACTTAATGATGGTTTTTGATGAAAATCCAGACTCGTATGAAATGCAGGTAATGTAGTAGATTTTGTGTTCAGTGTTACTGTACAAAGTACAGCAGCCTTATGATTATTCAGGGTGTAGAGTGATGTAGGCACCAAGAATAATGCAATACAAGAAAAAGAAGTAAACAATAAAAATACAAACTTTATTTTACATATATTCTGAATTATAGCAATGTTTTTAATTTTTGTTGAAATTTAGATAATAAAGTAAACAAAATTAAAAGTACAAAAGTGAATAACAGTTTCAGCTTTTCCAAAGTAATTAAAAGGCAAATGTAGCGGAATGCAAGATATGGCAGGTATTTCAGTCTAGTCAAACACAAAATTATTTTTCTGCCCGTGTGGTAAGCGATGGACATCATTTTTTATATCAAAGGCGAAGAGTCATACAGTAGTTGAAAGCATAATATGAGTTGGCACATCATTGTTTTGGGAAATATATTAGTTTTTCCCATGTGCTCTCTTCTGTCCTCACCTTCTCTAAGAAAGGACATGCACAGCTATTTTCTGTTTACTGTACTGTATTTAAATACACCCCTGATTATTGGGTTGTTATTATGTTGAAGTTTTCTTTGTTTTTAAGTTGAATAGTAGTGTGCTGTTTTCAAGTTCGGTAATATTTACAGTTATTGTTTTTCCTTACAAACTTATACTCTATTGGATATACATTAAATTTAGTTTATTATAATGTTTGTATATCATTGTAAGTCGTAACCACATTAAATGAAACATCAACAATATTAGGTTTGCTTTATTGTTCTTAAAAACCATATGTTTTAACAATCAATCAACTTGAACTTTAGTTTTGTGCTGCAATACATTCAGCACTGTTGTACATCTTGTTGTGTTTTTCAGATGATTTGTGACTCGGAAACGTAAACAAACACTGTTGTGCCTTATAATTGACTCAGTTGTATTAGTTTGGGTGTTTGTGTCTGATATTCGGATCATCAACTGCTACATTTGTCCAGATATCAGAGGTCTTGCTGTATGTAGTAGTCCTTCATGAGTTTACTGAAAAATACAGCGTTTTGTTACAATTTTCACAAAATTTACTGACAAAATTTTTTTTGGGACCCTGTGGATAAATAAACTTCAGTAACCTGAAGTGCCAAAAATCAATAGCTATGAGTTTTCTTGCAGAAAATGTTTCTATATAGTCCAGTTCCATAGACTGATTTTTGTCCCCACATTGACCAACTCTCATCTCATCTACTGTTAAAATATGATTGAGATTAAATGTTTACTGCCTTTAAACCATTTACGTATAAAAAATATGAAAGTAGTATTTCTGAAAACTATAATATTTAAATTCTAGTTAGTTTATGACCTGGTAAAACTAGTTGACATAACTAGCTCTACACGTATAAGGTGTGATCAAAAACACATATTAGCTATTAAACTAGTACTAGTATTACGAGATGTGGCAATTAAATAACTGGACTGGTGCTGTACGTGCAAACAGCGAGCAGGTTTGAACATGTCTTTGCCTGTTGATGCTTCCCCCACCCTGAACTTGATGGGCATGGTTGTACATCGCTCAGTCTCACTGTAGCTATTGCCATTCAAGTCCTTGCGATAGCAATTTGTGTTGAAAAAATGCAAAATGTTCAGATGGAGCATCGAGTTAACCTTAAGTTTCTTGAGAAATTGGGGAAAAAACTGCTACGGAAGCTCATGCTACGTTAAAGGAAGTATATGGAAGTGAATGTTTATTACACATACAAGTTTTTGAATGATTTAAAATGTTTAAGGAGGGACCAAGATTAAACAACCAAAGATTATTCGTGTTCTGTACACCCCCAACACAAAAAATGGACTACAACATCCAGAAAATTGGTAAAGTGATGCAAAATCATTGTCTTGAGTGTCAAGCTTTTTCTGATACTAGGAATTAACTAAAAAATTGTTTGTCAGATTTTGAATGAATCATTGAACATGCAGAAAGTTTGCGCAAAAATGGTGCCAAAACTTCCCACTCCAGACGAAAAGGAATTGAGAATGAGCATTTGAACTGACCTTTTAAACAACATTAATAATGACTAAGAATTGTTAGATAGAGTAATTACTTGTGATGAATCTAGGTTTTTTACTTCCAATCCTGAAACAAAGCACCAAACAATGTGTTAAAAGATCCCCACCTCACTACAATGAAAAAGCAAAACTAAGCAAATTGAAATTCGTGGCCATGTTTTTTTATTTTGACAAAGCGTGGAATCCCAAAGGCCAGATGGTCGATCAAGATTATTATTATTATTGCAACATAGCCATTGGACCACATATTTAAGTAATTACGAGGGTTGATCAAATATAAACGAGACTGATTTTTTAAAAAATTTATTGCTTACTTACAAATTATTCTTGATACAACTTATTTTTCTACATAGTCTCCCGCACGAGTAACACATTTTTCCCACCGGATTAGAAGTTTTTTAATTCTATCTTCGTAAAAAGTTCTCGGGCGTTCATTGAGCCATTGGAGCACGAAGGTCTCCACCGCAGAATCGTCTTCGAAACGCTGGCCTCCAAGCGCCTTTGAGTGGCCCAAACAGGTGATAGTCGCAGGGTGATAAGTCTGGACTGTATGGGGGATGTTCCATTGGTTCCCAGCCAATTTGATCGAGTTTAAGCCTCGTAGCGTTCGCCGAATGTGGTCGGGCATTATCGTGAAGAAGAATGACGTTTCTCACCGGTTTAGATTTCCTTTTCCTATGAAAAGACTGTTTTGCAGCCTCTAAAACATCGCAATAATATTGTGCATTTATTGTGCGTCGTTGATGGAGGAAATCGACGTGAAATATTGTCGAAAAATACAGTGGCCATTACCTTCCCGGCCGACGATCGTGATTTGGCCTTCAGAGGCTCTCCCCTCTTCCGCCACTCCATACTTGCCTGTTTCGACTCGGGAGTGTAATGGTGAACCCATGTTTCGTCACAGGTGACAATCCGGTTTAATAATGCCTCACCATCTCGTTCAAATTGGGTCAATAGTCGCTGGCAAATCTCCAAACGATTCCGTTTGTGAACGTCGGTCAAAATTCGTGGAACCCACCTTGCAGATACTTTGCTGAGTTCCAGGTTTGATGTAACGATTTTTTGAACGCTACCATAGCTCAACTGGAGATCATCTGCAATAAATCGCAGCGATATACGTCTGTCTTCGTCCAGGAGCTTCCGAACAGCATCAATGTTTTCGTTCGTGATGGAAGAGGTCGGGCGACGATCATGGCTGAGGTTTTCTACTGCTTCCGTCCTTCGCGAATTCCCTTGTGCCAAGCAAAAACGCGAGCTCTTGACAGGGTCCTGTCCCCGTATTGAGCTGTCAATCTACGAAAGATTTCAGTCGGATTGACCCCCTCCTTGGCCAAAAACTTAATAATAATTCTCTGCTCCACGGAAACGTGCACTTCACTCTCACTCATTGTATAGTTTTATACTGAAGGGTCCGAACGGAAATGTTGCCCGTCTACGCCCGTCCCAAACCTCCCAGGCTACCTGAAACCCCACCCTTTAGAGTTCAATGTCCAACGGAAAAGTTTTTAGAAAGTCAGTCTCGTTTATATTTGATCAACCCTCGTAGGATTATGACCTATGCAGTCCGGAATGTAACGACATACAAGTCGCACAAATCGTTTGGCCACAACAAATTTCATCATACATATTTTAATCGTGTAATTGTGTTCAGTGTTTGTGATGTATGTTTTTAATGTTTTGTTTGACTTTGTGACGACCTCGACAGAGGGAGTTAACATTTTGTATCACGGCCTGAAGATGAAACGATAAGAGTTTCGAAACCACGGTAGCCACTACGAGGTGAGTAGGTAGACCACTGACGGGAAGAATAGGTCATAATCCTCATTACAACATTATTACGTTCAGGTTATGACAGCCCTTTGTGAACGAGT
The DNA here is from genome assembly GCA_022606455.1 of Callitettix versicolor. Classification (NCBI taxonomy): domain Eukaryota; kingdom Metazoa; phylum Arthropoda; class Insecta; order Hemiptera; family Cercopidae; genus Callitettix; species Callitettix versicolor. The sequence continues at coordinate 28,801,573 of CM040186.1, forward strand.
GAGAAGATGAAGACCCAATTTATGGAATTCCTAGATGCTTCACTAAGACAGTGTGCCGTCCCATTTCACTTTGTCTATGAAGGCATTCTTTGCAAAATATGACTCATTGTGTTAGACCACCCACTGTATTGGCTTCCTTTGACTTTTTTCATTTCTTAAGGTCAAATTGTAGCTTAAGCAGACAAGATTTTACGGTGTCGAAAAAGTGAAATCAAAAGTGATGGAAGTTCTAAACAAGCTTTTGAAGTTCCAAGTGATTCATATGTAGTGTTGTAGGGATTGGCAAGAAGAGTATATTGAAGGGAATAAAGTTTGTAATGCAATTTGTGATCAATAAAATGTTTTGTTACATCGTTACAGTTATTTAATCGCCACACCTCGTATTTCAGAACATGCCTCTGCAGTTTACAATCACAGAATTTTCAGTGGTTATTGGCCATTTTAAATAATAGATATGATATCAAGAAAATTAAATGAAATATTCCCTTTGCACTGTCAAACTTGTATTGAGCCACAATTATGCATAAGTCTTGCTGCTAGCCCTCTCCTGTTATAGAAACAAAACTTACATTCCAAATAGTCATGATATTTGTGTTACCATTGAATAACTTTGTATTCTTATTTCAGATGTTCAAAGCAAATTTTATATCAATGTACAATCCCGTTAACATCCTGAAAGTGTTGATACAAGAAATACAGTTCATTTTGAAAACTAAATCACAACAATTAGAAAATGAAGATAAGAAGAAACTTCGAAAGTTTATAATAAAAGTTAACCTCCATGATTCGACTCTTTTAACTGATGAATTGAACTCAATGAGTCCAGTCGAAAATATAATTAAAATATCGAAAGAAATACAATCGCAGCCAAACAATCATAGAAAAAAACAAACAATGCGTGCACAGCAACAATTGAAGAAGAAAAAGGAACATCAAGATCGTAAGAGACGAAGTTATAAATTGCGTATGCAACAACTGTTTAAAAAAAACAGGAAAGAAGAAAAAATAAGGCGATCTTATGTTGTATCTGGATTACCAGTAGATGTTGCAATGAGGATTAGACAAGCAGGTATTGAAAAAGAAAGAGTGTCCTGTTTTAAACAGCGATCTTTATCTGAGACCCGGCAAGAAGAAGTGAACAACAAGAGTTCATACAAAGAATTCAAACAAAATTTTGAAAAAAAAAACAAACTTTTAAGAAGTGCTAGCGTAGATGCTCTTGTATCTGACAAAAATAAAGGGAAGGTATACGATAGTGATGTCGAGAGTATGGACTGTAGTACTGATGCTTCAGAGTCAGATATTGCAAGTGGAAGAACAGAGATATTAAGGAGGCCTTCGAGGCGTATAGATAGCAGAGACGTTTTGAAGAGAGCAAGTAGTGTTAGCAGTGTTGATAGCGATTATGAAAATCCAAAGAAAGATAACAGAAACTTGTGCAGAGAATCAGATAAAAAATCTTGGAGGAGTACTGGAGGAGACAACAGATTTTTCGGGGATACTAATGTGATAACTGGTAATAAAATTAAAAGAAGTGGTAGTGTAGACAGTAAATATGAAAATCAAAACCAAAATAGTAACACAGATTCAAGAGAAAGAATGAAAAAACCAACAGAAAGCAAGTCATGGCGAAGTAGTGGAGGAGAAAACAGATTTTTCGGGGATACTAATGTAATAACTGGTAATAAAATTAAAAGAAGTGGTAGTGTAGACAGTAAATATGAAAATCAAAAGCAAAATAGCAACACAGACTCAAGAGAAAGAACAAAAAAACCAACAGAAGGCAAGTCATGGCGAATTACTGGAGGAGAAAACAGATTTTTTGGAGATACTAATGTAATGACTGGTAATAAAATTAAAAGAAGTGGTAGTGTAGATAGTGATTATGAAAATTCTAAGCAAGTTAGCTACAAAGAGTCAAGAGCAAGAACAACACAGCCAAATGAAGATAAATCATGGAGAACAGAAGACGGAAACAGGGATTTTGGAGATACTAATGAAATTGAAAAAGGCAATGAAAATGTTAAGAGTAAGATGCACTTTACAGAGAAACAAAAGTGGTCACGGATTAGAGCAGATAGTATGAGTAGTATTGATAGTGATTATGAAAACGCTGAGAGAAATCTAATGATGAAATTTATAGAACCAACTAAAGGCGATAACACAAGTAGAACTGTATCTCAGTCACTGGACAGAAAAGAAAAAGGTCAAAATTATATTGGAAATCCTTCACGCTCAAGAAGTTATAGTACTAGTGCTAATGTTTCTTCATTTGAAAATATCCATGAAAATAGAGGTAAGCAAGCAGTTGAATACGGAAATTTAAGAAAGAACAGGTATTCTGAAGGAAAATCTGAAAGTTCTGGAACATGTACAAGAAGTTATAGTATGAATTCAACACCGACTCATAATTTGTTTAAACCTGATTTTATAACAAATCAATTTAAAGGAAAACAGAGCTCTACAGCTGAAGAGGAACAGAAAAGACAAAGTACAGAGAATAGAGGATGGGAAGGAAAGATGTGGGCACGTACTAGACCAGAGAATACACTGGTGTCAGGAAATGATAAAAAATCAGCCATAAATGTTAAGTGGGGTAATACAAGATGGATGACTGAAAATGTAAAAGAAACAACTTCCACAAAAGGTAAAATTGAAGGTGTGATTCGTGAACCATATGGTCCGGAAGAAGGTAAAAAAGGTTTCAAAAGAAGGTTTTAATTCATGACGCCTACAAATTAAAAAGTTGTTTTTTTTGTACTATTTGGTCAAGGTGCAAAATGTAAACAGGTAAAACAATAATATTTGTTCCAAAGTACTTTATTTCTGTATTTTTGTATTTTTTTTTTTTTAACATAAGTAATGAAATAGATAATAATATAAAATAAAATTACACAAATTGTATAGTAGAGACAAAAATTGTTATAAATAAGTATAACAAAAACAAAACAAAAAATTATATTCTATCAAATACTAAGGTTTTTGGTCTATTCACCATGTTTTTCTTATAAATACATGTTCAGTATTTATTTTCTTCAGACTAATGCACTGTTTTATATTCTGATACATAAAACAGTTCCTTGTCACATTTTTACACATATAGTGCAAATAAGAAAAGGACCAATTTGGTATTATCGCCAATAGTGTTTTAAATCTTTGACAGTGGAAATTACAAAACGTCTAATTTGGTCAAATCGAATTAAATCAACAGGTAGATGTTTTCTGACAGGTGCTAGCTTAGTGGTTTTCCATATTTTTTCCAAGTAAGTTTGGACAATAACTTGACGAAATTATATCTGTGTGCATGTTTTATTTGATTTTTAATAAAAAATGTAATAGTCTTTCAACCAAATAACGACTGTCTAGCTAGCACCATTTCTTTCCTCAGATACTAATACTGTGTGTTAAAGTACACACAGTACTTGGCCAGTTTGTACCACCTATGTTTTTGCTATACATTCTAATAGCATTTGATGTGTGAATATAAACATGAATGAATGAATTTTTAGTGTTAGTATTGTACTGCAACCTTTGTTGCAGCTATTATGCTCCTTTCTATGTTATGTTGCATTCTCTGAGCCTAGTCTTTTTCAAGTTGCCTTGGGTTTGGATTCAAGGTAGGCAACTTCCCCAATTCTACTTGGTGACTTCCCAGTTTGTTATTGAGTTGCTTGCCCTGTTAATTCATCGTGGGTTAATACACTATAATGGGGTAGGCGACAGTCATTAAATAGTTCGGTTGTCTAAATTCTGTAGTGTTTCTCCTAAATTTTGTAGCGTTATCCTAAATTTTATCATGTTTTCAAATATTAGTTGGGTTAATTACTGTATTCCAGTTTAGTTAGTACATTACGTTTAATTGTTGCTGAAACAAGCTGGCTCCGTGCAGTGGCCGTCTTGGAGAAACCAGATTAAAAGATCCACGGCCGCAGCTTAGTTGTGAACAAAGTAGAACGGATATTGTGTTAATTTAGGCATTTTAGGCTGATTCTAGCCAAGACTACTGCATTCGTGTTGGTCACTATAACAAATCATTTACTTTGTCCAATCATATTATATTCCTCATAGTTTGAAGATTTGTTTAGTTATTTTATTGAAATATATGCATTACAGACACACTATTGACCGATGGTATCACATGAGTCCAATGTTTAAATTAACATATGGAAAACAGATAAATTTTAATTAATATTTATAAATACTGTATATGTACAATTGTTGGAATGTAGTAAATATAATATTGCTATTTACATTGGTTAAAATTTACATGTTAAAATCATTTATTTACTCAAAGCTAATCCCAGGCACATTCATAATGTAGGACACTATAACCTAAAATGACCACAAATAATTACCAAAACTCTGAATTCACCACTGTAGTTGTAATTTCTGCTTACTAAACAAGGTTTATCTTATGCACCTATGAGAAAGGGCTTGTAGGTGCCAGAATAGCCAACATTACTAATTGAAAATGTCTTAATCTCTGGTATTGCTTGCCTAGCTCATGGCCCTGTAGTAGTGATGTAATGAAACCCCACATTTCATTCCTCACCCAGTGAGTACAGTCAGTACATTTCAATAATGGACTTAATGATTTGCCCATCTTTCTTCAGCTATACAGCACTTTTTTCTCTGACAGTATATTTGTGAGTCACAAGGGTTTTTACAGAATTTAGATTGCAATATTATTTATTATTGTTAACTTATAATCATACTGTGTAACTGTAAATAAATAATAAAGCTTTGATTATGGTATTTGAGATCAGTTCAAGCTAACCTTTTTTTTGGAGAGAATTGGAGATAAAAGCTGGTGCAATTAAAATTTTTTTAAATTCTATGGCTATTTTGGTTTTTCTGTAAAGTATACTTTTTAAAATGGTAATACTTTAATACTTTATCTTCAAAATGATTTGAAATATCTATATGCAGTTTTCACCATTGTTTTTCTGGGATGTTAGAAAAAATTCCACATTGACGATGGTTCAAACCTCGATGTTAGTATTGAGGTTTGGACCATCGTCTGTTTGGACTATTTTCTAATCGAAATTTGGACCATATTCTAAAAGTGTGTACTCTCCATAACTTGAATAACACGGTTGTTAGGCGTAACAAGGTGATGCGAAAAAAAACCTTTATTAAAAAAAAAAAAAAACCCAAACCTGACTGACATGGTTGTTGGTCCTAACACGGTTATGCGTGATCTTCAATGTATATTATGATTGCGGTCAAAGCTGTGACGGGTAACGGCTAGTAAGATATAAAATAAAACACAACAATATTAAAAAAATAACTATTTTAACAGTACATGCTATATTGCATAAATACCAAAGTAAATATTCAAAAATCACTGTTTGAGGAAAACAATGCACACTGTATAAATACCCTATGTCATATGCAGAACAAAAGTATTGTATAACTGCAAAAGTGGTTTCCATTAATTATACTTAAAAAACAAAAATAGTGAAACATCCGTTTTCTAGGCTAGACCTCTAACCTCTAGGCTAGACCTAGAAAGTATTTATCCATTTTCACACATTAAGGGCTGTAGGCATTATAATAAATTATGTATTCACTACCATTGAATAACAGTGCCTTATTCATAACATGACCAATTTTACATAACTGTTAGGAAGATAAGCATACAAATTAAGTTACATTATTTCAAAAAAGTTAAATAGGTTAGCTCTATCTTTCATAAGGTAGTTTGAAAAGCAGGAAACTCAAACAATAATCAGTACTTCTGAGTCAAATTTTTAATCGAAGACCACGTGCACTTCTATTATTTGAGAATTCAAAACCAAGTAATAACAAACACCACTCAAATAAAATAAACTGTTATAACATGTTGATTAAGACAAAGATTATGAAGTTTACAGTTACATTGTAATGTATTTATTGCAAATGAACAAAAGAGAAAAATATCGCAAAAACTCCGTTAACAGCGGCTTAACCCACAGATAATATTACAAAATTGGCAACTCAATGACACAGACCGTTGGCAAGCTTGGAACACTACACAATGTAATGTACAAATAAAAGCTGACGAAAGCAAGGTATATAGAATACAAGGTATGGGCCACGCGCATGTCTTCCCCACCACTTGCCGGCTATGGCGTGTCATCGGGTCAAACTCAGATGTAGTGTTTAGTAGAAAACAGTTTATAATGTTAGTTTTAGTAACTATTTTAGTAATTACAATAATAATTCCTTTTGTATAACATTATTAACGCTATTAATTACTTTACTTACTGAATTTGCTCGTCATCAAAACAGAAACTTTTTATTTTATACAATATTACATAAAAAGAAAATTATAGGTCCATAGCTTGAAAAATTCAAGAGTTATTTTTTAAATAACTCTTAAGAGTGAAAGTTAAAAGCACATCACACTATGAATTATGTATTTGAGGATGTTCCTTAACAATTATTTGGTTGACTGTGAAAACATACAACTGGAATAAAAAATCAGCAATAAATTAAATTACAAAGGACCAACCTATGTACAGGCTTTTATGCCTCTTTTGGGTCCTTTTTTTGTATATATTTTTATACATAATAGGAATTTGGTAATAAATAGCACATTGACAAAGTTGACAGCCAATCCCTTTGAATATTATTGCACTCGTTTGTTGGATGACCGTATACAAAAGTTGAGACGATTTTTTTTTCTTCACTCTATATGCTCTATAGCCATTATCTTCAGTAGATCAGAGTTCTCCTGTAGATCACCCTTCACATCATCTTCACCAGCTTGCAAATCATTTAAGGCGTCTCCTCTTCGTCGGATTATTAGAAAAAAATATTCTTAAACTTATTAACATTGCTTTGTAAAACCACATTTTAATTTTTAACCGAGGCCAGTTCTTGTAATGCAAGTTGAATTTGTTCCTTCAAAAGTAAATTTTCATTTCTTAAACATTTAATTTCTTCTACAGGGCATTATTTACAACGATATTTGCATTAAAATTAATGACTACGGAAAGTGGGTTTTATTTACAGCATTACACGTTACAATTGCACCAATGTCATTTCCGTTTACAGGTGATTTTTCTGGTAGACTTCCATCGGACTCGTCAGTAAGTTTTTTTAATGTTTCTTGGTTTTCATGTTTTTTAATCCTTGTCGCTCGTTCAGAATCAACACATTTATTTTCAACGGTGGAAATGTTAAAACGTGGAATGGCACTGGATTTCACCGGTGTTGTATTTAATAATTAGGATTTAAAATTCCTTTCGAAATCATCGTCATTAAAATGAAGTTGACAGAACAGACTTTAACATTATCAAAATTAAAATGATCTGCTCATTTACACGCATGAACCCACGCTTTTCTCAGGCTTTCATCTTTTGGAATTCTATGAAAGGTAATTCCTTTCATTTTACAATTCTTTTCATAATTATAGCAATTGGCAATGGTGCAACCAGGCATTGTTATGCATACACAATTATACTATACTAAACAAAATACAGTATGTATTTTTTAGGATTCAAAACATACTTAAATCTTTTCTTATATTTATTAAACCTCGAACACAAAACAAAGTTATCATGCAGTATTGTTGTTGACACCTTTTATTTAAAACACAACACCTACAGATTAAATAAACACACCAAATCTCCAACTACATTTACAGAACATCAAATTGTTTAGCGGGAAACTATATACAGTAGCAGTGAAGAGTTTGACCCGGTGACGTCACGCGCGCGATAGTCTACTGCGCATACCCACCGTGGCCTATACCCTGTATTTTATTTACCGTGGGAAAAAGCACAGTTTACTTCGCTTTTTTCACCCGAAAAATTGAAATTGACGACGCATTCATATAAAATAATGTATCATATTAATAATATCACTGCTCTCATTTACAATACATTAGAAACTTTTCAACTCAGTACTTAATATTTCATATTTTTTTAAAATTTGCAATGAATCTTCCAACATCGCCGCTTATAACACGACACAGTTCTCTAAACCCAAATATTCCAGCTTTCTGTAAACCTAACTTCTTGCCTCCGTGGAGGTCAAACCTCGAAGTGGAGTCAAATACTCGCTCGGGAGGCATATAGTACAGTGCACATTTTCCAGTATTCAACCCCTACTGGTTTGGGGTAATGCTACCCTTAGCAGTTTGGGTAATGCTAGTTATAGTATAAATTAGGAAGACTAATTGTTTTCCATGAAAGTTCATTAAATAAAATTTAATAATTCTACTACATTGTTAAAAACACAAATCTATGAAATTTATAACAATTGCATAAAATTTCATTTTTTTTTCTAAAAATTTTTTATTTCTAAATTTTTTATTTAATTAAATGATAATATAGATTGTTTCTATATTTTTACCAGTAAGTAATTTTTTTTATTTATGAACATTTTTTAGCAATGAAAATATGAAATGGCCTAGTTTTTAAAAATTGAACGTCTTTGGGCCTGTATACGAGTATACCATTTAAATTTGTAAGTTATTTAAAATTGTGTTTCAGACAGATTAATTAATAAATATAATTAAAAAAAAATTAAACAGACAAATTCAAAAGTACAAAATTGAAATTTTCTCAAAAATAAATCGAAGATTATTTTTACCTGATGTTAATAATATTATTAACATCTAATATTACGATTTTAAGAAAAACAATTTCTTTCTTGTAAGTAGCAAAAACCGTAAACTTTGTGTAAATTCTGTATCAAAATTACAAGCTCTTCCACACCGAAGTGGACTCGGTGACGGCTTTGGCGATCAGAAGGCGGCCGCAATTGCAGTGGCGGTAAAAGAGTCTAAACACAAATATAATAAATTTAGGTTGTATGACTTAAATAAATAAAATAAATGTGTTATTGTGAACAAAACGAATTTTCACAAACGACATTCTTATTGCTATTTTTTAAACAATTGCTTATTACTCAAAAATAGCATGATCAATAATCACAAAATTTAACAATAAACTTTGGAAACCGACATGTTATGCGTGTTTAAAGTGTGATTTAAAGTACTGTGTTTCCTAAATAAAGGTACCCGAAGACATTACAAATGGTAGCAGCGATGGTCAGTGAAGTGTGCTACTCTGGGAGTAATAAAATATATCACATTAATGATGGGTATTATTACCACGTAACCAGCTGCTTATTTGAAATACACGAAGAGAAGATCATGCCCTTCAATGCCCCTTATTCCCCGTGACAGAACGGTGGATGTGTTTCATGTTCGGTGTCCGCACAACCATCCACCAGACAATTTGCACCTACAAGTCCTGGGACTAAGAGAGCAAATTTTGAAGAGAGCCAGAAAAGAGGCCACCCAGTTCAGAATATTTTTGTGCAAGGTAAGCAACACATATATAATATGTCAATTGAATATAAAATGTTTGCACTTTATACATTTAGTTTAATATTGCGCATTGTATTTACATAGTATTGTTTAATTTGGATTACATTCAGCAAAAGAAGACATAATTAACTCTTTCGAGGGTGTCACTTCGTAAAACATATCAATAAAAAAAATGGTCTGCAAAACAGTAAGATAATCTGGAAAAACAGGTATATCTTCCGCAATTATTGATTTCAGAGAAATTGTTCATGCTCTAGTCTCTCTTATCAAGGACTAAAGTAATTTATTTTAAAATTCATCTGTGAGTTAAGTTTATTAAAAATTTTGTAAGGTTGTTTGAGTTGCAGTAAATTATTTCTTTTTATTAATGTTACTTGAGTAAGTAATTTATTATTATGATTCAGATAGGCTATATACCCTGATTATGTTCCTGATAGTACTGCTCTAAAATGCTGTAATTGTAAAAATCTACAATGATTGCCCAATGGAAAAATTATACAGTATCTAAATATACACAGATTGACTGAGGCGCTGTCAGCGGAAAAAGTTGAAACTAACATTATATACAGTTTTTACTAGGGGTGGGCGTTTCTGCTATTTTTACAAAATATAAACAAACTGTTTGTTGAGGAAAAAAGGTACTTTTTAAAACAGTTGGAAAAAATACAGGTTTAGAAAACTGAAACTCAAAGTTGTATTAGCAGCTAAAACATAAAGCACATCCGTTCAGTTTTCTAAGACTACTTTTTCATTCCCATTACCACCATGTCCTTAACTGTTTTTGGGTGTAAAGCATTTAGAAAAAAAAAATTTTTTTAAGTGTAATAATAATTAAATTACATTCTCAAAACGTAATATATATGTATGCCATTTTATATTTACAAAATGCAATGAATTTCTAATAGAAGCATTCTTTTTTTTTACTTAAAAATTAAATAGTCCTTTGCATATTTACTGAAATGCAAACAATTTAGAATATTTTTAATTGGTTAAAAAATATTGATGATTGATAATAGATATAAAAAATACGTTTAAATAAAATTGGGTTATGTATTTACAAAATATGAGATGTTACTGTCATATTTTTATTTGGGAGAAAGTAGGTTTTCACTTTTCAACACTGAAAAAAGTAACTTTAATAAGTACAATATAGTAATAAGAACATAGGCCAAATGTGTTTAAATAAAATTAGCTCTATATAGTTACAAAATTATAGGTTATTAATATTAGGTTATTATAAATGTCCTTTCAAATTAATCACAATGGATTTATAAGATAAGGATTGTTTACATATATTGCAAAAAGCCTTTTCATTCTCAGCCTTAGAAAAATAGTTCAAAATTATACTTCTTTGACGGTTCTCCATAATTTCAAAACATATGACTTTAAAAGATTTGATTATGTTCAGCTGTAGCCTATATTTCGCAAAATTTTAGAAAAAGTACTAAAATAACCTAAAATTATTCAAGATATATACAAGAGTAGATATTGTGAGTTTTAAAAAGTCCACACATCTAATAAATAATTAAAAACTATGCACTTAATTCTAAAAACATAAAAAAGTAAAAGAAAACTTTCAAAATTGTCCACTAAATATTTTTAAATTTCTAAACACAAAGTAAACTACGGAGAAAAACTAATATATAACACAATTATGGTTGTTTTTACAGTTTAAAAAATGTTTGAACAACAAATTTTATATTTAAAACTTTCAAACAACTCGCAACAAAATAGAGATAAACGTTGACAACGCCCAAACAGTTCTTACTTCACTACAAGCAACAAGAAACTGAATAAAGGGAAAAAGCATAAAACAGGTTGAAGAAAAGCAGCAGGAAAACAGTTAGCATGAAAACAGCAGGAAATAAGTTTAAGCGCTTGCGTCAACGTTCGAATAAAACGTGGGTGGTGAGGAAGTCCTAACAGCTGTTCCTTGTTTAACCAATCACGAACCAGTCCAAATCAAACTACTTGTTTCCGTTTGGAAAAGCAGTTTGTTTGTCGTATATAAAAAAGCAGTGTTTTTTAACAGTTTGGTGTTTTCTTACTCACCTCAAGTTTTTCATTGTAATACAATGATGGCAGCAGATCAAGTTTGTCACATGGTGTTATACGATGAATGTTGAAAGTAAGTGCTGATATTGTACTATTATGATCTGTTTTAAAATTAAATGAAGTTTTATCTGTTATAAAAACTTCTGATTTTGAGAAATCCATGGTTTTCAAAGTGGCAGCAGTATACTGCCACCTTGTGTAAAAGCAACCTGCTGCCACTTGTGTAAAAGTGACTGTGTGTGTTTTATTTACTCAAAAACTTTTTAAAAAATTTCACAAAAACTACTTAAATTTTTTTAAACAATTTTCAAATTTTTCTTTTGAAATATTTAAGTTATTGTAACAATATATTTCAGGGTACCAATTGAGGTTGCTAGGAAAATTGGTTTTTCTGCTGTTTCTCACATATGACCATACATCCTACATAACTCCTTGAGTATGGCTAATTTCTAAAAAGGCCAGAGAACAGCAGATTTAGTCTTGCTGCAGCTCAAGAACTGCATTTGGATAGGACTTTTTAAAGTAGTTCCCCAGTACCCTCAATGTCATCATCTGCTGACCATAATGATTATTTGTTTTGACCATGTAAGTTTAAAATATTTAATACTTTAATTACTATAATATAAATAACACAAATAGTATCATGTTTATCATTATTAACTAGCATATTATTTACCTTTCTATTGTCAGAAAGTAAATGTATTAAATGTGTAGGGGAATTAATTGATCAATTGTAATTTTAGCTCTTAATTTAGTTTACTAATTATTCTTAATCTCATTCAAGTATAATTACTTTATGAAAATAACTATTTTGCATTGATATTGCTTAGTAAATACATTTAAAATGAGTAGTTACAATATTTAAGCTTCTCTAATTCAAACTTTGAATTTGTATAATTATTTAATTAGTTTTCAAGTATAATGATTTTATCAAATCCATTTTTTTAGGCTTTCCCAGCAATGACTGTTTTAATGACTAAGAAAAGTCAGGCAGCTTATGATATTGTGTTAAGATATGTGCTAACAATAACACCTAACTTAACACCAACTGTCATAATGACGGATTTTGAAGTAACCCTCTAGAATGCTTCTAGAAGTGTTTTCCCCAATACCGCGTTCGTTGGCTGCTGGTTCCACTCTTCAAATGTAAGTAAGGAAAAGTCTGTAGAAAAAATAAGTGTTGAAAGTATGATAATGACAACCCAGAAAATATAATATAAATTTAATGATAAACAAGTTAGTGATGTAACAAGTTACTATGATGAAACTTATGTTAATATAAACTAAATACTACCACATCCATGATATAAGTGTAAAATTCAAAAGTTCCAAAAATTGTTTGGTATTTATATATGTTAGTTATTATTAATCACTGTATGATATTACAGGCTATGTGTCACTGAGCCCAAAGACTAGGGCTAACTGCATTATTACGCTATAATAATGCAGCTAGGAAAATTGTAAAAATGTGCATGGCCTTAGCACTGCTACCAGCCAATATGATACAAAGCAGGTATGATGCAGTGCTACAGTACACAGAGGCCAGAGGCCTAACTGATCAGCTCTTGCCAGTTTTACAATATGTTCAGCGAACATGGCTAGAAAGTATGCATAATTTTTTTGCAAAGTACTATTGTAATTCTCCTAAACCAGGGAGTGCAAAATTAGAGATTTAATAATGATAGGGATGCAGAAGTTTGTTTAGCTTAAGTGGCAATAACAGAACAAAATATTTATTTAGTTATAAGAAAAGTATACTTATTGAAAATAACAAAATTAAATTATATACATATTTAGTATCTCATTTAAAACATGTTATCTTTTTTTTATTGCTGAAGGTTGTTAGTTTATTTTTCATGTTAAAAAATCTGTTTAGTTTAAAAACAATATTCATAAAAATAATGAATGAATTATTAATTCTTTGTAATACTCGTCAATTGAAGATTATTAATTGTCAAGCCTATGCTAATTATTAATTAATTAGCCTATGCCAATTGTAGGCTAGAGGTACTATTTCACAGTACAAGCTAAATAACCCTACAGGGGGGGGGTGCAGGCTAGCTGCATCTATTGAAAGGATTTAGACATCCCTCACAGTACCTGAGTCTAACACACATTTACACTTTCAACACTACACTTATGACTTTAACACTTTTCACTCATACTTACATTTAGAGAGATGATAATAGCCTCAATGTGCTATTCATCTTAAAAAAAAGTTAAATAACCAGGGATTTAATGTATTTGTATGATGCAATGTTCTACTAAATAACACTTTAGACATGGTGTTTTAAGCATGCAAGGTATACACAGTTAATTATTGCTTCTTTGTAAATAATTTTAAAAAACCCTAATTTAATTTTTATTACTTTTATAAATAGGGGTTGGTGCTCTTGCATTTTCTGTCTATGGCCATCAGCGAAGAACTAATAATGATCAGGAGGCATACCATCGCTCACTCCTACAGAGAATTCGCCAAGTTCGGCCTGATATATGGATTTTTACTGGTGAGACAAAATTTTTTAAAAAAACCTTTGTTTAATCAATTATTATTGAATTTCTGTACTATTCATGTATATTGGCCGTATTAAAATTACTGTTTATCAATTATTTACTTCAAAAATGGTCCCCACATCAAATTTTGGGCCCAGGACCCAAAATCGGGAGCAGAACCCCTTATTGTAAAATATGTATATGTTCTTTATGAAGTGTAAAAAGTTGGGTCACCCTATGTCTAGAATGGGTTTTTTTATTTTATTTCTGGTTGGTTTTATCATTTGTTGAACATAATTTTTACAGTTAACAAATATTTTTCAAAGTTTTTTCCAATACACAAAGAAAATGTCACGCCCAGGTATCTGTGGAGCTCACGCCTGGGACCCTCAGGTGCATTTGTCAGGGGGCCATGACTTTGAGATCAGCTGTTGTTTTGTTTTTTGTTTCCTATTTCAGTTATCACTTGATCATGTTTACCATTTATGGTTATGATATATTGTAAACTGTTGCATATTTAAAGCTTAAGAAGTTTAAATGCTTTTTCCGTCATTAGTTTTTTTAAAATTTATTTTACAAACAGCTTATGTATACAGTTGTAATTATCAATTGAACTTTGACTGTCAGAATACTTATAAACTCTAAATTTTGCTAATTGTTTTTTGTAATTTCAATTTAACATTTTATGAGTATTTATAAAGAAATAATTATTTAAATAATATTAGTTACTGTGTAGTGTCATTTTATTCATAATTTAAATATTACCTGGTATCATAAGGTGTATTCCATATATCTTGACCAATTAAAAATAAAACAAAATTATTATTGTTCCACTGAATAGTAATTGTTACTAGAACTATTCATGTAAAATCAGCAGCAGCTATTAAAAGCTTGATTTTTCTGTGTTTTAAGAAAAATAAAATAAAATAAATTGTGGATATCTTGAATTTGAAATGTTTCAAATGGTCTGAAAATGCAAGTGTCCACCAGCCATGTACTGGATGATACACAAAATGAAGCTGCTAATGTCCCTGAAGGAGATTCTTCTGAGTTAGAGGCAGAGACAGCAGTACAACCACAAAATTTAGATCTAGTTGTTCCAGAAGCACTAGAAGATGATGTGGTCTTTGATTTAGGACATGGCAGAAGTCGGGCTGCAGTCAGAGGCCAAAGGAGAGGAAGAGGAAGAGGCAATGCTAGAGGTTAAAGATTCTTAATTTAAAGAATCATTACAAAGTAGAAATTAACATTATTTTGTGTGTATGCATTGTTATATATATATTGTGTGTATGCATTATCCACTGTAATATATATATATATATATATATATATATATATATATATATATATATATATATAAACTATTCATATGGGCCGGGAAAAATGCCAGTGGGAACGAAATTATGAAATAGGATATATTTGGGTATTTTTTCTGAAGGCCTGGATAGTTCCCAAAAATTAAAAATTTTGATTTATAAATTTCCATGTTGCTGAGTATGATGCAATTGTCACATTGGTAATGAAAAATATCAACTTAATACCCACTGACTTTTAAAGCACTTTCTTATTTAATGATTCTAATTTAAGTTGTAAGTAAATACCACAGTCTCACATTAAACATAGGCAGGATAGCCAGGGCCAAAAAACAACAAAATCCACCAGTATTGTTGAGTGAAATGTAATATGAGATATTAAAAGATTGTTTGTTGTATTTGGTTAATCATTTTAGCCTTTATAAAACTAAACAACAAGATCTGTTTGGTTCTATTTCTTCGTTTTTTTACTTGGCATTTTAGAAGGCCTTTTTTCTATGTCTGCAATCCTGTAATAAAATAAGATACTATGGCAACTGCATAGTTACCTATGTATACATATATGATGATAATGTATGTATTATCATCTTATGCATTTATTAGTTAAAAATCCGGTATGTTTACATTAATAAATCATCAAGAATTAACATTAGAGTGAGTAAATTCAGGCTTAAATTTGTTAATTTGATTCTGGATTTCGTAAAAACAATTTTTATAACTGAAAAAAATATTATTGTTAATTTTTTGTTTATAATTAATAATATTAGACACATTTTGTCAACCTAAATGCTGAAATAAACAAAATCCTTGGAAATTATAGACTGGGAATATTTCCAGGGGAATTTTCTCCAAATTTCGAATTCATGGAAATTTAAAATCACTATATATAAAACCCATGATATAATTTGTGTATTTTGATGTAGAATATATAAACATGTCTTAACATTACAGTAATAATATGATTACTAATTTGCTTGCTTTTATTGATAATATAGAAAGGAGAGTAGCAGGAGTAAGAAGAGGCATTGTTGGAGAGAGAGGACGACGCCAGGCTCGCAATCCTCGAGTTGGTGGTAATAAAAAAACAATTGCCATTCTAATGATTAATTTTAATTATCAAGGTTATGTCTAGGTAACAAATAGCCTAATCTTAATGTAGTGAAACCTTACATAAGCGAACATTAACACTATCGTAAGTAATATCTATGCATTTTTGATAATACTGTAACAGTATTACTACAAACTTGTTTGCCCCTATTGGTAACAATATTTATAAGCCTAATGATTAAATTTCATGAAATGTGTTATTGTATTACAGTATGTATTCTAATTTCAGCTATACATTTTTTTCAGGTCATGGACGAGGCAACAATCTTCATAATCCTCAACCATATAGAAGAACCTCTGCCACAGCCTGGGAATAATCAAATATCTCTGTTGGCCCAATAACATATTGAAACAGACGATGTCATTGCAGGTAACCATGACCTCCATATTGTCACCTGCTTAACCAACAGGCGAACATATACCACTCTCCCTTGCCATCACATTGACATGTGTGGTTCATGTGTTTTAAGACACAGGCAAGGGATGAGAAATGAACATGGTCGACTGTTGGCTGATGTCGTCTGTGTAAGATGTAGGGGTCAAGAACGGGATATTTGAGGATATACTTATAATGTATTTATATTTAATATAAATATACTATATTTTATGTAGGCTATTATCACCTAAATATCAAATATTGTTTCTATATACATGCTAATGATAGTAAATGTATATATATATATATATATATATATATATATATATATATATTATATTATTATTATCTCTGCGCATAGACCCTGTTGGATCACGCAAAGCACTCCGACTCATGTCTTGTTCCTTCTAATCCTCCACACCTCCCTCATCCTGTCCCCATGGATCCTCTTCCGCTCCTCCGTCCATTTTACCCCTGCTCTCTTTGGGATTTCATTCTCTGGGACCTTCCAACCGAGCATCTTTCTCCTGTATGCGCGCCTGTCTTCAACATCTGTTGAGTCTATTCCTGCGTCATGTAGGTCTATTCTGACTTGTGCGATCCACAACGTTGTTGATTTGACACCTTGTATATACTTAAGGATTCTGTTGGGAGTCTACTGATGTGTCCATAGAACTATATATATATATATATATATATATATATATATATATATATATATATATATATATATACACATACATATTACAACCTATATAGATGTATAGGTAAATTTCTTTGTAAGAGCTATACCATAATTTGAAACAGCTCATGTTAATTATAAACATATATATTCGTTTGTAATTTTCTCCTTTTAAAATTGTTAAATATTACAAAATATAATGTCCAACAATTTTAAAATGTTATTTGTATGGAATATTTTTTGTATATAAACTGAAGAGTGAACTAAGGGCAGTTTGGTAGAAATGGTGAATTTAGGCTACTCATATGATATATAAAATAAAACATTAACCAACCAA
Source organism: Callitettix versicolor (assembly GCA_022606455.1). Taxonomy (NCBI): domain Eukaryota; kingdom Metazoa; phylum Arthropoda; class Insecta; order Hemiptera; family Cercopidae; genus Callitettix; species Callitettix versicolor. Next base: position 28,819,261 of record CM040186.1, read on the forward strand.
ATACAATATAATTAATTAATTATTAATCTATATTGTGAAGCCATTAGACCGAAATACAAGTGTGTTTCTTTTTAAAATTTGGAAGCTTTCATTATTGAAATAATTATTAATAAGATATTAAAACTTCAGAAACATTTTCAAAAATAAAGAACTATTTACTGAATGTGTAACTTTTGCCTTACTTCAAACTAAAACCAAAAAATTTTAAGTATGAAAATGTTAACTTTATTTGAGTATAATTTGTTTACACATCATTAAACTGATATTGCCCAGTATTATTACTTCTATATTTCAAGACAAAAAAAGGAAAAATACTGCAAATTAAAATTTTTTTTGTTATTATTGATTGCATTTGAACTGTAGTAATGAAAGAACAAACCATTAGGTTTACGATTTTTGTGTTACTCAAAATACATCAGAATTCAAACTTACAATTTTATTTTTTTTAGAAATGTCAACCAAATGATAAAAAAAATAGGACTATGCAGATTATATGGTCTAAATAAAATAGCTCATATTAACAGGCATACTTTTCTGGTATTATAGTATTTAATTAGCCTAACTGTTAACAATACTTGTCTTTAGAATGAATTACATAATTGATTGACTTTGCTTTGTTTTTATATATAGTTCTGTTGGTCATTAAAAATAAAATGTTCTGTTAATGATAAATCTTATTAGCCTATATTCTCTTTTTCAATTTTAATCCACTATAACATCTCTTGAACTTTTCATGTAGCCTACAGTCTATTATACATGTAGAATGTACAACAAATACATCCTTTTAGTATAAACTGTGTCAAATGCTTATCTTGTGAAAGTATCTTATTATTATTAATATTACTACTGAAGATAAAGTAAAAATAAGTAATCTAGAACTAACATTTAGATTACTATCATACTTAATAATATGATAACTTAATAATAACATAACCTAAACAATGACTAGTGTGCTAAAGTGAATATGTTTTTTAGCTCTTTTGGCAAGGATTCCATAGCACGTGTCAGTTTATTGCTGGTTTATCATATCAAAAATTAATCATAAAAACCTCTTGCGACTGAAATTGTCATAATTCCTATTTGCTCTAAAAATACAAAGAGCATTTACTGGCTATATTCGTCAGATGAAAAAAGATGGTCAGTGACCTGCGAGATTTTTTTGCGATATCATAATGTCTACACATTTTGTCGAAGATGTCAACTTCATGTTTCGTCTCTTTGTGAAGGTATTTGACCACTCAAGGTTGAGTGAGTGTGTTGCCTACTACTTGGAATTGCAAAAATAAAACCCTTGTTCTACCATGGTAGAATGCGCAACCAATGCAGTGTTAATAATAAATATTGTTTTATGTATGTTTTACTAAATACTATTTAAGGCACATAATATGTTTCATAATAAATATAAGATATTATTAAAATATTCTAAATATGTAAAAACTATTTTTTTAAATAAATTTATTATAAAAAATGTACATTATGTATTTTAATCAATAATGTACATATTCTATAGTGTTTTGTGTATTATCATTACTTTTTTATATAATAAAAAAGAGGGTGAAACGAAGAGAAGAAGAAATGGTAATGAACTGCTGAAATCAGTAGGCCTTACTCCAGTCTTGTTTAATATGTTATAAGCTGTGTTAGTATAGATGGGTCAAATTGAGTAAAAACCCTAAAAACTACATACAATTTCTAAAAATCAGCTCATCAGATTTTGATCATATATGACGCTTCATGCTGAAGTCAATGTAGCAATTTGATATAGGAGAAATTTATGGTTTAGGAGTAAATTGAAAAAAAAATGATTGAACTACAAATAAAAATCATGTAGTTCTTTTTTTTACTTTAATTACAATACAATTTGGTCTAAAACACAAAAAATTAAAATAGCTAGTTTTTAACAACATAACCTGAAAGTTATTATAGCCTATCAGCTATTCAATGAAATCAGCTGATCTTTAGGAATTTATATAAAACAACTGATCTTTTAATATAAGTACGAAAATTAACTATTCATTTCATACACTTTTTTATCAGTTAAACTTTTTTTTGTTTCCATAGTGTAGTGGTTATTGCATGTTTCTCACACGCGCAAGGTTTCCGGTTTGATCCTAGGTGGAAATACAGTAATTTTTTTAATAATTAATTTGAGATATGCAGTGCACAATATATACTGTTATATATCCATATAAACATGTTCCTCGCATCACGTATACCGCAAAATTCAACAACACAACCAGCCCTAAAACATGATACATGTTAACAAAAATAAACCCTTATTACTGTCAGGTTTAGATACATTTTGAAATCACATTTAGGCAACATTTTTGGACTATGAAATGGTCTAACCTTGATTAAAACCAAATCATAAATAATATCTATGCAGATTTTAGAAAAAAAAAATCAGTGTGTGTAATTGCTTGCCCAAATAACCAGCAAAAGGCAATCCATCAAAAAATCAAACATTGTCATGACACACTTATATGTAGGAGCGATGAATTCCTAATTTCAACAAGATTTCAAATCCAATTAAATTTTTTTTATCTAATCTGTAAATTGTCTATGAATGACTATCACGTAACTTTAAGGTTATAAATTAAACAATTATCAGATTAAATGTACAAGAATAATTTTCATGACATTGATAAATCAATGAAATTTATTACTTGTCTTCCCTTGTAAACAATATTGTTTATTAGTAGGTCAATGTTTTCAATGCTATAAGGAATTAAATGATGTATGGCTTGTTGCAGGGCTGTAGACAAGTTTTATCTATAGTTATTACTCCTAACAAACATGCAGAAAACCCCCTTTTTCTAAGGTCATGTATATAGACTTTTACAAGGTGATTCTTTATAAGCATTGCTAGACAATTCGAAGTGTTTTGTGTAGTGATGAAAAATACAGCTAATTTACAGTAACATTTCACTGTTACACATTATAGTGGTAATAGGTTATTGTCAGCTGTTACCAGCTGGCAGTAACTGTGGTGTTAATAACACAGCTTGCTGTTATATTAATGATTTAAAATTTTTTCTTCTTCCTTCCAGAATCATAATTAATATTATACCTCTTACATTCATTCGTTACTTTTTGGCTGTGCAGGTTATTTTTTGAGCCAGGCTTCTGTTGTGTTCGTAGATTTTCCACTTGGCTACAAAGCTTATTGTGCATCTTCCTTCATAGTCAGCCTTCTCAATTGTATTTTAGATAAATTTTTAGTTGTCATTCTGTTTCTTCATCTATCTCTCACAATATGCATAGGGATTCAAATTATTTACTGTTCAAAAGCTGCCAAAATCATATGCTGAGCCATTTTGTCAGTTGCACCACATTTCCTATAAAGAAGATCTGGTATTTAAAGTCCCATTTTGTATAGATTACTGCCAAACTTTCGTGCCCCATAACTCTCCACAGACCTGACCTTTTCAGTCTAAGGGCATTGCCTAACAAGATTTTTTAAGTATCTTCTTTGACTGTAAAAGGCCATCTGTTCTCTCTCAAGCCATTTCGTGTTCTTAGACAAGCCTACATGGTACAGTATAAAATACTCTACATGCAGGTTTTGGGGCAATAAAAGGGCTTTGTAGCTTCTACTCTGTTATACCCTGGGACCTGCAATAATGAACTTTGTTGGTTTTCACCAGGATTGTAATGACCACTAAAAATTTCACACTATCTTAAGATTGTAGTTATGGTTTGTAGACTTATTGACGCTTTACTGTCACAGTATATATATATATATATATATATATATATATATATATATATATATATATATATATATATTGTGGACTTTTGCATTCCATTTCTATAAGTCTCCTAGCACTCTGTAGGGCCAATGACTTTCACCTGATTCAGCACATTTAGGGTGTAACGAAGTCCATTTATCTTTGACATGACATGGTACCTCAAAGTCAATAATATATTCATCTGGTCTTGCAGATGATACCTTACCCATCAAACAGAATAACAATTATGTTGCATGTTTTTTTTTTTTTTAATTAATAATGTATAAACAATATAGATTTTTAACAAAATTAAGATTTTCTGTATGATACTCTAGTTTTTAGATCATAAAGATGATCTAAACATAATACAATCATAAACCAAAAGCAAGTATATTTCTAAATTGCTTAAAATTATCATAAAGTAATTTAATTAAATTTATTTTATTAGAATTTTCATATTTCTAATATTTTATATTTCATTTCGTATTTTTACTTATATTTTAATATTTCATTCTAATTTTAAAATAATATTTATTTTGCACACTAATCTTCAGAACATTATAAAAATAATAGATTATTGTGCAGTAAAGAACACTGTCAGTTACCTATTACCATTGAGATACCTAACATGCCTTGCCCTTCATCAGCCTCCTCCTTCTGTACTATGTACTATGTGAGTACTATGTCTGTACTATGTAAGTACAGACCATGGTGTAGTTAATTTCATTCCAGTTCATTGGTAAAGTCAGAAAAGTAATACTATTTTTTCATAACCTAGTACTGTGAAAAAAGCTGTACTTTGATAGTAGTGCTACCTTATTACACTATATACAGTATTGCCCATTTTTAGCTCTTGCTTGTAATTATTGACAATTTTACAGTATATTTTATCCTGTAAAAACAAATATACCAAGAGTTTCAAGCAATAAGTTTCAGTAAGAAGTATTTGTTTACATCTGTAGGCCTCTTCAGAGAAACTAGAAATTAAACAGCAAACATTACATAACATGAAGTGTTATCCACAGGCCTCATATAGGAGTATATCTTCATACTTGTAATAACAAAATTCAGATAAATATTTACATTACACACACACATATCATATATATATATATATATATATATATATATATATTATTATTATTATTATCTGTGTATAGACCCTGTTGGACTCCGCAAAGCACTCCGACTCATGTCTTGCTCCTTCTAATCCTCCACACCTCCATCATCCTGTCCCCATGGATCCTCTTCCGCTCCTCCTTCCCTGCTCTCTTTGGGATTTCATTCTCTGGGACCTTCCAACCGAGCATCTTTCTCCTGTATGCGTTCCTGTCTTCAACGTCTGTTGAGTCTATTTCTGCGTCATGTAGGTCTATTCTGACTTGTGCGATCCACGATGTTGTTGATTTGACACCTTGTATATACTTAAGGATTCTGTTGGCAAGTCTCGTTGTTGGGAGTCTACTGATGTGTCCATAGAACCGAAGCCTCCTTCTTCTGATATCTGCTGCCAGGTTCGATATCTTCTCTGTGTGTCCCATTGTCATGTCACTGATAGTCATGGCATGGACAAAATCTAAACCTGAGATCTTAACTGAAGTTCAGATAATTTATAACAAGAATTAAATAATAATTTTTAAAATCATGAAAGTATATTGCATTATTTATGCACTAGTTAAATTGTCTTCTTCTCCAACGCAAACGAAATTTAATTTACCAAACCAAACCAAAGTACCATACACAATTTAAGTTGTTAAAAATATTTGTAAAAATCAGCATTCTGAACAGTTGTACTTACAAAATTATCTACAGAGGGCACTCACTGACAGACTTAAAATGTTTTCTCCAGAGATACAAAATAGAATACAATGAAATTTGGCTCCACCAGTGGTTCTTAGTGCTCACTAAGCAATCAACTGTACAACTAAACCTCGAAGTTCTAGTTTAACAGACTGGTGCCCTTCATAAAATCCAGCAATCCGCTGACTAGCCCATCCTGTTGGAGATCCTCAGGATCTTGGAAGCCAAACACTCTTCTCCTGTTAAAAAGAACCTCACAGTCATATATTATGTGGCCTAGTTTCATTTTTTTATGTATAATCTAACACATGTTTCCATGGTACATTCCTATCCTGCTTGTGTACACCCTCGGACCACAGTGCTCCGTAATGAGCCTTGTGGTTTTCCTGAATTGTGCTCTGCCAAAGATATTTGTTGTCCCTCTACGTCCTCCATGAGGGACCTTTCTTAAGCGATGCTTGCTATGATGCCCATGAAGGTTGTCCTATTTTGTCTAGTGTTGCTTGTTTATCCACCTGTTGATAGCAGACCCAGCCAACTACAGAGAATCCCTAAAGCCAGCTTGGATCCAATAAACTCACATGCAGATTCCAATCAGTTTGCCTCTTCATTGCCCTAAACCCCTTTATGTCTCGGAACCCAGTGAAGAGTTTCCTAGGGACAGAGCGTTGAGGTTCTCCCAACACTCCCAAACCAGCTTGACTGAATTATGGGAACCGCAAGTGCTTTTCTTGCTGCCTATTGGTGTAAACATGAATTCGAGTATTCTTGAAAGCTTGTCTTAACAGTCATTAATAGTGATTACCTCTGCCTGGAATATTGTCCCACGATAAAAACCCTCTTCACACTGTCTCAGGCAATCTTGTAACCATTGGTATACCATACCATGTCTCCAGAGTTTTCCAACACATGATCTTCCTTCTCAAATATCACCTTGACATCGAAGGATCTAGAAACCATGTGTTGTTTGACCATCCGATCAGTACCCTTTTTGAAAATTGGGTCTCTAATCTTTATGTTATGATTATACTATGTAGTTAGGATTTAGATCACAGGCTTCCAACTGGTGGGCAACAGAGCCACTTTTTGTGACTAGCAATAGTTTTTCAAAAAATAAGTTTTTTAGATCTCAAGAAAATTTATTTTTTAAATTAATAATTTTCATATGACAAAATCAGCAAATGAAGTTGATAAAGAATTAATAGGGTGCAGATTTTTCATTGCTGCATATTTTGAGATTAGCAGCAACAGTCTGTTGGTAGATTCAGGTTATCAACCATAGCACTCCCAGTAAGACGTCTTTATGTTCATTTTACTGCATTATTAATTTGAGTTTGTCTTACAGTTTATTATTTTTTTAAAATTTTTACCATATGTCAAATATGGTACAAATTATCTGACACTGTTCAATTGTTCCAGTGATAATATTTCTTGTTTATTTTTAATTTCACTCTTTATGAAATTATAACTATGCATATTATTTCACACTGGTACCCCTGTTCTATTTGAAGAATTTTAAGAAAATTCTTAGGGCCAATTTTTAAAGTACAGCTTGCAATCATAATTAAGCTTTCTAATGTGACCTTCGAGCTGCTATAATTTGGAAAGCCTGGAGTTAGATTATATTACACATAATTATTTAGTTCTTAAGTATATCTATTTACGTGGTTCAACAGTAACAGTGTAAATGTTCTAAAAAAAACATTTACTTCTAAAATGCTTTTACTTCTAAAAACAAAAATTTGTTTAGCTATGATGCCCATACTTTATATGCTGCCAGTTAAGTTAGACTCATGAGGACCAGAGATCGATGTTAAAGTTAAGAATAAAGCAACAGCAATAACTGTGTCTTCAACCAATGAGGTGCGCTGAGCTGCTCAGAGACATGGCAGACTGACCAGTACCTTAACTACATCAACCACCTAGTCCTAATTTTTTAAATTTATTGATCATATAATTATCAACTAAAAGGTTAGTCAGTGTTGACTCTAGTTGACTCTGATATTTTTTAATTCGAGAGAAAGCATTTATTTTAAACTGATATTTTTGCTTTTAGGTTACTCCCTTACCTTTTGCACTTCAGATTAGTGTTACAATTTTTCAACTATCAGAATACACAGGTAAATAAAGTTGAGACTTTATCTCAGCAGACAAAATGAGCAATTAACAGTGTTCAATTAATTTATAAAATACCCAAGTTTTTATTATACATGAACAGCTATAAAAAATTAAGTTAAGAATAAATATTCAAGTGTCATTGTTCTTGTGATGAGAAGTTAAGTTATTTACAAGAGATCTGAACACTTCTGCTACTGGAGAGTCTGGTTGTGTGGTCAGCACACTCTTGTGAGGTGTTTTAGAAACACGTGGGTCTATCGGCAGTGTTCCCAAGAATGGTACTTTCGCCAGTTCTGACAATAAAAACCTCCGCCACTAGAGAAGATGTTGGTACATTCCTGAAAAGAAAGGAGATACATATTACTTGAGCTTTACACAAACTTTCCCACTTTAAATTTGTATTATTTAAAAAGGAGTTTTAAATGTATTAGGTACATGGTGCCATTGATTGTAAGAAACTAAATACGCTTGCCAAAAATAAGTCAAATAGAACTAAAATAAAACCCTTAAGCACCCAAACAAAACATACAGCCACTGACAAAAAAAATCAACAAGAAAGAAATCTAAAAATCACCTAACTGGTTAAATAGGTATTACAGAAATGTTGGTCATGTATATAGAAAAAAACAATGCAGCAAATTTTAAAAACAGTTATATTTCATAACTAAGTCAGAAAAACAAACCTTATTGCGGTTACAGGATATTTTTTCAATATACTTCTAAACTGTGAATTTCGTTTTTTTCAGATGTGTAATAAATTTGCAGTCTGGTCAGTCTGCTGCGTCTCTGAACTGCGCGCCTCAAGACTCTTAGTTTGAGCTGCAGTTACTCCCATTGCTGTACTCTTACCGTTAATGCTTATCCTTCATCTCCATTAGCCTAACTGACATGGCTTAAAATATTGATGTTGAGAAAAAAATATCAATTTAGGACACTGATTTCAGTCGTGATTCTTTATAGTAAAATCTGATGAACCAAATAAAAAACATTTTACCATTTAGACTGTCCATTTTCCTTTTTAATATTTCTTGAACTATAGTTTTTAGAGAGATGTACATTTAACTGTATTTTAAGATTAAACCTGATTTGAATCAAAATCATTAATTAAGAGCTGTATTTTTCTAGGAAATAATATTTTCCATTATTTTTTTTAAAGACATCTGGGCCTTAAAATTAGTGCTTAAATAGAATGAATGCTGATAAATTCTTTAAGCCTCTAGCGTCGTGCACTAAGCCAGTTTGTTACGTAAAGTTACTCCACTCTTCTTACTAAAATCAATTAAAATTAGAGACAACAATCGCTTGTTCAACCAAGCAAATGCAGCCAGGTCGGTTCTAAAAGCTATACTTGAATGAACTGCCTGGTTCACTCTTCAACTAGCTCAACAAGTGACCACTACTGCTGTCCCAACCATGTATAGTGATTTAGTACATGCATTTTCACACATTACTGTTTTTTTCTGAAACATGTTGAAACTGGCACCTCTAGTCTCATTTGAAAAGACAAAATCCGGCATTCAATGTTGTATCATTTTTTTTGTTCTATACACATAACAATATTAAAGCAATACACTCAAATGTCTAGTTCTATTAGGCAGTGAACCTCTTTCTGACTGCACTGATTGTCATGACTGTACAGTTCGTTTGGATGGCCCAGACGTCTTGTCAGGATTTAAGCCAGGTAGGTCTACTAAACAATATTTGATTGTGTAATAAATAGTACTGTACTACATGGATCAGTCCTCTGAAAAGAGGGTATAACTGAAGGGGTAAAATTTGCTGATTTGTTTTAAAACAATTATTTCAAATCAGATATGATTACTTCAGTTATTAACTTCTTATCCAAATATACAACACAGCTAATATTTTATAAAAGTGAACAAAATTACACAGAGATAAAGCTGATGTGATTTTAGCACGTGAAAGTGCAAACACATTTGCGAAAATTAGTTATGAAGTCCTTGTTTGTACAGATAAAAGAACTTGTTTTCAACAATCATGTATGTATAGGCAGGTATTTTTAAATTTTGAAATTCATAGCATGCAAAAAAGAACCCTGGCCACTTTTCAAAATCTGATTTTCCTATCATAATCAGTTAGAACCAATCTTTACACTGATTAATCATAATAAAGTATTATTTAAAATTTTCTCATTTTCACACACACAGATACAGATCAATAAAATGAAAACCATGAACCTTAATGTCAGTCTGCATATGTTCAAAGCCGAACACTATCAGAATTTACTAATTTAAATTAAATTCAGCATATCTTAGGATGACATTTTAAATTTAGGAACTATTGAATAAAATTGGCTTATCAGATTTCACTAAAATTTTTGTCATTATTTATATAAAATGTCACAACTCTAATCAATGTACTAAAATTAAATATAACAAAATTTATGATTCAGGTGTTAATATGAAAAAGAAATATTTTAGGATTTTTGTCGATAGCTCTTGGAACAGAATTTTCGAAATATGTTTTTGCTGTTTTTTCCTTTCAAGCTAAAAAAAAACCTTCAAAGATTATCACCACAACCTGACCCCTCTAACACTGAAAAATATACCAAAAATTAAATTTACAGAAAAAAGTAATAAAATTAACAAAATACAACAAAAATATATACACTAGTTGATATATACATCAGTTGATGGTAAAAGTACTATTCCTCAACGTCGTCTGTAAAAAAATTCCCAAATGAAATATATAATGCAGTGTAACCTTCATAATCTTATAAATGAGGCTAATAAGTTAACAACAAGTTAATTGTCACTATTTACTTAATGGGGTTCAAAATGACAGTTACAGGGTTGCAGTGTTACGACAAAATCATTTACTTAATGCATTAAAACATTTTTTTATATCTTGGAAATGTTGTGACATAAATATATGATTAGCAAAGTGTTCATTTCTAAAAGGCGTGTCAGAAGTAGGCGTATTTGATGATTAAACATCATGAATTCTGAAGGTGGTATTCATAGAATGTCTTGCTTTCAATATTTGCATGAAAATGCCACTTAGATGTTAGGTTATGGCTGATTAGGCAAATCTTTGTTTTGCGTTATGTATTATCAAAAGAAGATACTGGGACTGGCAAACGTCATTATCAGTACAAAGCAGAGCCAAGCAACACCACTATGTCTAAAATAATGGTACTTTCTACATAACAAGCAAACAAATAAGACAGAAGAAAAAAAAATTGAGAAAGATGTTTTATACGTGCACCCAAACACACAAACAAAAAAATGAGAAAGATATTACATTTGACTCTTGTGAATAAAGTGGGCCTTACTCGAACCTTGATTTGAGAGTATTATTCAAATATTTTTTAAAAATTTGTTTACATGAATTTTATTTATTATTTTTTTGTCAAATGTCATTTCTATATATAAGAAAAAAAAATTTTTAATTTCAGAACATTTTGAAATTATTTTTACTACTTTTAGTTGTACAATTTTTACTTACATATTTTATCACAGCATATTCAGACATTTTAGAATGGCTATATAGTATCAAAAATTATATTTGCTTATATTGGGATCAGATTACCAAACATTCAAATTACCAAGGTTTAACCATATTTTGAAAACAATACATTCAAGTAATAATTTAAACAGTACAAATTCTTACCGAGCAAGTAGGGCACACAAAGCCACTCATGTTCTCCAGGATACCAATAATTGGAATCTTAGTTTTGCGACAGAAAGTTATTTCTTTCCTGACATCCTCTATTGCAACAGCCTGCGGGGTAGTTACGATTATGGCTCCATCGCAGTTTAATGTTCTGAAATGGAACAAATTGTTTTATTATAATTTTTTTATGTAAAAATTTTACTGACTGGACCACTGTTTACAAAAACTTAATTCGTTTTGTCCAAACTGATTCAGATCCACTAGGCTATATTTAAAATTAAGTAGTTGGAGTATATGTACGAGGTTTGTCCAATAAATACGCGAACTAAGGTCATAAAAACTTTATTTTACAAAATTTCATCTACATTGATTTTGTCCCCTTCAAAATACTCTCCATTCAATGCTATGCACTTATCCCATCTTCTTTTCCACTCTTCAAAGCACCCTTGGAAGTCCTCGGAAGTCAGGCTTTTCAGTCTCCTCGTCGTTTCTTGTTTTATTGTGTCCACAGCTTCCCAATGCTGTCCCCTCATCACATTTTTGCATTTAGGGAATAGAAAAAGTCGCGCAGGGGCGAGGTCCGGTGAATAAGGGGGATGATCAAGGACAGTGATTGAATTTTTAGCCAGAAACTGGCGAACAATCAAAGCCGAATATGCGGGTGCATTGTCTTGATGAAGAATCCATCCATCGTTTTGAGTCAAATATGGTCGCACACGACGCACTCGATCTCTCAAACGCTTGAGAACGTTAAGGTAGAACTCAGAATTTACTGTTTTTTCCTCAGGAAGGAATTCATGATGAACAACACCTTTGATATCAAAGAAAACCAGGAGCATGACTTTGATTTTTGATCGGCTTTTCCTTGATTTTTTTGTTCGAGCTTCACCTGTTGCTTTCCACTCCATACTTTGCGATTTCGATTCAGGGTCATACTCGAAAAACCACGATTCATCACCAGTGATAACCCTATTTAAGAATCCAACATCATTTTCCATGGAATTTTTCCAGTCAGTAACACATTCGACTCTTCTCAACTTTTGATACGGAGTCAGCAGTTTTGGCACGATTTTCGCACAAACCTTTCTTAAGCCCAAATGCTCGGTTAAGATTGTGTGCACTGTTGATTTTCCTAAATTTAGTTCTTCAGCTATCATTCGGACAGTTTTTCGGCGATCAGTAAGGACAAAACGCCGCACACGATCAATGTTTTCATACACACAAGAGGTTGAAGGTAGTCCAATTCTTGCATCATCCGTGGCGTCTTCTCGACCTTCTTTAAAGCGCTTAATCCACTTGAAAATGGCTGTTTTCTTCATAGCATTATTACCATAAACAACTCTCAACATTTCAGCAATTTCTTGGTAATTTTTACCAAGCTTTACCAAAAACTTGATGTTAATTCGTTGTTCAGTGAATTGGTCAATTTCCATATCGACGAACAAAAAAATAATGCAAAACTAAAAATAACTCTACTCGCAAGATCCGCACAGCATAACGTTCTGCCAAGCACTGACGGCTCATTGGGTCCCAGACAACACGTGAGGCCAGTGGGCGTGGCTTAACTCTCCGTAATGGCCACCATATTTGACCAGTTCGCGTATTTATTGGACAAACCTCGTATACCACAAAAATTTGAGTCTAATTTGTTTTTTCATTAACATATGATTACAGGGTAAAAGTTATTATAGGGTATCAGATCTTCATGGGCTAAGAATAGAAAACAATTGGTATTATTTGTTTTCCATTATAATCAATGTATAGAATACTAACCTAACATTTTCCATAACAGTGATGTGTTCATCTGATGTACCAGGTGGTGTGTCTATGATTAAATAATCCACATCTTGCCAATAAACATCTGTTAAAAACTGTTTAATCATTCCTGTAAAAAAAAATTGTTTTTAATCGAGTTTATCTACTGGATCCAAATGTAAAATCTAGGGACATGTTATTCTATAGGGTGTGTTGCAACTTAGTCGGTGAGATGGTTGACATTACTCTGATCTTTATATGCAGGTTTAATTGTATATCTTCAATATATGTCAGCTTCATATATATATATATATATATATATATATATATATATATATATATATATATATATAGTTCTTACTAATATACTACTATAAAGATCTTAAGCCAAAGATCTTACAGACAAAATCTACGGTAAGTTTTTAAAATGTAATTTTTTTTTATTAAACTAAAGCAATAAATGGAGAGGTACTAATGAAATGACATGATGCTCACCTGTTTTCTTAGGTCCTCTCCAAACTACACTGTCATTCTTGCTTTTCAAAAGGAAACCAATCGACATCACAGCTAGTTTTTGATTTGTGTCAGCAAATATTGGAACCCAACCTTCAGGACACTGATGTACCTCTTTATCTTCTATGTTCAAAAGGTAAGGTACACTTGGTCCACACAAGTCTACATCAAGAATTCCAACCTACAAAATATATGGCGTGAAGTTAACTCAACATTTATGTAATTTATGGTAATTACAATATTACTATCTTAATTTGAAATGTTTTAAAATTAAAGTAGGTTTTACAAGAAAAAATATTTTTTAAATATTATTACTTTATTATTGTTGATATACAAGATCACTGAACTTAAATTCTGTATTAGCCTCTTTACATATGTTGGCTGTTATATTCAGCAGACACTTTAAGTTATCAAATTTACACTAAAGTTATAATGATAATTAACCCTACTCACATTACTAGTTAAGGTATTTGTAACCTTAAATTACTATTACTAAACTTATGGCTTTTGAATATTTTCTTCTTTTATAACATACTTTATTATTAAATTAGTAGTTATTCAACTGCAGAAGTTTAAATTTCTTACAATAATTAATGAATGTATGCTATTTTTAATTATATTGTGATGTCATAGCTGATTACATTGCATTGAACTTGTATGATTTATTACGCTAAGGTCACCAAAAGTTAAATTCAAATGAAGTAGTAATCTTAAGTGTGTTTTCACAATCTGACTGTCAGTATTGTGTTGGTCCCTTTCATTCGAAACTGTATTATGTTTTTCATGCACAAAATGTTTGTTTATTTTTTTTAATTTTGATTATTAATTACACACATTTAATTAATCGTTTTCATGATAAAAAACATGTTTTCTATTTTTTCTCAGTTTTTTACATTATGTGTACCACTTTTCTTTTCCACTTTTTCCGTAGTTTTCTGAGCTTCTCGTAGTTTCCGCACTTTTATATTTAATATTATTACTAACAAGCATTTAATAAAGCATTTTGGTGAAAAAATTACAAAAATTGACAAAAGGTGCTTTAATGTCACATTTACTTGTTAATTTAAGGTAATAATAAAACCTTACCTAATTTGTTTTCATTGAAAGAAAGGTTTCTCAATAAAATGGTACCAAATTGCAAAAACTGATGTCAAAACATTTTTTTTTGCTAACAATAACCGAATTTATTAAAGTGCAGTTTTTTACTTCATTATAATAATTAGCAGCGAATGAACATAACCTATACAACATACAGTACCTTATAACCTGATTCTAATAATGCAAGTGCAAGTTGTGTGCTAACAGTTGATTTACCAACACCGCCTTTTCCAGAAAGGACTAATATAACGTGTTTTACGCCCGTTAACATAACGATTCCTTATACTACTTTATTAAAACAATCACTTTTTCTCTTAACCTTCAATAGTTTAAACGATAATGTTTTTATTCGAGTTGAATTGCAGATGCAAATGCAAATTGCATACTCACGCACAGATAAGAAATGTGGAGGTGACTGTGGTGTAATTCAATAACAGCTGACTTTCAATCTTTGCCCAACTACAACTACCAATTAGGAAAAAGATAAAATTATTTTATCAGCTGATTTATACGAAACCATGGCAACCGTTAACTACTAAATGAAAACAACATTTGACATAGTCAATCAAAATTTATAAAGAGCATCCAATAGAAATTACACTATAAAAATGGTAAGGACATAATTATACTTAATTAACACTATACATTTTATTTTTTGTGGATTTAATATTGTCTAATCAATTTTAGAGGCTAAAGTAACAAATTAACTTCAGTAAAGTGATTTTTAATTTTAACAATAAGGTTGTAATCTAATTTTATAGGACACTTAAATGTTTAAATATAAACATTTTCATATTTCAGATTTTGTCTCGAATGAAACCAGCTGTTGGAGCAGCTCCTTCATCTGAACAGCAGAATGTAAACAAACAAATTCCAACCTTAGAAGATTTTTTAGCCAAAAGAGATTATTCTGGAGCAATCACTGTTCTTGAAGTATGTAATCACTTTTGTGATTTTAATTTTTAACAAACAATTTTAGTTTGGGAGCTATCAGCAAAAATCTAAAACTTTACCACTTGAAGCCCTAATTTTTCATAATCAATCATATAATTTGCTAAAAATTAACTTGGTCATATATTTACTTTTATACATGTAATTCAGTTCAGAATACATTACCAAATTTTAAACAAAATTATGATTTTATGATTAATGTAGTCTGTTAAACAAATTTGAAAAGTTATAGGGGCATATCTTTTACATTTTTCTTACTATTATCTTTAATAACTTTTATATGGAAATTTTTGACTATACACATGTTTTTTTTAGGCCATTGGTGTTGTTTAAATAATTTAAATTAATAATAAAAATAAGAAAAACCTTGATAAGAATTTTTAATTTTAAAAACCATATTCATTTATTGAATAAATTAATGAATTCCACCAACTAATGGGACCCTTTGTATTTATATTGGTGTGCCTATTACTGCTTGTACATGTGTTATTACACATACACACACACACACACACATAAATTATTAGCAAATTATATGATTGATTTTGAAAAATTAGGGCTTCAAAGTGGTAAAGTTTTAGATTTTTGCTGATAGCTCCCAAACTAAAATTGTTTGTTAACCCTTAACTACTACAAGCGGTCTGACAGACCGCATGAGAAGTTTAATATTATAAAATCCCATAATTCCCATACTGCACAACCTGGTGCCTGCTCCTTCAGTACCTTCAGACGTTGTTCTCTTATCAGTAGTATATTGTGTTGTAATCGTCTAGTTGAGTGACCTTTGTGAGTTATTAATAGATCGCGGTCTGTTAGGCGTATTGTAGTACTAATGCTATCTTAGCAGCGGTCTACCTGACGTGTTGTAGTAGTTATGTGATAGTTTTTAATATAAATCATTATTTATTTCTTTATTTTTAATAATATAAATCATTACTTATTCTTTTATTATAATTATTTAATATTACTTAGTATATTTGAACTGTCACAATGGACTTTGGCGCTTAGCACATCAACTTCTCAGGAATTAAGGAGGAGTAATAAGCAAACTACTGAACGAATACAAAACCCATTTAGATATTCTAGTCAGTTTGAAGATCTAGTTTTGATGCCTTGGAAGAAGAATTAGATGACAGTGACCAAGACCCGATTATACAGAAGTGAGTATCATGCTACAGATTCAGAGCAAAGTGATACTAAAAATGAACCTGTTAGAGACAGTGAAACTCGCAGGAATGAACTGATTTCGATCAATATTGATATTCAAAATAATATGAGGAATATAGAGGAAAATGCTGCACTAAATAATATATCTGATACTGAAAAAGAGGAAGGCAACAGGAATGATATATTAACAAATAATGTGAACCGCCAACCGGGCAACAATATTTACTACTTGTATTGTACAAATCCTATAGGGATACTGCAGATATCACTAGACTAGACTTTATGAAAAATCTGGCGAAGTCATTAGTGATTCCATTATTACAACGGAGATTGGATAGAGGTCACCATATCACGGAAGAAACAGAGCTTGCCATCAAGCGTCAGAATCCACCTGCAGTAATTCAATTGGATGTTTTCGAAGTCAGGAAGACGTGCTACACTGTCCGCCCCGCCTCAAAAGAAAAACTCAGTATCCCTGTTGTGTTTGTGGAAAACCAATATGTTTACAGTGTGCCAAAAAAATCTGTATTAAGTGCAAAAGTGATCATGACAACTAACAGCTGCTGATGCTCAGGTTTGCACTCTATTGTAATTTTTCATATCGAACTTTCAATTTGTTTACAATTTTAGTAGTTTTGTTTACTTTCATATTACATTTTTATTCAAATAATTTATCAATATTTCATGCTTTTTATTATTTACATATTTATCATTACAAATAAATATTAATAAAGTGTAAATAAAAATATTATGTCTTAGGAATCCTCGTTTTCTTTCTATTTCACAAAAAGTTTCAAATTTTGAAAAAGGAAAAATAAGGTTATGGTATGCATTAAATAAAGTAATGCTGTTTATTTACGTTCTGTATACTATCAACTATTAAAAAAATACAATTTCAAAGAAAAAATAACAACTTTTTATATGTTTAGAGACATTTTTAGAAACAATGTGCAATTTTGAAACAATTTTTCAAAAATTATAAATAAATATAAGTAATGAAAAAAACCACATTTCTACATATTTTGTTAATTTATTAGATATATAAAAGGTTAAAATTGGTTCAAACATTTAAATTTAAATTGATTTTTTTCAAATTTTAAAAAAAGCGGTCTGTGAGACCTCATGTAGTAGTTATGTGCATAATTCACTTTGTAGTAACAGAGGGTTAAACAATATATATATATATATATATATATATATATATATATATATATATATATATATATATATATATATGTATGTGTATGTGTGTGTGTGTGTGTGTGTGTGTGTGTGTGTGTGTGTGTGTGTGTGTGTGTGTGTGTGTGTGTGTGTGTGTGTGTGTGTGTGTGTGTGTGTGTGTGTGTGTGTATGTGTATGTGCACACATGCACGCTTTTGTATAAACATTTTTCTTTTTAGTGTTAAATTACATACTTTATATACATAATTTAACAAATTGCACTATATAAGTAAGACAAGCAGGAAATTCAAACCAAAATAATTACACATATTTTTGTATTGAACATCAAATATAACATAAAAACTTTCATATTGTTTCAATTATTTGAAAAAAAGCATAACAGTTGAAGCATTTGATATTTAAACATTTATTTCCCTAGAATTTCTTAAAACAGAATCATTTAACACTAAACTTATGAATATGAAGTTTATTCATATTATATGAAGTATAATTCATACTTATAATTATATGAATTATAATTATAATTCATACTTCATAATTATATGAAGTATAATTAAGATAATTGAAAAATACATCTTCAAAATTATTCTTGAAAACAATAGAAAAACAATTGTTTTTGTATTTTTCAACATAATCTACCTTTGCCAAGTGTTTCTCCAACTTTTCTATAGTACCATTTTAACTTTCCATAGTGGCAAGTGAAGTCAATCTTTTTTGGAACAAGGAATTTTTTATAATTTTCATTTTGGAAAAGTTCTTTTACCATTGGTATTGGTAATCATTACTGTATACATTATAAAGCTGTCATGATATTATGAAATTTAGATTGAAGATTCTTTTCAAAAAACATGTTTTAAAACTGTTTCCTGTTCCTATCACCTATTACTGTGCCACTGAAATATTCCGATTAATATACAGCTTGATTTGAACCATTTCATCTCCAAATTCTGTTTCAATATTGCGAAAGTAATTTTTTTTTAATCTAAGAACTTCCTCTTTTGTCATTCAGTATCACCTACTGAAGGAAAACCACAAAAAAGCAAACAATAAATAAATTTTGTGTTAGTTTCATTTCATAAATGATGCTGGGATGATTTGAAATCCTGGCAAAACACATTAACTATTAGAGTATTAGAGTAAGATTAATTTTAAAAGAAAGGTGCTTTTACATTCACAAAGTATATTTAATGACATGAAGTTTGAAGCATTAATATGATTTAATGTTTTAAACTAAAAGTTGAAACAGATGGTAAAGAGCAAAAGCATTTCTTGCTACCCCATAAATATTTGGGCCTGCATGCCTACTTTTAAAAAATGGTAATTCAGTTTTGAATTCTGTCATGAATGAAACTGTAAAGATATTTATGTGGTTTAATAGCTTAGAGACAAACACTATATTTGCTTATTTGGCATGAATTACAAAAGACTTTTACATTGGTTTTTGAATCTGCCTGCAAATAAGCTTAATTAATCAGTTTTGTTTTCTTGTTCAGTTTGACCAGAACAGTGGGAAAGGAACGGAATTGACGGACCAATGGTTAGGTTACTGTGCTTTCCACCTTGGCGACTACAAACGTGCTCTAAACATTTACCAAGCTCTCAGTCATGGCCAGGCAGTGTCCGGAGATATTCATGTGAACCTTGCGTGTTGTTTTTTCTTCCTTGGGATGTACCCACAATCAGAAACAGTTAGTAGTGTCTTTTTTTGCAAACTAATTGACTGTTTTTGGAAAGAAAAATCTGTATCGAGTTCCAAAACACTTGTCTGTCTGAAAGCAGTGTAAATTTAGTTATGAATACAAACCGTCTTATAGTAAAAGGTATTAGTATTAATATTTTGTCATAAATATTTTTTTAACATAGTGTTTTGGAACTACAAACATTCTATCATTAGGATAAAAAACTTTATGTTGCAATGTTATACAGTAAGGACACAGAGTTATACATACTACAACGAAAATAGTAGTACACTCTGATTCTTAAGGTGTCACTTTACACATGTTCTAAGCCATTCTGTTTTTATATATAATTTATTTTACAATTATAGTAATATTAGTTAATACTGAATTGAATTCTTTGTGTTATTTTTACTTTAATTTATTACTGAAATGTTGATACTTAGATCTATCATTAACCTACTATTTTGCCACAACAAGATATAATGAAGAAGGGATAATCTGCTCACATGATCCAGTAGTTAGTACCCAACAATTTATTACGATTACCTTATAATCAAAATTAAAAAATTGCAACTACTTGCTTGCTAATTCTAGCTTTTAGTTAAAGCTGTGATGTAAATGTTGTAGGACAATTATGTAGAACCTGGTAATATAATTATGTACTTGTACATCATTTGCAAGAGGAATATGTATTTTAATAAATATTATACTATATCTTTGAGGGTACGAACTTGAATTATTAAAAAAAATTGAATTATTAAAACGCTGGTATCTAATACACCTTGTTCAGTTTAACAATGCTTTGTACTACAGTAGTCTTGCTAATCTGACCTAAACCAGGCACGGCCGGGTCAGATTAGCAGGAAAGTCGGACTACACGGAGAACCATTAAAAGTGTTGAATTGAATTTATTACATTAAAAAACTTTGAATTACATGTATTATTACTAAATGTATTTTACTAAAACATAAAACAGCACACAGAATCTCATGTAATAAAGAGTAGTATGTCAAATCATCAATCTTGACGGAAAAAGTGTGTAATTATTTTTTGTTTACCAACTGTTTGATATTTTGGTGTAACGTATATAAGCATATATGTTATATATGCTAATATAATAAAAAATAGCAACAAAAAAATTAAAACAAAATAATATAAAACTTAATTTGAAATAATAACAGTTTTAGTAAAAAATTATTTAAAGAAAAGATGTCCGTGTTTGATATTAGACCACTCATATATTAAATAACTAAGTAATAATTTTAAAAACTTTATTTTATTTTATTTATTACACCTTCTTCAGGCATTGGAGAAGGCACCAAGCTCACGTTTGAAAACACGCCTAATGTTTCATCTCGCTCACAAATTGGGAGACGAGAAGAAGTTAATGGAACATCACCAACAGCTGCAGGACATCATTGAGGATCAGCTGTCGCTTGCTTCGATACATTACTTGCGTTCACATTATCAAGAAGCAATTGATATATACAAACGTATTCTACTGGACAACAGGTTAGAGTCTAATATGTAAGTTAGGATAACTAATCTACTAAAATCCCTTAATCCCTCTAATCTACAAGCAGCCACTATAGCTAAACCCCTAGGACAGAACAGAAAGTACTTCAGGGCCTCAAATACCTAAATGTATGTTTATACATATGTATGAGTGTTACATACATACATATTATAAATATGTGCTATGAGCAAATCAGATTTAAAGATTAGTAAAAAATAAGACTGTAATATAATATAATAATAGATAATTTTAATGCTGATTATATAATGTAATTGGAATTTCAAAAAAGGGTAAAATAAAGAAGAATACTTTTCAAAATTTGCTTCTAAAATATCAATGAGACAGCCGTGTGCTGCAATTATTTGAAGCAGAGATTTTCTTATAGAATTTTATTTAATTGTTAATGTGTGTTTTTCTTACAGAGCAAGAAGCATTCCTAACCAAAATCCTTCCATTCCAAATTGCTCCCAAGATGTGTTTCTTATCAACAAATTGTTGAAAGCAAAGTTAGTATTATTTACTGTTTAGAAGTAATGTAGAAGAAGTTTGTAAAAGTAGTTACAACAGAATATTTAGTCTGACTTCTGAAGTGCATTTATTTTAGAAATAATTTAAAAAATACTCTAGAAGAAAGAAGTTTATTTCTTCATTTCTTCCTCTCTTACTTATTATTGTGCTTTATCAAGTTGCGCTTTTGAGCTCCATCACAGATTGTTCTACACTATTCACTAACAAACTAAAAACATCTTAGAGTTAAATGGACTTACAAAATTGTCAGTAGACTTTTACAATCAGACACTGAAAAAATAAAATCAGACAAAAAACTTACACTGAACATTAAAATTGCTATTTTAACTACATTTTGTTATCATCAAAGAGTTTAAATTCAGTCTACAGCTAGGGTTTCAAGGACCACATTGAAAGACTTTAGCGTGATTGCAGGCTGCACATTTCATAAAATTGTCTTACATAAAAAATTCTTTATGAATTCCATTTTATAATTTTTGCAATATTTAAGTTTATTGAGTTTAATTAGTTTCAAAGAGCTACACAGTTATTTTTTATATAACTTTTCTTGAAATTTTCCAAAATATTTTTTTTCAAAAAACTTTTGAGGACTGCAAAAAATAGCCTCATAAGCATTTGTTGAAAACCCTTGGTCTACAGGCTCACATATTGTGGTTACATCATGTTCTTAATTATAATCAAAAAAACACTTACACTGAACGTTGAAATTGCTATTTTAACTACATTTTGTTATCATCAAATAGTTTAAAGTCAGTCTACAGCTAGGGTTTCCAACTTTAAAGGTTTCAAGGACTACATTGAAAGACTTTTAACGTGATTGCAGGCAGCACATTTCATAAAATTGTCTTTCATAAAAATTCTTTATGAATTCCATTCTATAATTTTTGGTATGTGGAAATTTATTGAGTTTAATTTGTTTCAAAGAGCTACTCAGTTATTTTTTATATAACTTCTCTTAATTATAATCATATTGTATCTCATTAATTAAGTCCGTTTTATTCTAACTACAAATACAATTTACCAATATCTTGTTTCTTTTTACTAGAGAGTATCTGGCGCTGAATGTGTACGTAGCGTTGTGCTACTATAAGCTTGACTACTACGATGTGTCACAGGAAGTTCTGGCCGTGTATCTGCAGAAATATCCCGACTCTGTGATTGCAATTAATCTCAAGGCTTGCAATCATTTCCGTTTATATAATGGCAAAGCTGCGGAAACAGAAATAAAGTCACTGATGGTGAGTTAGGTGACTGTGTCATGCAGTCACTGTTTGAAGGATGGTAAAGGCGGTTATCAGACTCCAGAAAAATTATTATTAAAACTAATAAATAACATTGCAACATAAAATTGCAATAATTATTTACAAATCATAATTTAAATATGTCTTTCCTTGTAATTGTAAAAAATGGAAATAGTTTTGGTGGCAAAGAAAGTATTTTTTTAGCCCTGTTCTACTCACAACCATCAACAAATAATGAAAGAAAAATGGATGTAAACGAACATTTATTGTTTGAAAAAAATGTTGACTTAAAGTACAAAAACAACATTTGATTGATTTTATACAAATCTATTGAGATGATGACAAACAACATATCTTGGAATACACCTGGACACCTAAGGACAACTATATTACCATACATTACATTACTTACATTAGTATACTTACCATACTCAAAAAATAAGAAAAGGGAATTCTCCAAGCCAAAAAAAATGTTGTGTAAATATTGCACATTGTTAAATCTAGGATTTACAGGAGGTTACAAAATATGTTCCACTTCAGAAGATGATAACAAACCCTTCAAAATTGTTTGATAAATTGCTGGTAAAGGTTGTACCTTGGGACCATTGGTAAGCAGTAGAATCAGGCAAAAGTTTCCTGAAAACAATTAAAAACCTGGAGAAGGAAGTAATTAATCAGATAAATAAACATAGACTTGCTACAGTAAAAGGAAAATGTGCATGATTGCAACCTATTTTCTAGATAATTCTATTGTTGTGAAAGCAAAATTTGCTTTTCATGACAACAGAATGATTTGCTTTTTATGGAGACTATGGAACGATTGATTAAAAAACACACTATCCCTATTAATGATGGCAATTTTAAAGAACTCTTTTATTCGAGTTCTAGGTGGTGACAAAATTTTGGAACAACACTTGGCTACATCGACCCCGAGAGCAACTTGTATTAGTAAAACAACACAAAATTGAACTCATTGAATGTATTAGTAAAGGCGAGTTCTTATAAATATCTTAAAAAAAAGTAACTTAGACTTGAGCAACTGTGTTGGAATAAAGACTGATGATTGCAATGTTATATTAACATCTTTGGTGCATATTAATTATTAACATTATTAATTATTATTAACATTATTAATTAATAACATCTTGGTGTTATATTAATATCTTTGGTGCAGTTAAAAATATCCAATCAGAAGCAAAATATGCCTACAGATCCTTGCCTATCTCTCTTCAGATCCTCGCTGTTTAGTGTGTAAGAAATGCAATAGGTATAAAAAAACATCTTTTTTTACAGGATCTGCTAAAAGAAACACAGTTTTAACAGATGTTTTGGAAAAGCAGCTCCTCGTTGTGTGAAGCAGGATGGGCGGAAAGGCACACAATGATCCTTTTGTTTCAAGCAAATCTTCCAAAAGTAATAACAGCTTTCTAGTAACACATCTGAATGGACAAAACTAGAAACTGTTTCTAAGGCAAATATACCACGCACATGTCTTATCAACACTGTGTTGATATATTGTTACAACCGTTTGTTTAACTAACATTCTATCATTGACACTTCCTCTGAGTAATCTTGACTCTGCAAGCACATTTTTGCAAGATACAGTACGACAATTGGATAAAAAAGAGCAACTTGTTCATGGATGAGTGAAGAGATTTTAGCAGGCATTGTATACATCGAGACATTTCTTCATGCATGAGAAAGTGACTCATATGTATGTTGAGAAATAAAACAGAAAATTATACTCTCTTATTTAAAAGTAAAAAAATTGTGTTTTGAGAATCTACTGTCAATCAATTTTAACAAATCTTAATATTTCATGGCCTCCAAAAAAAATTATTTTTTATGAGGATGTCAATGTTATTTTTATTTCTGCGATAACAGAAATATTTGTTGTTATTCCAGGATCAAAGTTCATCTTCTTTCAGTTTTGGACACGACCTGATCCGTCACAACATGGTCGTATTCAGAGGAGGGGTAGGGGCGTTGCAAGTGCTGCCGCCTTTAGTTGATGTTATTCCTGAGGCGAGACTAAACTTAGTGATTTATCATCTGAAACAGGTAGTGGACTTAGAGAAGAAAATCATTCCTTTAAAAATACAAAATGATTTACTTTCTATGCACACAAAATATTTAAAAAATATGATAATATTGAAAAAAAATTTATTTTTTCATATTAACAGATTTCACAACTCCATAAAAGTGTTTTTTTTGTCTGTCTTTGCATGTCTGTGCACACTACTGGAGATTAAATGAATTGACCAATTTTACTGGAAATTTGCATTTAGTTAGAGTTGGCGAGTACTACAATATAATTTTGAAAATTTTCAATTTTTATAGCCTTTTTTGTCAAAAAAATCTATAAAAAGTTATTTAAATTAAATTTTTTCAAAGTCAACTATAATGATTTTAATTAATGTTCATTACATCTATGAACACATATACTCATTATAAATATATTAAATTCTAGCAGTAAATATTACAACATAAAATTGTATCTTTATTTTATATCTAAATTTTTGTATATACGCCAGGAAGAATACCAAGAAGCCTACATGCTTGTGAAAGACCTAGAGCCTTCAGTTCCACAAGAATATATTCTGAAAGGAGTGGTGAATGTAGCCATAGGCCAGGAGAATGGATCTGTGAGTAACTGGTTTTTTGTTTTGTTACTGTAATAAATTTTAAGTTGAAATTGTGAAAATTCCAATTGTAGAACGTGAAAGTTTAGACACATTTTTGACTGACATATCAGCTGATAATTTTTTCATCATCATATAACATAAAACTCTCTAAGATCCTTAAGAAGAGTAAGAAATTGTTCACAAAATGAGGAAGGCTCTTCTAGAATGTCCTACCATTAATAACAAATATTTTTTTTTGGTGTTTAACATACAACTATTGTGCACACTTGGGCTAATAGACAATGGGATGATTTATAGCGTATGAAAATGCCAAGCCCTGGTCGGAAATCGAACCCGGGTCCTCGGGGTGAAAGCCTAGTACTTTATAATATAAGGGAGCATGTTTGGAAACAGCTTTAGACCTGTAAATTTTTATACAGTTCTATTTTAGCTTTTTATAGTTTTTAGGTGAAAAACATACTGAAGTCAAAATGCCATAGCGTGTACGTATATATAGTGTACAGGTGCAAGTAAGTTATCTGTATTGTCACGACCAACATTAGTGTGATTGTCAGTGCAAAAACAACAATACATAGGAATTGTGTTATACATCTACTTCTGCTTACTAACACTGAAAAACATCTATGCTAAATTCATGTACTTCTCTTCTGACTTTCAAATAGCTATGCCTGTGAACCTAGTTCACATTTCTCCTATAAACCAATAATCACATCTGATTGGTTCGCAGTGTTCATGTATCTTGGGTCTAATGTACGCTAAATTATCACATTTCTGACCAGATATTACTGCCAGTGCACCACATTGCATTTCCTGTACAGAGTAGCTTCATCCTGATTGGTGCATTCTTTCTATTAAAATTTTATGTATTTATGCAATTTATATGATTTATAGTTTATTTAAATTTCTGCTTCTATAAACATAATTATATCTTTAATGTATATCTAATAATACAAAATATAAATTATTTTAAAAAAAAATGTATTACTGAATTGCTCCTAATAAAAGTTTCATTTGCAGTGATATTTTGTGCAACATATTGTAAACATATGGAGATCTACGGAATAAAAAATATTATTTAGAGGGTTGAAGCAGAAAAAAGGCTGACAACCACTGGAATATTTCATACGAGAAAAGAAAAAAATTTGGATGCTAAAGCTTGTTTTAATATTTTTTTTTTTTTGTAAATTTGAAGGGATTTTTGTTATGCTTATGTATAATAAACATACTTTAATTGATTTTATAACTTTTTGTAATTTTGCTCTTTACTCGATTAGGTAAGTTTTTAGCGTAATATGACCATTATAACCATATAACCAGCAAATTAGGCTGTTCTGGAAAGGCTCCTTAACGGGTTTAATAATAAAAGGTTAACAAAAATATAACTCAAAATTTCTCATGCTCAATTATTTCCCACAAAACATCCAGTTTAGAAGCTAATGACAGAAAAAAATTAAAAATTAGAAAACTGTCCTAATTTATCAAAATTGGCACATCAAATTTTGGTCACATATTTCAAATTTGTCACAACATGAGTTATGAATCTTCACATATGACTGAAACTTTAGTAACAGCTGAAGAACTAATTTTCTTTAATGTAGGTCAATTTTCCGGCTTTTGTTGTCAGAGAATATGAAAAAATTTGTGTAATGTTGTTTTCATCAACTTTGTTGTACTTTCAGAGAGACCACATTAAAGTCGCCCAACAGTTCTTCCAGCTGGTGGGCAGCAGCGCAAGTGAGTGCGACACCATCCCTGGTCGTCAGTGTATGGCATCATCCTTCTTTCTGCAACGGCAGTTTGATGATGTACAACTGTTCCTCAGCTCCATCAAGAGTTACTACTTGAATGACGACAGTTTTAACTTCAACTACGCCCAGGTCAGTGCAGTCGTATTTATTGTTGTAGCCTAATTTTCAAGTTAGTTTATTTTCGTCTAGTAGGTTTATCATAAAGAAGTAAATAAAACATTAATACATTAAAACATTAAACTTTAATGATGTTAATATTTAACATCATGAAACACAAAACACTTTGTTTTCTGGTTAGAGAGGGTTTTACTTTAATACTTTTAGAGAATACCCATTGGAAAAAATAATTTTGGAATTGTCATCATTGTATAGGTCATCGAGAGCATGAATTGTGTATAGTTAGCACTCTAGTGTTTGAAATTTTGGTCTGTTTGATATGTACTTGGAAAAAATATTTTGCTAATAGTATGTAGAAGATAAAGAAAATGTTTAAAAAATCATACTTTTTAATCTAACACTTATTTTTAAAATCTGGTTTTACTCTCATAATCAGTGTTAAAATCTGCATATATTAGCATTTTGTATTCCAAAAGTATGAAATTGTTATGGTGAGCAGGGTTTATTAATATATTTGTTATCGTAAAAAATGAATATGTTAATGTATTTAAATATTCATGTATATAATGTTATTCAATGTTGATGATTTCCATTGATGGAAATTCGCTTTTCAGTAAAACGATCACATATGGGATGAATTTTTAATTGAAATAAGAACTTATCGTAATTACTTAATGCTTAACTTGTGTTGGCTTTCTTAACGAGCCTTCTCAAAGCAGTTCTATGCATAGCTGCTACTATCAAATTCCTAACATTTAACAGGGTTTTCATATCCTTTGATAAACAGTCAGTTTACGTCAGTTGGGATCACCCTGTTCCTCTCAATCAACCAACATTTCATTCATCAATTACTTTTCATCGGTTCTGCCTTCTCCCATTTTTGTTATATGGGTATTTCTTACAAAAATCATAATCTCGATACTGAATTTCTATTGGAAAAATGAACTATTTAGAGTGGCCAATAGCACGCTAATGATCGCAGTTGTGATCTGATTTAATTGAAATTTGGCACGAAAATTCATTATTTTTTTATCCAAGAAAAAATAGCTTGGACAATTTCACTAACTAGCTAAATTCTTTTAAAAGTTTCAAATGGCGGCCATTTCATAACTTTTGAAATTCATAGCTTTTTTTTGTTTAAAATTTGTTTGAAAATCTTTTCCCACCATCGTAATTAGCATTAAGAACTGCATAAATTAGCTTTTTGAATTTTCAAATTACTTTGAAATTAAGAAACTTAATTTAAAGATGGTCAGGGATTCATTTGCATATTTTCAGTATAATTTGATAGTTTAAAATCCTAATATGTGTAGTTAAAAATCCTAATAATTCCAAAGGGGAAGGCAAAGAAAAATACTTTTGAAAATTTTCCTTTATCACATCAGCGAGCAGCTGTCTGTTGCGATTATTTTGTCTTGGAAAAGGCACAAGTTTCTGATAGTTGGTCTCATTAGGGCTTTGTAAAATATTACTTTTGTGCTTCTTGAAATGATCCTAAAGATTTGTGTACAATGTTACTTTAAATTTATTTGCATTTGTTATTCCTTTAAGGATTTCAACTGATTTCATTTTTTTAGTGGTGTGATTCTGAAGATCAAGAAATTCCTGGCCTATTTGATATTCCTGATATTTGCCTTGTATCTGTATAAGAGAGCTTTTCAGATGAAGCTAGGTCTGCCCTCTATAACTGTACTGCAGGTGTTCCTCAGGGTTCAGTACTTGGTTCTGTATTATACAACATTTTTACATGCAATATGCCACAGCTACCTGATGTTACTGCTGCAACGTCGCGGATGCTGCTGCTTCCCTCTTGTGCAGTGATGGTTCAGATGAACCAAGAGATAGATTACAACAACAATTGGACATTACCAATGCCTGGCTGGCTAAGTGGCGTATTAAAACGTAGTGCATCTAAATCACATCATGTTACCTTTTGCTCTTCATAGAGACTTGTATGCTCCAGTTAGAGTGGGGAATATTGTTTTACCTCAGTCTGAATACGTTAAGTATATTGGTTTTTACTTCATTTGTCATTTAACCTATCATAATCATGTCAAGATCAAGGGCGATGTGATAAAAAATCGTTTCAGACAACTACTTTGGCTCCTGGGTAGACAATCTGCCCCATCACTCAACAACAAACTTCTGGTCTACTGTACAATCCTCAAGCCTATATGGACTTATGGCATTGAACTTTGGGGTACAACAAGCAAGTCCACTATACAATGCATACAGAGGGCCCAAAATAGCATCCCAAGTACTATTTTGAAACCACCCTGGTATACGCGTATCCTGAGATGTATGACTAACTGGATACTCTAACAGTCCAAGAGGAAATTTTCCATCACAGAAGTAAACATATGAAGCATCTCTTGGAACGTCCTAACTTTCTTGCCAGGTTGTTAATAATTCCATGCGCTGTCAGGAGATTGAAGTGGACGAACATGCTGTATAATTAGGATGTCTGCAGGGCAGTGGCTCTTCTTTCTCCACAACGCCATCACTATTGTAACAAATCAAATTATACTCTGTCAAGTGATTGTAGATAAAAAAAAAAAAATTGATTCTGGGTACAGTTGTACCCTAATTACATTCCCTTCATTTACATTCTCTCATGCATACAGTGTCACTGCTTTGTTTTGACGTATATCACTTATTTGTACTTACATTGGTTTGTTGTTTTATAATAAGAGGAATGGGAAATCAGTTTCCCACCAATGTGTAATATGGGTGGGTACCTAAACAACAGTTTATCGCAAAACAAAAATTAAGCAAATTACTTGACCTGTAGTCACTCTATGGTTTGTACCTTATTTTAAGTTTGCAGAGTGGCACAGTTTTACATTTCTACACATAGTGTGTAATGGCAGAGATAGTCTTTGATCTCTGTAGTTTATGTGTCATTTACATACTGTGCAGTTGAGTGCGTATTTTTTTGAGAAAACAACTAGTGTCTAGGCATTTTGTGAAACTGGTATTATGCACACTTTCAGCAGTACATACTACTATGAGTTTGCAGTTTGCACTTGGTAGAAGAATCGATAGACATGACCATGTAAACAAATCTGCAGCTAAACTCAAAATGGAGTTACGAAGTTGGAAGTAGCAGTGGTTATAGGGGGAGAGATGCACTGTTGTCTACTGCACAGTTCCGCCTCCTACCACTTGACAGCAAACTTCACAATAGAACCAGATGTTGAAAAACAGTCCTTTTACTATTTTTAATGACCCCTCGAAAAGTGAATTAGAGGTCAGGATCAGCGCTCATTTCAAGGTCCAAAGTGTAGGTCTTCTCATGGTGGTAATTTCAGTAGTTCATTTCCCAATAGAAATTCACAAATAGCATAGGACTTGTTTTTTTAAACCGTTTATTTATGCAGGCCAAGGCAGCTCTGGGACAGTTCAAGGAGGCAGAAGAAACTTTCCTTATGATCCAGAATGAGAAGCTACAAAACGATTACGTTTACATCAGCCATCTTGCGCATTGTTGTAAGTCTTTAGAACAAACTGCCATTTTCTTTTTAAAATCATTGGGTGTTTATCTTCTAGTTCTGTAAAAACTGGTTGAACTGGCCAAACATAAAAAACCAAAAAATCAAATAATTAAAAAAAAATTGGTTCATGATAGCATATTGTTTTAGTGCTATGAACTGACAATGTACGTGTTAATGAACTCATATTTTTATTCATTACATTTTCTTAGTGCTCAGTATTTTTAATATAGTACAAGAGTTATTTTTTTCCAATTTCTGAATTTACCGTGAAATGGCCTGTTGAGTGCTTTGAGACAGATCTGTGCACCGGATGATAGCACATCTCCTCACTATAACCACTGCCACTACCAACATAATAACGCCATTTTGTGCTGAATTGTAGACTCGTAAACATGACCTTGTCTATTGATTCTCCTGCTAAATTGGAATTGTCTTTTGTTTGTCCCTTCTTCAGATAGAAAGGAATAACAAAGCAGAAAGTCGTCATAAAATGAACCATTTAGGCAGTAAAAACATTGTGAGTAAAAATGCTGTACAAAAATGGTTCTCACAAACTCTCTGAAGAAACCAACAAAATTAAAAAATGCATTAAGCCACAGTCTCATGGCTACTGTTTTTTGAGACCTTAAAGGCATGTTGCTGATGGATTTCATGGAGCGAGGGACTATAATCACTGTAGACATTAATGCAAATACTATTTTCAGACATTACGTCAACTATGGAGAGAAATTCAGAATAAGGTACCTTTTGGAGTTGTTTTGATTCATGACAACCTCAAAATGGAAGATAAAATTATTCTCCATGATGCTGTTCTAACCCAACAGCAATTCTGATGGGAAGTTTTTGATCGCCCGCCATACAGCCTGGATCTTGCCATGAATGATTTTCATAAACTTGGCTCATTCTGCAATGAATTTCTGTTGTATTATTTTTTTCTCCCTGAAAAAAAAACACTTGAAATTGGCATTTGGCGGGTTATCAATAGTCATATTTTTATATCAATAGCCATGTTTACGAGTCTGAAACTTAACTCAGAATGGTGTTATGCAGTTGAAAGTGACAATGGTTACAGTAGGAGATATGCACTATTGTCCAGTGAATGGCAGCGCCTTCTGTAGGTGCTTTCTTCCTGGAGGTAAAAAAAATAGCCCTCGGATAATGAAGTCTGAGCGATTCTTGGGTATTTTTTTATTTTGTGTTTAATTTTTAATAAACATTTTACACATATAACTTTACTGCATACAAAATGTTGAGTTTTTTAAGAAAAATATAGTAAATAGCAATAAAATAATAATATAGTGTACAACAATTCATAATTTTCTGATTACTAACAAAACTTCATTTTCTAAAATTACCAAGTCGCAGTACAAAATGGTATGTGGAAAAATAACGTACAAAATTGTACATGAAGGTATAAAGCCTAAGCTGCTAACACTTCCTAAGCATTTCCAAAGCTGACAGTGCAGATGAGATTTCTATTTCTTTCATCAAATGTACTATGGTATCTGCTGTGCCTATTATTACAAAGTTATTCAATGTGTTGTTAGCATCTGATGTTTTTCCACTTATGTTGAAGTACGGGAAAACATTCTAACCTGAGAGCTTTTCAGGTTTTCGACCTATACGTATTCTACTTGCTCTATCTAAATATCTTGAATGAGTTGTGTATGAACAATTAACACGTTGTGTTAAAATAAATGACATACTTAGATCATTCCAATCTATATTTTGATCAGGTCACAGTACCACTACAGCACTCCCTTGTATTTCTGATGAAATAAGGTTGGCCATGGATGGCAGAGAACTCACTAACCTTACTTTACTCGGTTTCTCTAAGGCGCTTAATTGTGTTAATCATTCATTGCTAATAGTAAAATTAAGAAATATAAACGAATGCATATGGGACCAAGAAAAACACAACCAATTCTTTTAGGCTATTCCTAAACTTCAGTTTAATACAGAACTTTTGGATTATTGTGAGAAAGTAAAAAGGACTTGGAACTAACTACTAATTCTAAACTGACTTGGAGTGACTAAGACAATAGGATTTTTGTAGGGATGCACGTTTAAGAAAAAAGCCAGATTATTTGCACTTTTGAATTGAGAGTGCTCTTAGTAAAGACTTTGGTAATCCTTACTTTACTTGATGTGACACAATGACATGTCTGTGGTGTGGCTGATAGATTGCAGCAGGCACAAAATGTTTTGTACATTTTAATTATTTATTTATTTATTATTACTACTTTTTTTTATTAAAACAAGATTTTTACATTAAATCTGATTTTAAAAAACTTAATCTTTAGAAACTTATTGATTTGCATTCTCACAATATTTATATTACGTCAGACAACACCACATTCTGTCTTGCAGACTGGAGTGCTGGGTTATTTGGCAAAAAAGCTTGTTTATACCATTGATATAAGTACAAAGAACATAATATGAGGTTTCTCTTTACTTACAATACCCATACTCTGAATATTTATTTTCAATACATTTTTTACTGTGTCCTCTTGTTCTTTGAGAAATTCAGTTCCCAAAGCAATTAAGGCTGTTGACGGTAGCATTCAGTTTTTAAAATCGTCGAAGTACTACTTATTGAATGAAATGTGATTTGAGTTGTGATTGAATGCACTGTTTATTATTTGTTGTATGAATGTGGATGTGAATGTATTTTATTTTGCAAAAATTTTTGTATATTTTGTATTTTCTTTACTTTAAGATATATTTTATTCTTCTTCTTCTTCTTCTTTACTGTTGTTATTATTTTAAATATGAAACCTAAATTATTTGTTTTTAATCACTGTACAGTATATTTATTTTATTTTTGAAATATTGTATTTTATATTTTTGTATTTTGTTTTCATGGGATTAAATGGAAGAGAGGACCTTATGATCCTAACTTTGCCCATCAATAAAAGTAAAAATCAACTCAAATCAAACCAATCTCTTAACTAGTGGTGCAAACATTCTCCAAGTACAATGTGGTGTTTTTGTTATGCAGTACAAACAATGTGATGAATATACTACATTTCACCAAAATTGATAAATTATTTTGATTTCCAATAATATGCTCTCTCTCTCTCTCTACACACACACACACACACACACACACACACACACACACACACATTTTTTTTTGATTCAGGAAATCTGAAAACAAAGATTCATTGAAATTTCAAGATCAGTGTTTTTACAATCACCCTACTTTTTTATAATCCTTAGAGCACGAAAGTAAAACACTGCAGTTATTTATCTTCAGTAATAATTACAAACTTTCTTCCTTAATAGACGTCAAGATTTATTTTTATTTTGTTCAATTAACTGCTGAACCTGAAATTATTTCAAAATTTAATACATTGACTTCATACAGAGAAAATTGTAACCTTCATATCTGAACACAACATGAATAAAATCTGTTGCATTGATTATTAGGAATCAGGCTCTATGTTTTTACGAACAATACTTCTAAACTAGAATTTGTTTGAAGACAACGGCTGATGTATTTTTCAATTTGTTTGATTCAAGCTAAATTTGATAAAACAATATTGAGATAATGGTTTTATCAGGTACGGTGTATTATTAGTTTTTTTTTAGTAAAAAATGATTTTAAAATCAAAACAACTCATTTTTTCTCTTGATTGCTTATTTTAATTTAAATATTTTTGCTGTGTTTGTAACATCGTTTTAAAAATTATATATATATTTATGTAGTGTGTAGAACCTTAATTGATTCTCCTAATCATCATCAGTAATACAATATCTAAAGTTTATTATTACTGTTCAACAAGTACATTGCACCACTTGTAACGAACGTTTCCTGCTATTCCATGTCCAGACGTAATGAATGGAAAACCTCAGTCAGCGTGGGAACTATATCTGAAAATGGAAACATCGTCAGATTCCTTCAGTTTGCTGCAGGTGTTAGCTAACGACTGCTATCGTATGGGACATTTCTGGCATGCGGCCAAGGCATTTGACATGTTGGAACGCTTGGACCCTAACCCCGAGTATTGGGAAGGAAAGCGAGGGGCTTGTGCCGGTGTCTTCCAATTGATTATTGCAGGCAAGCAACCAAAGTAAGTGTCTTAGGTTAGGTCATGGTGTTGGGATGTTGGTGTTAAATTGGTTGTTTTTGAAAAGTTCTGAGAAATAAATAAAACCATCTGGAACATGTTAAAATATTTAGATTGAAAGTTTGCCAACAAGGATGTAACATGGACTTCATTATGGGGGGGTGGGTGTATGAAATATCCCTATGTAAAAATGGATTTGATTATTTTTCAGTTACTGGTGGTTGAAGATGCATTTTGGGCATATAAATATGAATCTCTATAAACCAGTTAAAGTTAGGTAAATTTTATTTTTGTTAGGATAACATTATACTTATTGTCACAGAATTAAAGTGGTTTGATTAAGCCAACCTACCAAATGAAATCTTTGAACAGTTTTGTTATCTAGTTTGTTTATTTATTTCAAAACGTATTGAAAGCCAAAAGGAATCTCTTAAAAGCTGTAACCTTTTTGTTACTACTTTTTGAAAATCAAATTTAACTGTCACAATAATTGTTTAACATTATGTTTAACATTAACATTTTTTATTTTCATTATGTGCAGTTTTAAATTAATGTATGTAATTTTTATGTGAAATCAAACTTCCAAAAAAAAGTGTAGTGTAAAAAAGTTGTTTTTTTATAGGTATGGAATGGCTATTATTTTGCAAAGCATGAAAAACGTTTTCGTAATGTGTTTAAGTTTTAAAAGAAATTTGTTTTCATCATGTCAACGAGTGGTACAGGAACAACTGCTTTCTTTTGTTTACAATTTACTCTTTAATATTATT
This sequence comes from Callitettix versicolor, assembly GCA_022606455.1. Lineage (NCBI taxonomy): Eukaryota > Metazoa > Arthropoda > Insecta > Hemiptera > Cercopidae > Callitettix > Callitettix versicolor. Next base: position 28,855,020 of record CM040186.1, read on the forward strand.
TATATGATCTCATAATGTCTGTGATTAGTTACTATCTGAATTTACCAAAATGGATCTGTTAAAATATGACATTTCACTTTAAAAATGTAGTTAATTTGAAACTGTAGTTTTGTATGTATTGTGAGAAAATTTGTGCCAGTTTTCTTTCCTTGGCTTTGTTCTATTCTGTGTCTACAACTGATTTTTTTTAACATGCACACCTGAAAATTAAAATTGGAACAGATGTGTTTGCCTATCTTCAAATTATGAATGTAACAATCGATATTCTGCATAGAGTTCTTTATCTTATAAGTCTTGTAGGCCATCTGTAATAAAAGGTCATGGTTTTGGGACAGAACTGACTAGCTAAATATCTGGATTGTCTAGATAATCCAGATTAAACACTGATTGTTTAGGATAGATGATTTTTAAAGAAAGCTTTTTCCATCTTATTTAAGAAATTATGTCATATGAAAAATATGCAGTTTGACTTCTGGTAAGACTCAAAAGTTTGAAATTTGGCTGATACTGACTTGTAGATCAATTTTTAGGGGTTGTTAAAAATTTATATGTTTCTTTGTGTGTGTGTGTGTGTGTGTGTGTGTGTGTGTGTGTGTGTCTTTTTTAGCACTCTACAGATTGAAATTTTTGTCCAGTTTGATAAAAACTTTGCACAAGAATCAAATTTTTAGTTTGTACAAGTTTAGTACTCAGCAAATTCCATGGAATAGTTTCAAAATGGCGGTCATTTTAAATATTAAAAAATTGAAAACACTTTAGCATACACATTTTGAAAAAAATGTACTCAGAGCAATACTTTAAATCATACAACCACTAATTTAGACATTACAAAAATTATTTCACTTTATGATTCAGGCATGTTTTCACAATAAATATTAAAATTAACTTGCTAACTTATTGGCATACACTTAATGATATCATTTCTGTAAAAATGTCAAATATTTACTACTTTTTCAGAGAACTGTTATCGGACGTTATCCAACTTTTGCGTAACACTGCCAATTCGCAGGTTGAAATCATTATCAGAACTATGAAGCGTTGGGCAAAGGATAATCGAATTAATGTTTAACATTTAGTAACATTGTAAAATATTGTATTATAAAAAAAACATTAACTATAAGTCATGTGAGAATTAAATAAAAACATTTTTTTTAATACATTAAACTTTTAATGACTAATTTTAAATTTATTTGTTAAAAAAAGGTGGTTCATTAAAAATTTTGGTAATGCATTTAACGAAAATTAATGTATATATGTATATATAAAACTAAATATAATTGTTTAAAAAAATGAACAATGATTACAGCATTTTTTTAAATAATTTCCACCTCTACTGGACCAGTAATAAAATTGTCATTTTTTATGTTAACTAAATCAGAAATTTGTTGTATATAATCTGTTATTATTATTTTTTTCTCAGTTAATTGGACTTAAATGTTTCTATAAGTACTTTACTTATGCAATTTTTAGTGCATTATTGAAAAGGTATCACGTAAGCTATAAAATATTTCAAAATGGTGATGGTATGAAGAATGAAAATGGTTAAAAAATTTTACCACATTTGTTGAATTAAAACAATTTTTGAAAACTAATTTCTTCAGTGAGAAAAAGTAAATCAGATATTTATTCTAGTGTCTTTTCTCATTTTTGAATCTTATCAGTAACTCTGCTACTTAAGTCATACACAATAACTCTACTTTTTCAGATATAAATTTTGCATCCATTTTGATTATTGACCTATAGATAAAATCAGGATCCGAAGAGTCTATCGCAAAAAAACAACATCTGCCTCGTGTCATCCCAAGTGTGCATTGTATATTTTTGTTTCATACTACCTACTTAAATAAAATGCAAACAGGTTCTACGAGACAATCTAGATCACATCAGTCAGTTTTGATGTTTTCACAGAATTTGCGGTGATCACGATGGATACCACCATACAGTCCTTGAAGTAGCTGTGAGAGGTTTCAATGAAAATATATCATACAGGATTTAGATCCGTCGTGTATTATTATGTTCAGAATCAACCACACAAACATAGGTCTTAAATATAATTAACTTGTTTGTATTGAAGTAAATACTAACAAAAATTATTTTATTTCTCTTCCTAATAAAACGGTTTGTATTAATAATGTTTTGTACGAGGTTTGTCCAATAAATACGCGAACTGGTCGAATATGGTGGCCATTACGGAGAGTTAAGCCACGCCAACTGGCCTCACGTGTTGTCTGGGACCCAATGAGCCGTCAGTGCTTGGCAGAACGTTACGCTGTGCGGATCTTGCAAGTAGAGTTATTTTTAGTTTTGCATTATTTTTTTGTTCGTCGATATGGAAATTGACCAATTCACTGAACAACGAATTAACATCAAGTTTTTGGTAAAGCTTGGTAAAAATTACCAAGAAATTGCTGAAATGTTGAGAGTTGTTTATGGTGATAATGCTATGAAGAAAACAGCCATTTTCAAGTGGATTAAGCGCTTTAAAGAAGGTCGAGAAGACGCCACGGATGATGCAAGAATTGGACGACCTTCAACTTCTTGTGTGCATGAAAACATTGATCGTGTGCAGCGTCTTGTTCGGACTGATTGCCGAAAAACTGTCCGAATGATAGCTGAAGAACTAAATTTAGGAAAATCAACAGTGCACACAATCTTAACCGAGCATTTGGGCTTAAGAAAGGTTTGTGCAAAAATCGTGCCAAAACTGCTGACTCCGCATCAAAAGTTGAGAAGAGTCGAATGTGTTACTGACTGGAAAAATTCCATGGAAAATGATGTTGGATTCTTAAATAGGGTTATCACTGGTGATGAATCGTGGTTTTTCGAGTATGACCCCGAATCGAAATCGCAAAGCATAGAGTGGAAAGCAACAGGTGAATCTTGAACAAAAAAATCAAGGAAAAGCCGATCAAAAATCAAAGTCATGCTCCTGGTTTTCTTTGATATCAAAGGTGTTGTTCATCATGAATTCCTTCCTGAGGAAAAAACGGTAAATTCTGAGTTCTACCTTAACGTTCTCAAGCGTTTGAGAGATCGAGTGCGTCGTGTGCGACCACATTTGACTCAAAACGATGGATGGATTCTTCATCAAGACAATGCACCCGCACATTCGGCTTTGATTGTTCGCCAGTTTCTGGCTAAAAATTCAATCACTATCCTTGATCATCCCCCTTATTCACCGGACCTCGCCCCCTGCAACTTTTTTCTATTCCCTAAATGCAAAAATGTGATGAGGGGACAGCATTGGGAAGATGTGGACACAATAAAACAAGAAACGACGAGGAGACTGAAAAGCCTGACTTCCGAGGACTTCCAAGGGTGCTTTGAAGAGTGGAAAAGAAGATGGGATAAGTGCATAGCAGTGAATGGAGAGTATTTTGAAGGGGACAAAATCAATGTAGATGAAATTTTGTAAAATAAAGTTTTTATGACCTTAGTTCGCGTATTTATTGGACAAACCTTGTACACTTTTAAATTCAACATTCTACTTCTAACTTGTAGACATTATCTATTTGAAATAAATATCAAATAAAGGATGAATTGAAATAATAGGTATAAAGAACCATAAAATATCAAGATGTGTAAAATTTTAACAATAAATTAAAATAAAAAAACAGGTTTTGCTCTCTATTTATAGATAAATGCTCTTATGCAGTTCGTAATCCATCTACTCGTAATATTGTAAAATAGGTAAGTAGGCCTACATTTTCAGTGCCATATAGATTATAATTATTACAAACTATATAAAAGTAACAGCAAACTGATTCCTATGATCAAGTACAATCAACTGGATTGTTGTATTCCTTTTACCACATTCTGTTTTGTTTTAATGGTTGTGGCAGGTAGCAGAATTGTGCACCTATGTAAGCCTATTGTTTTCTACTTGACAAAGCCTTGAAGTTTTCAAAATGGTGGCCGCATATTCCTGATTGTAGTTAACAACATTGGTCCTACATTTTGTACAATATTGTACTGTATAACATCTGATTTTATTCAGTTAAAAAGTCTGCATCTAGATACATAAAAATTTAAGTATAACATCAAAATGGTGGCAAATAATTTTTCTCAATCATTGATATAAACACATTTTTAAAATAATATATTTTATTATTTTTTAAAAATCTCAACAAAATATTCTAATAAATAACCGTAGCATAATTTATTACTTTCTGACATAAAATACTGCTTTGATTTTTCACAAATTCCGGACACCTTTGGTTATATACAGTTGGAAGTTCATCACAATTCTCTTAAAGCTAATAATACAAAATGGCAAAGGGGGTGGGGCTTAATGGACGGATTCACTGGTATTGTGCTTCTTTGTTGTCGGAATCCTTAATCTGAAAAAAAATTAAAATATATTAGTGCAAAACTCTTTTTGTATTTACCTATACAATCAAATAAAGAGTAGGCATACACAACAAATATTTTGCTTAAAACACTGTTATTAGAAATTATATGGTTTTACAAACTAAAGACATGTATGCTCATTTTAAAATTAGGATTTTTTTTGGTGTTTAACGTCTGACTATTGTGCACACTTGGGCTAATGCAGACGGTGGGATGATTTATAGCGTATGAAAATGCCAAGCCCTCACCGGGAATCGAACCCGGGTCCTCGGGGTGAAAGCCTAGTACGCTAACCACTAGACCACCGAGGCGGCTTTATACTCATACTGAAGTGCAACAGTGAACTCTACTTCTACATTTGTTGAACTAATTAGTTGAGTGCACATTTTTTTGGAAGCTTTATTCTGAATTTTTCAAACATTTTTACTTCTCCCCAAATTTATTATAATGGAAAAAATGTTAGTAGCTATTAGCCGTTATTATATAGGCCTATTATTAGAATAAATCTGAAAATGCAACCCCTATAGAACTAATCTTGTAACAAGTGTGTAGACAAAGATACTTAAGACAGTAAAGGTTATTGAATTTAAAAAAAACTACATATTTTTTAAAACTGTTCTGTAAAGTAGTATCAAAATGGCTTTGTGTAGTATTACATATTTATTTTTTTTTTTTAGTAATAATTTCACAAACAAATTTTTAACAGTTTACGAATATTCATTAATAACATATTTAAACCATCTATAGCATTTAGGTTTTCACTTTTCAATGAAGTGAACAGCTCTTTTGCTAACAAATACAATTAGGTCTATAAGTAACTTGGAAATCACAAATTAATTTTTTCAAAACATCACTTGTTTTTGTGTTAAAATTAATCAAGAGTGGTACAAAATATAGTATGTTGTTTAATATTTTATGAAACAAAAACATTTGGTCAATGTTTAGGTAAATTATTGTGTAAAACAAGGTAGCCTATTATAGAATAAGAATCCAATGACTGATAGAAGATATAGTAGTCCTGTTTGCTAAAATATTTAACTTAATTGTTGTACTTTGGTTTTGTAATTGTAGTTCAACTAAGATTTGGAAAAAATGATGCTCTAATGTGCATATTTTACACATATCTGATTATTATTAAAATGTCATAACCATAGGTTGTGACACTTGTTTGTAGGGATGAAAAAAAAAGTAGCAGAGGTGAAAAATCTGATGAAGAAAACTGAAATGTAAAAACGATTATACCTTTGAAAAAGATAAATAAGGAAAACAGTGAAGTTATGTAATTGTAATTTACAGAAGATATTAAAATACATCGATCAACGTGTCTAGTTTCAATGAATATTCAGAAATTATTGTTTAAGGCAATTACTACCAACAAAGAAATTTCCCGAAATTGGTATCTTTAAGATGCGCTGTCTAGAGGTGCTAAATATTCCATAATATAGTTACATGAAAAAACAATTAGTGGGAAGTTTTGTGAACAACCACTGCTTGCCAAATGTTCTGAGAATAAAGTTTTCTGAGCTCGATTTATTACCACTAAAAGTAAAACTGCAGCAGTAAATTTGCTGGCACTTAATTTCAGTTTAAGGTGAAAATGTTATGTTAATATAATACATGGTAGAATGTGTTTGTTAATATTAACTCTAATTATAGCATAACAATAAACTCTTAACAACATTTTTTTAGAAATTTCAAAAACGATTTGAAATAGTGATCGGTTATTTGGTTGTACAAAATTGCGTGCACAGTAGTTCAGAAACATTACAATGCATCAAATAAAATAAGTTGCAATTTAGAATATTCTGGAACATTACTAAAACAAGGACTTTCATTTATTTAATTAATAAGGTGAAGGAACTCTTAAATTGAAAACATTTTTCAAAAATGGAAATAAAACTAACTGGTTATTATAATTTGAGAGATCCACGATACTGGTATTAAGGAACTATAGTTATTATTTGTAATTCATAAAATTCTATTTATATAAAAACACTGAGAAAATTTTTAATAAACTGAATTTTGAATTTTTCAATGGCTTTTTAACCTTATATAAGTTTTTGGAAAAAAAATGTACCTAGCACATTATTACATCATCTTCACTTTAATTGTTATCCATATGTTGTATTAATTTATTCAAGTTACATACACTATATTGTTGGTTAGGTTTAATTAAACAAAATTAAAGTGGCACATGCATGATTAGTGAATAGTTACCCCCATTATACCAACATGTTGAAACATGATCACATGAGACGATATGAAACATGAATCACTGCTCAGATACTAAAACAAAACAGAAATGTTAAAGCAAAAGCAGACACAGAATTAATTAGTGATATTATGTAAGTTCAAGTCATACTAAAAAATTACATTGAAACTATAATTAATTCTAAACCAATGCAATTAAAGTTTTGTTTGTAACCTAGTAAAATGTTATAAAATGTATTTAGGGTAAATAGTGACTGAAAGAAATGTTCAGCAACAAAACATTGATTGTTTTCAAACAGTAGGCTACTTCAATTATGTGTATGACAACTTTGTTTACTTCTTGTTTTAAAATATTAAAACAATCATCCATTTTTTAAATAACACCCTTAATATCTGATGAAGTTATTATTATATTTGAACTGATCTTAATTTGTTATAGTGTAAATTTAGTGTTGTGCCAAAAACATCTATGTTGAAATATACTCAGTAAAACATTTCAAATTTCCATGAGTACAAATACAAACTTTGTTATTTGGTTTCATAGTGGTAGTTTAATGTTTCAAAGAAATTCTTATCCTTTTTAACCTAATCTCACTGCCATTGCAATCAGTGTAATATTGTGCCAAAAACGTTTCTTATTTTCAAATGTCTCTCTGTTACTGAGAAACAAAACTTATAAGTTTTTAAACTTATAAGCTTTTATACCGGCGAGACAGCCGCAACTGTTTAAGAGGTTGCATCAACTACAGTTTGCTGTTGTTTAGAATGATATAACAGGTTAATTACGCACTGTCTATGAATAATCTTAATTATATAAAACGTTTGACTTGATTCAAGTTAAGATAGGGTCATCGATTTACAATATGTTTGTACAAAATATTTGTGGAACAGACATAATTACTTAAAATGGAAACTATTTACACATGTTCAGTGAACGATGAGAACATACCAGTAACATGATTACGTCCTGTATTTTCTAGTAAAAATCACTTTAATATAAATTCAAAATTTTAGATATTGACTCAGTATCTATTGTGTTTAAGATAGATTTTGTACAAGACAAGAAGCAAATTTTACTTTAATGGATTCATTTTTTTGGGAATGTAATTAGGAATGAATTTCTAATGAAATTTGGTTTTTATTTCAGTATAGAAGTTCTAATTTGGCCACTTGCTTTTTTGAACCTTTTATGGATTATCTAATTTAAAAAAAGTCAAATCAACCATCTATTCTTTCAAGAATGTAAGAATTATAGTCATATCTTTAGGGTAACCCTGTTTTTCCTTTTGTGTAGATTTTTTGAAGAGTTTATATTTTTTCTTTAAAGAGATAAGTTTTTAAGGTATCTCTTTTAAGTTTTGTGTGAGTCATATTAGCTTACAAGAATTTTTTTTATTATTTTCAAAAAACAAATAATATACATTTTTTAAATGAAACATTCAACATAAATTTAGTGAAGTTTTCGCAAAACAAACAAAGATGAACTATACAAAACATGAACATAAAAAATGAAATGAACACAGAATGAAAATATGTTATGAAAATACAAGGCTTACCTAGGTGAATAAGGTTAGTCCTGAAATAAAACATAATGCAGCATGAACATGAAAAATAATGATACAAACACCAAAACAACAAAAAAGCAAAAGCATTTGAAGCTATTTACAATACACAAGACACTAGAACAAGCAAAATTAGAAAGCAGGTAAATATAGTTTAACATAATTTAAAATTAAACAGATATAAATTGATTAAACTGTAAAATAATATTACTATTGGGAAATTTCAGAATATTGAAAAAATGATAGAAACTTGGTTGAAAACGTTTATCAAATCAAAAACTTGTAAATTCCAAGAAGTAGTTAAGCACCACAAGTGCATTATGTAACAAAACCTATCAATTCTTTTCAATAAAACCAGTTGAAATTTTAATTCACATTATATATCTTATATGTTTTTATTGTTTTGCTACCTAATAAAGAGAAAATACCGTAATTGTTTTAGATGATTTTTTTTGATGTTTGAATATTATTTCTATCAGAGCAAAAACTACTTTTTGAAGGGTACTTTTTATGTATTAGTTATGTCATCTGAAAAATAAATTGTAACTCGAAGAAAAAAAAATAATTTTTTTGAAAAAATTACTATAATAATAATTTTAATTACAATTACTAAAATATGGGTAATTGTCAATGGTCAAATTGTCAGAATCACTTTTGAAAACATTTACATTTTTTCATCAAAAGTTCCGGTTCAGAAAATGTGTCAGCACTCTAGAATTTGATTTTTCTCCCCTTAATGTTCATACTTTATGTCAGTTAGACTAATGAGGATGAGGTATCAGTGTTAATGGAAAGGGTAATGCTCCCCCCACCCCAAGACTGTAGTCTCAAATCTATGACTTTGAGGTGCACAAGTTCTGAGACACAGTGTCTTAGTAACCTTGGACAAGGTCCAAGTTTTTGTCTGATTTGATTTAAATTTGGCACAAAATTGATTTTGATTATGTATAAGTTTGTTACCCAACAAAATACGTTCAATTTGACAGCAAAAATGGCCAACAGTTTAAAAATGGCAATTTCAAACCTGAAAAAAATTATAATTTTTTTTAGAAAATTTGATTTTATCATCATAATCAGCACTAATATGTGCATAAATTAGAATTAAATTTTTTTAAACAAATCTAAAATCGGTTAGAGTTTATTTTTGTGTATTAAATATATTGTAAATGTTAACTTATGCAAATTTTATGACTGATGGTAATCATGACATCAAATTGTCCAAAAAAGTGTAAGATGAAATTATTGTGATAATGTTACTTTTTGGAAATTTACTTCCATAACATCAATATCTCATTGACTGCATTGCATGATTTAAAAAAAAAATGTTTTCCAATATTGGAATAGGAATATTTGTTTTTTATATAACATAAATTATAATATGTAAGCAATGTTGAAATAGGAAATATAGGAGTGAAAAGGGGGAAGTTTTGAGTGGGTGAAGGAGCCCTCATTTCTGAAGGGCAGTTTAGACGGAGAGAGCTTGTGTAAAAAAAAACAAAATTACCATAAATCACAGCATCTAAATGTAATACAATAGATGAGTAATATTTTCTTAAAACAAATTTGATAAACGTTTTATAGAAAAAATACTTTTCATTTTTGTTACATGAAATTAAACTGATTCCTTTAACATGTCTACTCACTTGAATTTGTTGTGGAATTAGAATAGTCTGTTGATTTTAATTCTTTGCCATATCGGTTCAGGAACTCCAAACAGACACCATTCGACCAGCCAAAGCCTGTCTGTGCTTCGTACTCACCACCCGCACCAGTTTCACCAAGTAACAATACATCGTACTGCAAAAGAAATTACATTTAATTAGTTAAATTTTAACAAATATTTCTACTTTGGTAACAGTAAATAGTTTGACAAAAACAATTATATTAACAATTTTAAGTTTTCAAAAAAATCTTTAAACCAAAGAACTGAGGAAGAGAAACAAATTATGTGTGTAAATTAAGGAGCATTGAACATTTTAAAAAAATGTTACTGCTATCAAAAAATATTATTGTTCCTTAAGGAAGTCAAAAAAGTCTTAGTTAAAATATCAAAGAAAATCCTTGGGCCAAAAAAGAAGTGAGAGAAGAAACACCTTTGTACAGACTAAGACGAAACAAGGAACTCTACAAGAAATGCAAAAGGGTACAGATCAACTTATAAAAAGGACATTCTATGAACACCTTGAGTCTATAATGCATACAGATCTCACTGCATAGGAAACCGTGTGACTGAAAATGGAGAAAACTATCTATCTGAAGAGAAAAAACCATGTACTTTTAGGTTAGAATTTGACACTAAATTTAGGTTATTTGTAAATGTATGAATCACTAACGATATTAATTAGACATCATAACTGAGTGAAAGATAAATTCACATCACTGCAGCAATTTATAGACTCAACGATGGGCAGGTAATAGAAAAACAAGTTCAGAGTGCTCTGATGTCAGGTTTTGGTACAAAGCGCATTTTACCTTTCATTCTAGCATCATTATTTTAATATTGGTTTGATGCTGAATGTATTACAGAGTCAAAACTCGTAGCAACCTGCTAAAAGAAAATAGAAATTTAATCTGTGACCTGAATACCGACTGATATGTACCTCTCTGAATACCCAGTACCTCTCTGCAAACAGAAACTACCCTACTACAATCCACTGACAGAGAGCTTCAAACCCAAATTTGCTGTTAATTATTCTATTTCTGTACGACAAAAGATGGTCCCTGGGTCCTCACAGCACTCTATTGTATTTCCCTCATATAGTCCGTATTAAATCTCCAATGGACAAATGAAAATCATGTGACAGATTAGACAATTCCAAGTGAAGATCGGGATCACAGTCAGATGACACAACACAACTGGACAGATGTTAACAAACATGACCGTGTTTGTCATCAGTTTTAATACAGTTTAATACTGGTGACTAAAGTTACATGTAAAAGAAGGAAAAAAGTTACATGTAGGAAAAATTTTTACTTGCGAGATAATGTAGTGAAAGTATGCAAATTATTTACTTTCTCTTAACAAAAGTAAAGAACTTGGCAATAACAAATGTTAACCATGTTTCTTAAAACTTTCAGTGCCAATGTTCGAATTTCCAAATGTATTTTCTAAAGAAAAGCAATATCTAATTAACCCACATCAATTAAAACCACTAAAAATATAGCAAAGATTGATATTTTAGATAAAACTTATACTCAGAAGAAAAAATAGTTTTTTGATTAAAAAATAGGACAGTACACACGTAATCATATGATCAGTACTTAAAATGTCTTTCATTATGATTGTATTCTTAGAATTTACTGTGCAGACCCAGATGGTAAGTTCGTTGACATCTCTTTTCTGACAGATTTCATTAATCATGATAAGGCCATTGACTGCCTCTCTGACCCTGACTTTATTATCAGTATGTCTGCTATCAGTGACGTAAACAGTGATTCTGTCACCATTGATTTCAGTATGATAATGTTATTATTTACACGCAATATTAGTACCAATTTGAAAATTAATCTGTTTCCACTATTTTATGTTATATGTCAATTATAACGACTCATAATGAGTCTGGCAATATTTGATCAACACCTTTCAAATACAGTTATTATGTACAGGCTAATAGTATTTACCTTTTCAAACATTTTTCTAAACTTGACCCAGCCGTAGTAGTTGGTCTGGATCCAGTTGTTGGCCAGTTGAAACGCCAGCGCGCTGGCCTTAGGTGTATTCAAGTAATCGATCCCTTGGATCATGATCGCCTGGACAGGGGCCCATGCGTTCGGGAAGTCCCATTGTTCTCCTGAATGTTCCAGAGATGTAGGAACACCGCCTAAAACAAAAATGTATTGTGAAAAAAACAGTTTCCAAATGGCAACCATGCTAAATCTTAACAAAATAATCATAACTTTCTTACACTTTTTTTAAATCTGATTTCATCATCATAGTCGGCATTCAAAAATCTGCATAAATTAGAATTTTAAATTCTATCAAAAATACAGAAATGAATCTTAAGGCAGGCAGGTTTCATTTTCGTATGTGCAATGTAATTTAAAAATCTAAAATGCCAGTGCAAATTATGACGCTGATTATGATGGTAACATCATATTTCCAAAATGTGTAAGATAATATGATGGTGATATTGTTATTTTTTGGAAAAACACAGCCATCACATCAACATCACCGTCTTCTCCCTTACAAGGGGGGTGTATTACATCAATGAGCACAATTACATAGAGGCACAGTGTTTGTCAGAAAAAAACCTTTACTGAGTTGTAAACCTTTATGAGTTGTATCTATGTGTCAATTTGACCTTTACTTAATGTGTCAATTTGAAGATATAAAATATGACAAACATTTATGGGAGTGAAAGTTAAACGCTGTCCATAATTTGAAACTAGAGACAAAATGCATAATCTAATAATTTTATTTCCACTAGGAATGTTATCTTGTTCAGTACTTACATCTACCTTTCCCAGCTTCAAATATTTTATATTTGTTGAAGTATTTCGGAATACTTTGATTATCAAAACTTTTTGCTGTACTGCTCCCCCAAATCTAGGGATGTTCCTATATACTATTTTATCCTCCTCTCTTTACTTCTACTGCCTAGTCTGGTTTCTATTTATTGACATGTTCTCTTCTGATTGGTCATCCCATCACTGTCTCTTTACATTCGCCTTAATCCTTAAAATTGGTAAATATTTTCAGGCTTTAAAAAAAGATCTGCGTGTGAATTTACTTGCTCTTTTATTATCTTTATAATAGTAATAAGAAATAATAATAATAATAAAATCTTTATTAACGTAATCTTATCTTTATTTTCTCTTCTTTCTCATTTATAATAAAAGAGTAAATAAATTGACAAGTAGACATAATTTTTCAAAGCCTGAAGATATTTACCAGGTACAAGGATTAAGTAAACTAAAGAAAAAGCGTTGGGAAGACCAATCGGAATCGAGCATAAAAATTGGAATAGTCAGTAGAAGAAGAGAGAGAAGGGGTCAAGATAATACAAAAGAATGAAACTGGACATGGGGGAGTAATACAGCAAGAAGTTTGAAAATGGAAATATTCCGAAACATGACAACTAATATAAAATATTTGAAGCTAGGAAATATAGTGTACGTACTCAACAAAATAGAAACAAAATGTTTGCAATATTATCTATTGTATACAGTGTCTGATGGAAGGATTATCCAAGGAATAACCACTTTAGTGGTGAGGGGTTACATTTTACTCCCCTGCAGCTTGTAGCATAATGAAAGTGATAAACATTAATCTAGAAATTTTGATATATCGATCTGTTTTGAGGATTACTCTAATGATATTCACAGACACACAAAAACATTGAAGTAGAAACTACTGTACTTTTTTGGTCATAGGGTACTTGAATAGTTATCTATCGCTACAACGAAGTGTAACATTTTCCATTATTACCTACCTATGAAATCAGCAGCTCCTGTTTCCTTGATGTAGGCTAAAACTTTCTCCGACATAACTTCATTGGACAGCGTGTAACTTTTTGTCCACAGCGGTGCAAAGTTGGTGATGTAAAAGTACTGTCTACTTTTTTTATTCAGCAGATCGTAGTCGAACCACATGCCCAGGTCATCTCTCCACAGGATCTGTTACAAGTAATGTTTTGTAGCTTTGTGCAAAACTTTTTCGAATATAATTTACGTAATTTAAATGGTTAACTCACTCATAACATAAATGGAGCAAAACACACACACACATACACTTAAATAGATATTTAAAGTACAAAGTACTTTTTTGAATTTAAGAGACCTAAAAACGTTGAATCTACAAAAATTTGAAGATTGATTTTTTTTCACTATCTCCATACTTTATTATTGTACTTTGTTATAGTGAAAAAGGAAAACAGCATATACTTTTCACTAAAAGAACACTCTGCCAGAAATACATAAATTCATTAAAATCAGCATGACAAATTTTAATTGTTTATAATGCAAGGCAATTATGGTTTTAGAGCAAATTGGAAAAATCAGAAATTAACCATAATAAAACCAGTTTGACCATGATTTTATTACTAGCCAAATTAATTTTAGTACTTTAGTGAATGATACAACCTTAAGACAATCCAAAGAAATTTTTTCTAAAATGAGAAACTGTTTCAATACATCCAAGAAAAGTTTTGTTTGAGTTATGAAATATTATGCTTGAATTATGAATATTCTTCTTCTTCTTTCGATGAGGCCTGCTAGAGACCATGTGACAATTTCAATTCTTCACACTTAGCTGTTTTCTCTTCCGTTCCCTCCAATATTCCCTCATCCTTTCACTCTGCAGCTTCTTTCTGTCTTCGGACCACTTCACACCAGGTTTCCTCTGCAATCTTCCTTGGAATCCCTCCATACTGAATATCCTCTTTCTATCTCTCTGTTCAGCGTTTCTTCTTCTTTTATATTATTTCTTTCTAAATCTTTCCTTACCTCTTGAATCCAACTAGTTGTTGACTTTTTATCCCATAGGTACCTTTTCGTATCCTTTTCGCTAGTCTTGAATCATTCATCCTGTACATATGTCCAAAAAATTGCAGTCTTCTCTTCCTTATCATCTCTGTCATGTCTTCTATGTTCCTGTATATTTTATCATTAGATCTTAGTTTCCATGTTTCATTAGTCTTCACTGGGCCTAAAATTTTCTCTCATGATTCTCATTTCTAGTATTTTCAGTTTATCTAAACTATAATTTAGTACCAAGCATTCACTTGCGTACAGGCATTCCGGTTTCACTACTGAATTATGAATAGTTTTTCAATAAAACAGAACTACTCAATTTTTATTCAAAATTAAATCTAGTAGTAGACATAATTAAGAATACCTTATGACTCTTAATTATCAGTTTTAAATGTTTTAATTTAATTAATTAGGTTTTTCCTAAAAAAAGTAAGCTTACGGAAATTCCTTCTTATACTCACAGCTGTGATTGCCTCGAGTTGTTCATCAGCCATTTCCTTGTACGTTGTCTCTTTCGCCCGGTTATTTAGAAGGCCGTGGAACTCCGATAAGATCTTAGCATTCCAGTGCAAGAATGCATTTAGGTCTACAGGTATGATACTAGGTGTTTCCAGGTCTGACAGGTTTCCTGTAAACAGAAATAAGATTAAAAGTACAGTACACATTTTTTCACATTGTTAGCTGCTCAAATTAAATTAAGTTAAAATAACTGTGACACATAGGTGTTTCGCTGATGAAATTGAAGTAAATTTACAAAAATATTTTCTTATCTTAACATTTTCTTACAATTGTGATATCACTATCATAATAAGAATTGAATTCTGCATAATTAGCATTTAAAATTTTCAAATTATGTTGTAGTACAAACATGAATCCTGACCACCATCAAATTCAATCAGATTTTAAAAATTCTAATTTGTAAAGTTTTTAACCTTGAATCAATTTTTTTTTAAATTCAAGACAAAGTTATGAATTCTTAAAAATTTGAAAAGGTCACTGTTTGAAACTGTTGAAACAAATTTTACTGGGTATATACTTGTCTAAGCTATTGCAAAAATTGATTTTTGTGCCAATTTTGAATCAAATCAAAGAAAAATAGCGAACACAGTAATTTTTAAGCGCATGATGCTTAAAAAGAGATATAGAGGTCAGCATTGGCGCTAATTTGAAGATACCAGGTCTGGGTATTACCATGATGGTGGCTTCAATAGCTCATTTTCCAATAAAAATTTGCTAAAAAACAAAAAAATCACTGAAAAAATAATTTACGTTGATAATAGCTTGGACAAGTATATAAGCCCAACAAAATTAGTTCAACCGATTCAAAATCTTGAAAAATTCAAAAATTTTACTTTTTACTTGTTTAAAAATTTGATTTGATTATTGAAATCAGTGTTAAATCTGCTTTAATTCTTTTTATATTCTTCTTCTTTTCTGCTAGGATTATTGTCACTATGTTCAGTATAATAATCTGCCTTCTCTAGCTTCGTCAATTCTTCTTTCGTTGACACGTTTCGGAGAACCTCCATCTTCAAGAACTATTTCTATACTGCTTTAATTATTTATGTTTAATAGCTGTTTAAAATTTCCAATGGTGAAATTTCTAAAATGGTGAAATAAAACAATTTTTTTAATTACTGTTCAAAACAAAGTCATGAATTTTATGGTCAACTGGACTCATTTTAGTTTTTCTTAGTGAAATGTTCATTTATGTGATATTAATAAATTCTGTTACTTTTAGAAATTGGCTTCCATCATATCAGCACACTGTTTGCCATGGTTATTATTTTTTGTGTCATTTATTTAAAATTTGTTTTAATGGCCAGAGTCAAAGGTAAGAATACCAAAAATGGATTTTAGAACTCAAATTATGTTTTTGTTTTGGTCTTGGGTACAAAAAAAATTACAATTTTTTAATTGATGTATCCATTTCTAGATACTGCAAGTCCATAAAAGCAGTACTTTTATTTATTTGTTACAAACTACTCAACAAAATTTGCTCAGATACAGTATTTCAAGAACCAGTAAATTAAAAAAAGGTAATTATTTAGGCATGTATAAGAACATCAAAAACTGGGCCAATACATTTTTATGACCTACCTTTGTTTGTGCCATCTTTGATGAACCATCTCGTGGAGAAATCGTGTCCAGATTCTGCTGCACTTTTCAACTTAATGTAACACTCATTCTTTTGTTCTTCAGTTGTAAAACGAGAAGCGGTAGCAAGGTCTTCCCTACAACATCAAGAGAATTATTATGTGTGTGTGTGTGTGTGTGTATATATATATATATATATATATATATATATATATATATATATATATATATATATCTACATAGTGCTGCCAAAAAGTTTCCAGAATTTGAATCAAATGCAGGAACAAATTATAGTACAAAGTCCTGCCACAAGAGGTATTATGAGTCATCCTTTGTTTAACAGTGAGCCACATGGTATTATTGTGGAGATACATACAGCCAAGCACAGACCATTTGTTGATAGTAATGTTTTGAAAACTTTGCTATTTCCATGATGGTGCCGACTGAAGAGTAAAGAGTTTATATTAAATTTTATTGTAAACTGAACAAAACTGCTACTGAAACCAATCAAATGTTGGTTCAAGAATTTAAAAAAATGAAGTTTGAAGCAAATCAAGGATTTTTGAATGGTTCAAACTTTTTAAAAGGGCGCTGTGAGTTTGTTGGAGACCAAAAGTGTTCGGGTAGACCATCAACCAGCATCACTCCAGAAAACATTGCTGGAGTTCGGGAAATCAACCATCAGGACAGAAGATAAAACATCCATGACTTGACTAAATTTGTTAGAATGTCGTATGGGACATGCCACCACATTTTGTCTGATGGACTCAACATGAGAAGAATTGCAGCAAGTTTGTCCCCCTCGACTTTTAACACAAAACCAGCGTAACAGAAGAGTGCAAGTCTGTATTGAGCTCCAGTGAACAATTGTAGTGGATCCTAATTTCTTGTCTAATGTCATTACTGATAATGAAAGCTGGGTTTATGGTTATGATCCGAAAACCAAACTGTCACAGTGGAAGACACCAAACTATCCAAGACCAAAAAAATGCTTTGTTAGGTTGCAGTAATATGAAATCAGTGCTATATACATATTCTTCTTACATTCATGGTATTGTCTACCAGGAATTTATCCCATCTGGTCAGACCGTCAACAGTTCCCACTACCTCAGTGTTTTAAAGCGACTGATGGAGAATGTACAGTGTAAAAAACCAGAGCTGTGGAGAAGCAAAGACTGGTTTACAGACCACACATCCGTTCATACTGCTGTCTCAGTGAAACAGTTTTTGTCCAGAAACCAGATGCCACTTTTACCCCATTCACCGTATTCGCTAGACCTAGCACCGTGTGACTTTTTCAAGATGAAGGGATATTGATTAAAAGAAATCACCAATTATCAAAGATGTCCTAGGGGAGCTTACTAGAGCCGACTTTGAGCAGTGCTTCAATGTGTGGCAGAAACTCTGGCGACGCTGTATAAATCCATCACCAATATCACCCTTAGATGTAATCACAACTACATTTACTTATTGATAATGAATTACAATGATGATACATTGCAAAATGCATAGTAATCTGCAGAGGGATAACAATCCCTGTGTGCAGTCTGGTTATCTTATAAACTAAAAAATTAAACTACATATAACATAATTAACATGAATCTAATGACATTATAACAAAAATTCTAACTGTTTTCTTTAATCCATTTTTTCATTTCTTTTTAACTAGGTTTTTATTAAAGGAAGAAGACAATTAAATTGAAGGAGACAAATTTTTGATTAGACTTAAGTGCTTTTGTTTTTTAAACAATTATGGAACTTTTCGGTAGCATCTTGTACATATTAATTCATTAAATATTCCAGATATATCAACTTGCCACCTGTAACCCACCTACTGTGAACAGCAAGATAGATTTTTTATGTAGATTTTACCACCAATTATGATGCTAAAATTAAAAAATGTAAAATAAAATTATTGAGTATTGTTACTTTTTTAAAATTTGCTCCCAGCAATGGCTGTGTCATGTGATGATTATTGCAACACTTAAATAAATATTTAATTACATTTTTTGTTCGCTGTTTACTTGCAAAGTGCAAACATATTTATTACCAGAACTCACTTAAAAATTGATACACTACTTTTTTGTATCGTTTATGCCTATTTGGTGTATAAATTTTGTTTGTTTTAGATAAAATCACCAAAATGGCAGCACTATATTAATCTCCTTATTTGAATTTATTTACACTAAAAGTAATACATACTTTCAAACATATTTGGTAGATAAAAGTGTCTTAAATAATCCAGTGCATCTAAGCACACACAAAAATATATGAAACCAGCTTCGAGTGTTTCACATATAAGGTAAAAATGCAAATTAATTTTTTTTTTGCAGAATTCCATATTAATTTTTGTTTTTTTTAATGAACTGATTATATATATATATATATATATATATATATATATATATATATATATATATATAACTATTATTCCATCTTTCATATGATTAGGATTATGACCTATTCTTCCCGTCAGTGGTCTATCCACTCACCTCATAAAGGCTACCGCCGTTTCGAAACTTTATCGTTTCATCTTCAGGCCGTTATACAAAATGTTAAATCCCTCTGTCAAGGTCGTCACAAAGTCAAACAAAACAATAAAACATATATCACAAACACTGAGCACAATTACACGTTTAAAATATATTCATCATGAAATTCGGCTTGGCCAAGCTAAACACGCGACTCGTACGTCGTAACATTCCGGACTGCCATAATTAGTAATTACATCTTTAATAATTAGTAATTACAATCCTAAAACTACATTGGTTTTGATTTAAGTTTATTAGGCTCAACGAATCAAGCCTGTCCAAAATTATCAAACAGTGCCTAAATGTGTTTAATGCTGCACACTTCAGTAACGCCTAACGCCTAATTAAAGCATACTAGAAACTTATACTTGAGAAGATAAAAATTATTATGAAAAAGATTATAATAAAGTATATTTTATTGAAACTTTTTGAAAAAATTTTAAGTGTGTTGATGTTTTCTAAAAATAAAACTGAAAGAAAAATTTACAATTTATGTTACTATAGCTTTTAATTGCCTTTAAAATAAAAATAAAATAAAAATTAGTTGCCAGCGCTACCTACGGACATACAAAGAACTATATTTTATGGCTGGCTAAAGACAGAAACATTTTCAACGACTCGTTACAATTCAAAAATATTATAATGTAAGATTGTTTATTAACATATGTCTATTACAAACACACACGCGCGCGCACATACACACACACACACGCGCGCGCGCACACACACACCTTCATTTGTTCCAAGTCAAAATAAAATTCTGTAACATTTCTAAAAAATGGTCTGTTTTTGGTTCAATGTGTATTCTATTGAGCCCAGCATTAAAGCATGCACAAAGCATTCGCCAAAATATTAACGAATAAAATTTCTACTGTGTTTATTTGTACCTGTAAGATTCAGGCCTAGGTCCTAAGGAAGGAGCACTGTACCGTGCCAACTTATAACAGTTACCATTCCTTCTTATCTTCACCATTCGTTTCTCCTGCCAAAAACTGAACTCCTTTTCCAAGACCTGCAACACAATATTGAGACATATCACTGGTGCAAGTTCCGATAGTTCACTGTCACACGATTAGATCAAGACGTTATCGCAGAATATAATCGTTTCTTACAATTACACGAGAGAAAACAGCAAAAAATTATACTGGCAGTGTATGTATTTTTAAAGGCATTCTCAAATCAGATAGATAAGCAAATTTTTTTAATAATTTTTTTTTTCGATAGAAATATGGATTTTTCAGGTTTCCTGACCTTTGAATCAATAAGACAATTTTTGAAAAATATTTGTTTAGACTGAGATATAGTTGACAAGGAAAATAAATAAAATATAAGAAATTTCCAAAAAATTGATTTAAAAGATCTTGAAAAATAGAATAGGTTTTAAAAAACTAATAAAATCCTAACCATCAGTAATTTCTAACATAATAACAAATCTTAAATTTTGTACGATAAAACGTTCTTTAAATGAAATTTAGGTATAAAACATCATATAATATCAAAAATTTTTAAAAAAATGTTGTGGTAGTTTGTGCCAAATAAATACTACAAGGGGTATTTTTCTATTAACCTCTGTTAACAGTGCCCACACACAATTCCTATATGAAAAACAGAACTGACGTAGTTAGGTTGGTAAAACTGTTTTTAAATTGAACTGCTCAAAGTTGCTAAAACAAACTGAAGGCTATAAATTATTAAATTAAAATTCATTAAAAAAAATGTTTGGTGACAACATTGTTATGACATCATAAAAATTTCAGTTCTTTGTAAAAAGTTATTGATTACTTCAAGTAAATTGTAAAGACCTTTTGATAAAGTCACAACTAGCCTGGTCCACTTTCTGAATATTGACTACCGTTGTCACAGACTTATTTTAAACTCCAAAAAATTCCTGTACAACACTATCGCCCATGAAATTGTTACCATAAACATGATTAATTACCATACTTTAATTAATTTTGGCCACATTATGCCCTTTGGTCTGCAGAAATTAAACAACTCCAAATTTACACTTGGCTGGAGAACAGTTAACGCGTTTACTCGTGCACTGTTTAGTAGGCAATGTAAAGGCGACTCCAGGCAGAGATGAGGATCTGGATAACAATGCTTCCAGTCTAAAGTATCAGTTTTTCTACTTCAAACACTGTAGAAAATTGTGTGCAAATATACAAGAAATTAATAAAAAAAACCTTATGTTTCTCTTACAACATTAAAACAAATTCTGGTTAACAGCAGAGACAATTTTCCTACATAATCTTTCACACTGAACACACTTATCCCAGATTCGATGTATATATACTCTAGTTTTTCAAACTGTTTACTAATTGTGTTTCCTCACTTGAATGTTGTCCTTAATGAACTGCAGGTTCTTGGTCTTCTGGTAATAACTGTGGACCATCGGTATCAGCAGTGGCGGTTGCGACCTCTGTACATAATACTTCCGACTGCCGTTGGGTATGAACCCTAACTGTCTCACTAAATAGATTAAATTTTCTATGACACCCTTGGCCGTGTCCACCATGTCCACCAGTAACAGTCCGTTGACAATCCAGTAGGAGTCCCAGTAGTAAAGCTCCAAAAATCTGCCACCGGGAATGACAAACCTATTCAGAGAAGAAACCCACGTTAATTTTTTTCACTGTTAAGTCAAAACTTATAAAATACCCTTCGTACATATACGTGTATATTTACAAAGTTGTTTTTTGGTTTTTTTCATGAGTGACTGTCAGTAATGTACGTCTCACATCTAAACAACAATAATAATAAAACTATGAGCTTCTTAAACAAGTTGTAGCCTACAGATACTTTAGTGACTTACGGATGTGGAACATAGAGTAGCGAGTACATTTCTGGATGGTCATTTACATCTTCTTTAACTCTGCGTGTGAGATTCTTGAAGATTTCGTTCAGATCCTTGGCCCATGCTTTGTACTTTTCATCTTCGATGTTATCCACGATACTCGGATTTGTTGTGTAGTCTGTCGGCGTCCAAACCTTAAAGTACAATATATAAACAGTCAAAAGCTAATTATTGTATACATATAAAGTGTGTCTTTTAAAGTATAGATATGAAAAGCTCTTGAGAAAATATTAAAGTGAACAAAACTTGGTTAGGTTAGGTTATTAGATTAGGTTGATTAGGTTACGGTTAGGTTAGATTATGGTAGGTTAGGTTAGGATATGACCTTGTACTCACCTGGTTATCATTAATTTGAAATGAAATAATAATTTAAATTTCTAATAAGTTTTGTTTCAGACTTTCAAATAACAGTGGCTTCATAAGCACAAATCAATATTAGCACCAGCCTAAATTATTATTGGTACAGTATATCCTCTTTGACTTCTGGTGCCATTTACATATGGAACTCTTTCCCTTAGGTTGAAAAGGTCAGTATTAATATCCGCCTATGTAATAGAGAAAAAATTTACACAGAAACACTAAATTATTGTTTTGTCCAGTACTGATTTTTATTTGAAAGAAACGCTTTTATTGTATTGTATTTCAAGTACTTTCAAAGTCTTAAAACAGATTTTAGGCAGTGGTCATTGTTATCTGTACAAACATATAAAGCAGAAAATCCGTATATTTAGACGTCCAAAATGTTCGGGCTTTTCTATTATACTACCACACGGCTTAAACTTTTTTCTGTAAGAATACAGCGACCAAAATTTGATTGTGTTCAATTATTATGATGTCGGGAGAAGGTATATAACTAAAACTAGTGATTCAGTTTGTACACATAAGTGTAATATATACAT
This sequence comes from Callitettix versicolor, assembly GCA_022606455.1. Taxonomy (NCBI): domain Eukaryota; kingdom Metazoa; phylum Arthropoda; class Insecta; order Hemiptera; family Cercopidae; genus Callitettix; species Callitettix versicolor. Next base: position 28,877,998 of record CM040186.1, read on the forward strand.
TTAATTACAAAAAAAGTTGGCAGTAACAAAACAGACAATGTACGGTTCTGGAGGCCAGAATGCCTTTATGTCCTCCAATATTTGCTGGTACAAGTTCCTACCCTCATGTCTCTTCCTCCACTTGAATTCATACAAGTAGGAATCCAACATGTTTCTACTGGTACCGCACTCCTTGCGGTTTCGTCGTTTAGCAGACGCCCACATTGACTCAACCCGTTGCGTGTGTGTGTGTGTGTGTGTGTGTGTGTGTGTGTGTGTGTGTGTGTGTGTGTGTGTGTGTGTGTGTGTGTGTGTGTGTGTGTGTGTGTGTGTGTGTGTGTGTGTGTGTGTGTGTGTGTGTGTGTGTGTGTGTGTGTGTGTGTGTGTGTGTGTGTGCGCGCGCGCGCGTGTGTGTGTGTGTGAGTGAGTGTGCGCTCCAGTAATAGGATCAACGAAATTTTCCGAGTGGTTAACAGTGTAATGAGAATACTCAATGCCGGCCTTTGGGGGGAAGTCGGGCGGCACCCGGCGGCACCAGCTCAGTTAGGGCGCTGCTGTCTAGGATTTTAATGTTATCAATAACACTATTTATCTACACTAGTTACCTAATACTATTTGTTAATAATTATATTTAAATAAATGTTATTTTTACAATAATAATTATCATTATAATCAATAAATGATTTTCAAATTTATTTCAAAAGCACATGTATACCCATTTTTATTAGGTATCTTAAAAACGCGTCCCTTACATAGGCGCCACAGTAAAGTTTGCCCGACCTGTCCAAAAGGTTAAGGCCGGCACTGAGAATACTGCATTTCCACATTCGTGTGATGTCATTGTATGCTTTCCACTTATCTGACATTATTATAGTTCCCGGTTTAATGATTTCTTTGCACTTTCAAGCATTTCCGCTGATCGGTTAGGTACAGCGTACAAAAAAACCTTTATCTTATCACAAATACCTCCAAAAATCCATTGTTGGACCCTTCCGACGTGATTTTTACGTTTTCATTCATCAATTTCAATTGTTTTGTTAATTCCAACAATTTTTATGGGGGTTTTAAGAAGAGAATCTGCGCACACCTCCCTTAAATAAGTTTTCCAGTCTCTAACTGAGCCTGGACGTAAACTCAGTTCATCAGAACAAAACTTTGCTGTTGTGTACTCATTTACCCATGAATATGTGAAAAATATAACACTCTCAAAGGGCAACTTACTACCTTCTAGATACTCACTTCAATGGCTACTCAACATTCCTTTTTTGAAGATTTGCATTTATCGTGTTTTTCATTTCATGTCCGTTTTCACAAAACCGCACATTACGTAAAATGCCACGTTGCCTTAATTAATTAACTGCCTTTTCTTTCGAATCTATTTCACGAACCAACCTGATCAACAACATGGTTCGCACTGAATGGTGCTTGGTCGTCAACTAACTACTTGTCTGTGCCCGATGAGGCAGAGGCAGGTGATAAGAAAAGCATAAAATCGTCCAGACTGTTCTCCAAGACATGCTACTGTCAATGTGGTAACATTTAAGCCATGCAGTCGTATAATAGAAAATACCCGGAAAGATCAAAAACCTGTGAACTGTATACACAAGTTATCATTTCATTGAGCTGGTTTCAAATAAATTCACAAAACTGAAATTGGTTTTATCATATCAGTCTGAAATGGTATCAAAATAAGAAAACACCTCAGGTACTTTTCGTTTTTTAATCTACTGGCTAAACAGTTGCTTAGACAGTCAGAAATTAAATTGTCTACAACTTATAACTGAACTAACGTTTTCTAAATGTTCTTTTACCATTTCCATATGGAATGTCAAAAAATCTACGCTGTAGCAAAGCATGGATATTCAACTACTGAACAATAAGATTAACTGTTTTATTACATTTTTACATCGCATACATTGACGATAGACCGTGTATGACGTGACAGTACTACAATAAACCTTAGTATGCTGCAAGGTTGTGTTCTTGACCCTTTTTTGTTCCAATTATTCTTATTTCTCCTTGTAATCTTTAATGTGAATCTTAACAGTATCAACAGTTGTTACTTAGGCTGAGCGCACGTTTGCCTAAAAAAACAGCTTCCAGCAGAAAGTTATTGCTCAAACAATGTTAAAATTTTGAATAATGCTCACTTATTTAACATGAACACGAAACATGTAACTATACAGCCCATTTTTAAGCATCAACCAACGAAAAACAAAAACGTTGTACAGCACAATTAAGCAAGTCTAAACATGATTAAGCAAGACGTAAAAATGCTTTCTAGCCTTGTACAGGTAACTTTAAGCAAAACTAGAATTGCTTGTCTCAAAAGCAGTAACTTTTGTTGATAGTAAAACATCTAGTTCACCCTGTCAACTTGATACCACTCAACCTGAGGCTAGTGTACTTACTAGGTTATTTCTGTATAGCAGCACATTAAACACCAAAGACGTTGTGAACAGTATAGCATTATTAATAAATAACTTTAATATTTTGTAAAAGAATTAGATTGTTAGGTTAGTTTATCGTTAGGTTAGGTTCGTTAGTACAGTAAGCCTGCCAAGGATGAAGTTCTGGCAATTCTATGAACATCTCTTTCTGTGACATAATTGTAAACGCACATGCATTATTATTATTTTTCCCTAACACCCATACATTATGCCAGTTGGACTAATAAGGACGCAGGATTGGCGTTAATGGCAAGAAAAAACCTACAGCAGTAAATCTAATCTTGAATCTATGACCTTGAGGTACGTTAATACAAAGATGCTGTAGACTAATGTGCCACTTCAGGCTTCCTATTCATACATTAAGAGTACGCACCTATCACAACACATAAACAAACATTTTAATACGAAAATATTTTTGAATTTAAAAAAGTCCCTATTTCCAGTAAAACGTATATACTTGAAGCTCTTTTTCTAGAAAAACCTAGCCTTAGTGAAACGCCATAGTAATAGAACGAAGAGTAGAATGGAACTTTTTAATATTTCTAACGACAAATTGCATCTTATTTAATTAAGACAACCATTCTATTAGCTAAATACGAAACTAACCTCTAATTCGGAACCTGATTCAAAATTTTCGTTCACAAACTCTTGTAAAACATCTTTCCCTGGAGTGCCCCCAGATTTTTGTTTCAAGATTTCATACCTGAAAAATTAAAATAAAATAAATTTGGGTTTTGACAAATTTTATCATAATACTAGACACAGTACTTCAACAACGTTCGAAAATAAATTTGAATACTATATTATTACATAAATATATTTTCACCATTTTGTTGAGGGTACGCTAAACAAAACGTCTTTTTCTAAGAGTTTGTACTTATCGTAAGTCAGAAAATCACTTCAATTTTTAACCAAACTTAGGTAAATAACGTCACTCATATATTTTTATTTTCGTAATTTTAGAGTAAAAATTTTAATAAAAAATACAATTTTTGAAAGATTTTTTAAAATTTCCAGTAGGCTTGCAAGCGATAATTTACGTAATTTGACTCAAAGCGACGAAAATTTTGAAATAATAGTTTTGGAATATCACCAAAATCTATTGACTTAGTTTTTTACATGTTAAAAAAATCGCACATTATAAATTATCACCAATGCAAAATTTTAAAGTGTTCACTTGCATCTCCTGAATTGGGATATTTAGTTAAACTTTTGGGTTACATAGTGAACTCCAGAAAAAACATAGAGAATGGTTTAGAAATAGAAACATAGTTTTACAATTTTAACCAAATCGGAGTAGACGTTTTTGCTCTACATGCAGATACTAACATAAAAATTAAAGTTCATAAAACGATCGATAGGCCTACCGATCTGTTAACATTTACAAATAGAATCGTCGAGAATTTTGCAGTCCTTTCGTATAAAATTTAATAAATCAAGTTGTAACACCTTCTAACTGCATAAACATTTGATTCCCCAACGGTGAAATCAGCAAAGTTACCACCTGCCCTTCTAGGGACCAAACACGTGGCCTACTTACTTGTCCAATATGGTCTGCTCATCAAAACGAAGTTTCATGTCAACAAAAGTCTTCGAGTCCTTGTATAGGCGTGCCAGCTGTACGTCGTGCAAGAGTGGTCCATGGCAGTAGATATTACTGTAACAAAGAAAACAGCTGATTTTAGTTAAACAAAACACATTTTTATTGTTATAAGAGTTGTGCTAAGGGAAGATCGTTGAATTAAAATTAAACTGTCTTCAATGCAAAGTAAAATTTACATTATTGCATACCGTATGACTAAATTGTAGGCCTACGTACAGTATTAACCGTGAGAAATAAAACAAGATTTATAAATTTAGTAAAAACTATCGTACAGATCCCATTAAACTGAAAATTTGCACCGGTATAGCTGGATACTAATTTCAAATGTAATTATAGTAATAATAACAATAATAACCTAATCTAATCTAACCTGAATAGTTTTATAGTCGTAAATAATTGACACACACACACACACACACACACACACACACATATATATATATATATATATATATATATATATATAAAATTATCACTTGGATATACACAAAAGGTTAGCTTAAACTTAGTGGTATCACTACCTGCGTTACGTCACTACGTTCCTCGCGAAAGACTTACAACGGAAAGTCGAAATTTCAATTTTTACAAGTTTTCAGAAAATTTTGTTTCTATCAATTCTGACATTCTGCGGGCCAACCCATCCAAGAAACAACTATCAGTAAATGATTACACTAAACTAAAAGCTATATGTGAAACATTTTGAGAGATCTCAACAAGAAGAGAACGACTAACCTACGAACACTTCTAAAGAATAGGATGAGAAAGACAAACAAGATCATCAACTTCCAGAACAGAAAGACACGAGTACTAGGGATGAAAGACGTCCAGGTCGTAAAAGAATTTAGGACCTGGAAAGAAGGAAAGATGTGGAGCTAATCACTTACACAATAATTTTCAAATTTGTAATAGGTTAAACAAAAATCGATCTGGAACATTTGTTTATTTCTCAATATAAGAAGCAAATGCATAGTCTCATGATCGTGATGTTTTCGTTGTTAGGACTATTCGTCTTCAGATCCACAGGGACAAAAAAGTAGTTTTCACACTTGGTGCCTGTCAGTCAGTCTCTCTCTCTCTCTCTCTCTCTCTCTCTCTCTGTGTGTGTGTGTGTGTGTGTGTGTGTGTGTGTGTGTGTGTGTGTGTGTGTGTGTGTGTGTGTGTGTGTGTGTGTGTGTGTGTGTGTGTGTGTGTGTGTGTGTGTGTGTGTGTGTGTGTGTGTGTGTGTGTGTGTGTGTGTGTGTGTGTGTGTGTGTGTGTGTGTGAGGCCAAAAAAAAAATTGACAGATTTTAATGAACTTTGGCCGATAGGCGTAATTTATCCATATTTTGGAATGATTTTTTTCAAATTTATAAAATTAGTTATGCAATTTATAATTTATAAAATTATAAAACAAGTTCTGTTTTAAGAAAAACTGTTGCGCTGAATTTAAGAAATTTATCCAATATTCTGTATTTTTTGGAGTATATCAAAGTTTGGTATAGTCTGTGTAATGTTTTTCGGCAAATTTTGTTGTGTTTTAAGAACAAATACAAAAACAGTGGATTAGGCCTACATTGGATAAACGATATAAATAATCTAATCGTATACAATTTTGATGCTAAAACTACTATATAGGCTAAATTACAGAAAAATAATTCATTAGTTTTAGCTAACCTCAATCATTTAATAGGTACCGTATTGAAACAGCTGTTCACATAACAATAAACAATTTCTGACCGTAGTCAACAGAATTTGAGGTTATGTTTGTAATATTTTTATTTTTATTAGAAAAAATAACGGCTCACAAACAATACAAAAACGAAATTAAGGAAAAAAACAAATTTAATGAAATATAATTTCTAACTGTGTAATAATTACATTTCAGTTGTTACTTACATTAATTTTAATTCTAGATTATGGAGAAATGATTTCGCAACAGATTTTAAACTTTTCGGCTGTCCTTCATCCATGAGAAATACACCACTGAAAGTGGTGGCATTGTTTTGTTACTATGGTTACCGTTAACGGTTTGGATGATGTAAACATCTTTGGATCAGCTGATCTGTGGGGACAGTTATTCTCACTTTACGGTAAACGAAAGTACATGTCTGACAATTAATACTCATACATAGCTGGAGAATGAACTAAACTATATATTTTGATGAAATTTGTCATTTAGGTGCTGACATTTGGGATCATATATCTTCAATTTTTCAAGCCCTTTTTCAGTAACAAAACATTTCTATAATAAAAAAAATAGGATTTTATTTAAATTGGCTTTAATTTTTTAAAATCAAATATAGTTTTTAAAAACACAAATAAGAAATACAGGTTGTTAGTTTACCCTTCTAAAACGAAAACTGGGACGAAGTTCCGACAAATGGTACTGTATTTTGAAGATTCAGCTAATCCGAGTGCAAAAAGTGGTTTTAACTATGCAAACATAAGCCAACTGATCACTTACGATGACTTTTGATGGTTTATCCATACTTCAGGACAATTATTTAAACTTTTTTTGTAGAAAATCTCTTATGAAAACCGGTTCTAACGATTTTAATCAAATTTTACTATAATGTACTCATTTAATACCCAAAGAATACGTAGGCTTATAATTCGTTTATAGCAGTTTTGAAATTAAAAAAAGGATTTAAGAGTAGGCCTAAATAAGAAAAGTAAAACACTTACAATGTCACATTATTTCTTTCTATTTGCTGTCAAACAGTAAATTCCTTTTCTACATTGCATTTACTTGTAAACCTACATATACAAAAAAAAATTACAAATTCTGATTAACTGATAATTCCGAAATTCGGGTTTTTCGGAAAAATAACAACACATACATTTAAACTGGATACTTTAGAGTTTCGAATAAATAATTTAACTGAATATGGTAGAATGTGTATGCACCAGTTAGTTAAAATACTAGGCCTACCTGTAATATAACGGGATCTTCATGACTAACTGTCAGGTAACATGTATTTGATCTGTTTGTTAATAACCTTGGCATCACTTTATCATCTCAAACATATTACGTATATTTGCATATAATCTACATGTAGTAAGTAAATATGTTTTGTCCTATAGCCTAATCGTTAAGGTAGGGCTATAAAGGCGCATTAAGAACGTTTAATGCCCAACTTAGTGGTCAACTCACGCTATTTCGTGTTTTCGAAACTCGCAACAAAATTTCGTGAACTGTACAAAATATTAATTTTTCTCATGTAAACTGTAGATTGAAAACGTAAACGATACACAGCTACTTGAAACACACACACACACACACACACACACACACACACACACACACACACACACACACACACACACACAGTAATTATAATGGTAAAGTAGAAGATACTGGAGGGCTTCGGGAAAATGTTTTTAACTTAAACGCAAAATAGCGAGTTGAAGGCATTCGGAGGTCAGCTTGATTCTTATTTTATCTCACTATAAACAGCGTAGTAAGAACGTTTAATGCCTAACTTAGTTACTGGTCAACTCACGCTATTTCGTGTTTTCGAAACTCGCTACAGAATTTCGTAAACTGTACAAAACTTAAATTTTTCTCACGTAAACTCTAAATTGAAAACGTAAACGATACACAACTTCTTGAAGCAGTTGAACTGTGATTTTTGAGGAAGAAATTGATCGAATTTTTGATATGGAAAAAATTTGAATTTTTTAAAAAAAGTATAAAAACGAAGAACGTTTTTTGTTGTTCGCTTAAAAATAGTGGAAAATATAATGCGTACAAATTAATGGCGGTCACACGCGCGCGCGCGCACACACACACACACACACACACACACACACACACACACTTTGGGTGAAAATAATGCTAAACTGATTACAACACGGATTGAAATTTTGCTTATTTTTAAGAAATAAAACTTATATTTCAGTTTTGAAATAAAATAAGCCAAAAAAATTCTCAGCGCAAATCTGTGATGTGCTGTATGTCCGCCTGTCTACTGTTATACTTGCCTAGTATATTCCAAAGATCGTAGGCAAGCACTATATAGTTCTGCCTGCTTTTGTCTTATTTTTTGGTTTACCTCACAAAACACCATTTAAACTGTATAATATAATTGAATTTTTAAAATTGAGCGTGTGTTCTAAACAAAAATGTTTATATTTTTATATATTCGCACCAAATTTCACACGAAGGATGTTCAAGCTCCAATAAAAAACACTGTGGGGCGGTGAACCCGTCACTCTCCTCCCCCTCAAAATCACCCTCAAAAATCACTATTTTTATCACTTAGACCCTAACAACATCCGGATTCCTACAGCTTATACAAAACAATTTTCAATTTAAGAGTACATTTCTTGTATTAAATGTCTGATGAACCTTTTTTGAGAAGTTAAGAAACTGTGTTCACCGCGGTGAACAATCGAACTGTTTTTTTTTTTTGGTTCTACCATTTGTTTGGATATTTAAAAACTACATCTGCGCAAAATTTGATCCGAACCCTTAGAACCGATTTTTATTATTTTTTTCTGGACAAAAACGCGCTTCAAAATAATGCGTAGCACATTCTTAATACTACTTGAATTTTAAAAAATGTCAGGCATTTAAAACGACTAAAAAATTTTCGTATTTCATTTTAGATTTAATAGCTATGACCTTGAAACTGCTAATCAGTGAAACGAGTAGTAAAAAAAAATTATTGCTATCTTAAAATGACCTTTAAATTACCTTTTGCAAACAACTACACTAATAGCACACCTTTGTTATAAGCATCAATAGAAAGCTTAGGCCTATGATATGTAGTAGCCTTATATTCATATTTATTTACTGCACAGCTGTCTTATAAACTTTATAATAAAAACCTTACGAATATTTTAAGGTTTTGAGTGTCCGCCATTTTGTACCTAAATACGCAATTCGCCATCTCGTAAATACTTGTGTCGCCATTTTGTGTTTGTTTAGTCGATGTTATACAATGTTGTTAGTTTACAAAATTCGCTTACATCACGTCAGCGAGACAGCTGATTGTCTCTATTATCATTCGACAGCTTCACAAAAATTTTTGAAAAAAATATATTGAACAAATATTTACGTTTTGGATTCTTAACGACTACTTTTTATCTAAATTCAAGCAATTTTGAAATATTTTTTGACAACAATTGTGCAAAAACAACGGACTAATTTGCTTGCCAATATTTATTTGTTTTTTTTTATATAAATTCTTGACTTCTTCAATTACGGTTAAAATTAAAGCAATAACTACCAAGCCGATTTTTATAAATCAACACAAAAACAAAACTACTCGAACGCTATAAACTTTATTAGCGGCTTATCAGGCGAATTTCTAATCAGTTTTCGAAAGATTTGATAAAACGAAGACGTACTCAACTATAAAAGAATTAACCGTTTTTTGATTTCGTAATCTCCATAAAAGAACATTGTTCACCAACATTAAACCTTCTTAAATTCAATTAATACCACCAACATATTCGGTTCGAAAAGTATCGACGAAAAACCTGGAACAGTAAAATTTCTCAAAATCGGCTGGTTAGATTTTTCTCAATGTGACTTTTACATGTAACTGTATATTAACTTAAAACAGTGTACCAAATTCACTGTTCGAGAATAAATTGGAGCAAACAATAAGTATAGTTTGTAATGTTTTGGTTTTTGAGGGGGGGTTACTTCTTAGCTACATTTGAGGGTTTTAGAGTGGGTAGGCCAAAGATCGTTTATAAATTCGCAAGGATGTTCGTCTGTCCATTGTTAGGTTAACGTAACCCACCATTTGTAAACGATAAAATTTGGTGAAAATGCCTTTGTAGCAGCCCAGACGCAGGGACAATATAGGGGTTAACGAAACACAAAAATTAGGGGTAGTTAAACTATAATATCTGAAAGGGAAAAAGAATTTATTTTACTTCTCTAGTGTTTAATTTGAAACTAGAGTGTGGAGTTTAATTTGACATTCACACACACACACACACACACACACACACACACACACACACACACACATATATATATATATATATATATATATATATATATATATATGTGTGTGTGTGTGTGTGTGTGTGTGTGTGTGTGTGTGTGTGTGTGTGTGTGTGTGTGTGTGTGTGTGTGTGTGTGTGTACCAGTTCTACCAGTTACCAGTTATGATGATGAAAAAGTATATAAACATGCTTCATTATCGAGTTACACCCGGCGAAAAATGTTGCCATGATTCGTGGTAAAAGAGGTAACTTAAGCCACACTGACATTCTAGGAACCTTGATTAATAGGTAATCTTGACAGTTTCTAACGGTTTTTGAAAAATTCACGAACAACTTTAGAAAGTTTTTTTACTCGGCTCGACCATCTCGAATGTGTGGGTAATAATATGCCGGATCTAAAATACGATTACAAAAATACTTGATGTTTTGGAATGAAATAAATCTTAAAAGTAGCTCGTAAATCGTGAGCTAGAAAAAGTACAGTACGTAAGATGTGTTCCGAGTGAGTAGCACAGTCTAGTCCGCGTCGCTGCTGAGCAGACGACATAGAAATCAGCTGACCTATTATTGTTAATAGTTATGTTTAATATGTAAGTCATAATTCTACTATACAAGGCCACTCAGACGTGAAATTCAACGAAATAAGCCGATCGTTAAGAATTAATATAAACGACAAATTAACATACCTAGTTTTTAACAACATAACATATCAAAAAAGTTATTACAACCTATCAGCTGTTCAATTAAATCAGCTGATCGTTACGAATTAATATAAAGCAACTGACCTTTTAATATAGATTCGTTTTATATATTTACATCGGTCAAACGTCTTCCTAGTTTCTGTATCGTAGTGGTTATTACTTGCGTCTTACACGCGCAAGATCCCCGGATCGATCCCGGGCGGAAATGAGGGAAATTTTAATTTAATATGAAACCTGCGACGCGCAAAATATACTGTTATATATCAATATAAACACGTTCCTTACATCACGCGAAGCACAAAAGTCAAGATTACAACCAGTCCTAAAACATGATACATGTTAATATGTTCTGTTAATTGTCTCTTCCCTGGGGAACGTGCGTTGAGTTGCTCAGTCGGTAGGATAGCGGGAAATTCGGTACATCTCGCGCACAGATTAGAGAATTGTTAGGTTTTCTATGCGTTACATCGATGTCCCGTCTTCATTTTTCTAACTAGCATAAAGTTAAAATGACAAAAAATACCTAATTGACTCTTTTGTCAATATGGCTGTTGTATTAGTTAAAAAAAATTGCGTCATGCAAACCGATCGAGATAGCAGCGTGACGGTAAACAACTGCCATGTTTGTTAAAGGAAGCTTAACGAAATTGATTAGGTTAGCTGTAAACACACTGATAACAGCTGATCCAATCTAATTATAATAACAAGCCTTTCGTAAATAGTTACATAAGTCAGGTGAATTGTTTATAAATTGACTCACTGGCTGGCGTGATTTGAGCAACGCTTACCAGATCATGTTGAAATCCTAAAGAAAAAAGCTGCACCTAGGCAAAATCAAAACGAGCGCCCCAAAAATTTTTCGCGGCCGACTCTTTCGGAGCGAAAACGCATTATTTGTCCGTATCAAGTACCCTTGTTTCAAACATCCCCGCAGGGGGTACAGATTAGCTGCACCTATTGAGAGGATGCACCTCGCGGTACCCGAGTCTAATACATACTTACACTTACAACACTACACTTACGACTTTAACACTTTACACCCACACTTACATTTAGGGAGGCAATAATAGCGTCAATGTGCTTTTCGCCTTAAAATAAAAAAAAAATGTTCTCAAACATTAGACAAACCCAAACATTCGATCGATCAAAAACGAATTTGGCAAATCTTAAAATGCAGACAGGTAATCCTAAACCCGAAAAACTGATTCAAATGAGAGTTATAACCCTTAAACCATAGGCAGATGACTCTAACCATTAGGCCATTAGGCCGGTTAAACGCGAAGGTGATCCACATCCACTAGATCAGCGGTATTCAAACTGGGTTCCATATCCAAGGGTTCCGTGGACCTGCCCAAGTATTATTTATTTATCTTTATTATGTCAACCTCTATGTAATCAATAACTATACTATGTTTGAAAATTCAACAATCTTCATAAAGGGGGATAGTTATAAAAATAAAACCGTGCTTATAACAATTTTTAAAGTTTGCGCTGTAAATGTTACGTCGCAAAAAAATATGGAATTTGTTCTAGCTTTCGTTTAACATGAATTCGTATTTTATTTTTGTATTTTTATAATAAATGAACATTTATTATGATTATTTATCATTTATTTTATACTAATTTTCCTTTGTACAATTCTAAAATTAACACAAGTAGTAATTTGATATTATTTTTTTAACGGTTCAGTTGAAAATATACAACCATTAAGGGGTTTCCGCGCCTCAAATTAGTTTGAAGGCTATCGAACACCGTCTGATTAAATTTCTTAATGTCAACTGATTTTGAAAATTCAGACCGCTAATTTATGCATAAATATTAAATATAAAGAAAAATTAACGATCCCGTGAAAAAGTGACCTAGATGTCAGGATCAGTGCTAATTTCAAGGTCCCTTGGTCTGGGTCGTACAACGATGGTCGCTCATTACCACAAAAAAATTTTAACAATCGCGGCACTCTGTGAGGTGATGGAAGCCATATTGCTTTTATTTATTTAGATATTATTTTTGTAACTTTATAACCATTTAAAAAAATCTGACTTCGCTTTAATAATAAACATTAAAATCTGCAGAAATTAAATAAAAAATTAACAATTTCTGTGAAGTCTGTAATTTTACGACAATGTTTTTAAAGACTTATGTTCAGTCAGATTTATAATTATTTTTAATAAGAAGTTCAAACAAATTTTTTTCCTCTTATTTTGGTGCCCCTTGACTTGCGGCGCCCTAAGCACTTGCTTAAATGGTAGATTCTTTACTGATTATTAGTAAACTTTTAGTACTACAACAAAACTTGAGACATTATTTCCCCCCAAAACGGTCCGAAAACAAAACAATTGAACATCGGACATTTGTTAAAATCGGTTTGTCGGGTTTTGGTTAAAAATTAACTCATAATTTATGTCTACCTATTTTTAAGTGAATTACATAATAATTATATAAATACTATAATCGCCGCACACTTTTTTGTTATACTTTTTTTAAATCGTATTTGCCAAAGAAATCAACATTAAAATCTTCATAAATTAGTGCTTCAAATTTTTAAATTCCATTGAAAATAAGAAAATCAATCTTTCAGGGGTCAGAGTTTTTAAAATAATTTAAACATTAAAAATGCTAATTTATGTAGATTTATGCTGATAAGGCTGGTGAAATAATATTTTCAGAAGTACGTTAGAGAAATTATGATAGTTTTACTTTTTTGGAAAAATGCTTCCGTCTCGTCAGTTATACATTCGCGTTAATTAGTTATTGAGTTTGTAAGTGTTCAGAAATGTACCACTTTCACAATCGTACTTGCAAAGAAATTCGCGCAAATTCGAACACATGACAGAATTTTGTAAACATACTTAACGACCGCTTCAAGTCAAAACTAAATAAATAGATACAGGGTTACAGGAATACACAGAAGGTATTTACATTTCAAACAGACATTGAGTTTCAACGAGATATGACTTGCGATGGGTGTGTCCAGCTTGTAGGTGCGTTTTGTGTTTACTCAGTCCTGCCAACATGATAAGCTCAAATAGTTGCTAAATTTGGAAACACATTATCCATCACGTGGCGTAAAATTTCTGGGACAAATAAAAACAAAATTAATCGCTGCGGATTTCCAAATTGCAAAAACAATTAACGAAACGTTTTACCATTTTTTGAAAATCTTATTTCACTATAGCAACCAGCTGATGCGTGAAAACATCCATCAGCTTAGTTTACGTATTTTCAATGAAACTGGAAAATTTACAAAGCTAATATACGCACATAAAAATTAGAGCGCTCTGTGTTGAGGACGATGGCAAGAAAAATTATTAAACGTGTTCTTAAACAGTTCAAAGAGAAGTTTATATCGGATAACTTAGACTCAGCCGGATCTAGGAAAGAGATAAGAAAACAAACAGCGAATACAAAGAGGTGCTGGATTGAAAAGCTTAGAACCAATAAAGGAATGTTACGTAAACGAAACGACATATTGGAAAAAATAACAAGGTTCAATGAGAATTTGTATTGTGTTCACGATGAGGATAAAAGCAATACACAAGTTGACGTATTTGAGGAAAACTTACACGAAAACTCGGATATGGTTGTTACGAAAGAGGAAATTTAAATAGTTAAAGTAGCAATTAATCAGTTAAAGAGGAATAAAAAGCCAGAAATGAATGAAATACTCCAGGAAGAGAAAGAATTGTTCGTTTAAATACTATTTGACAAAGTATTTCAAGTTAGAAGAGTACAAACGGAATTGAAATGTACAAAAATAATAATCATACGTAAAGAGAGAAGTGGAGATGAAATAGAAAATTAAAGATATTGTCTTCACGGTTGTATACATTATTTGCCACAGTACTGAAACAAAGAATAATTACAAAGTTGTATGCGGACCATTCTTCAGACCTGATTGTTCTACCACTGATCATCTGCAGACATCAAATAGGTTATGCAGGAGTACATTTTTCTTGTTTATTTTGACTTCGTTGACTTTAGGAAAGCATTTGATTCTTCATATCACACTGCTATTTGGAAAGCTATGAAAGAAATCGGGATTTGAATGTGTGTGTGTGTGTGTGTGTGTGTGTGTGTGTGTGTGTGTGTGTGTGTGTGTGTGTGTGTGTCCGATTTGATTCAAACTTGACTCGAAAATCGATTTTATTAATAGCTTGTACAAATTCGTTAACCGGCGAAAATCGTTCGACAATTTTAAAATCGCCGGCCATTTCGAATCCTTAGAAATTCGTAACGTTTTTCGCCTTATGTCTTTTGAAACTCTGATTTCATCGAGGTAATCAGAATCAACGCTAGCACAATGTTACCGCTTTGAATATTAAAAATCCGTTGAAATTAATAAATTTAATTTTACGGCAGACGCCGCCATTTATGTATTTTCGGTGTAATTTGGAAGTTTAAAAAGTTAATGCATACAGATTTTAGTGCAGATTATGATTAAAAAAAATGTTTTTGTAAATTCGCTTCTATCAAGTCAGCTAGACAGCTGAATGTCTCTATTATTCATATTAAATTAACTGGACGAAGCTATCCATGTATATATCACTAATACATGTAAGAAATTCATGTTATTGTTGTTGGCGCTTTTTAGTTGATTAAATAAGGGCATACTTGAGAATATATATATATATATATATATATATATATATATATATATATATATATATATATAAATATAGACAGGCATATATTTATTTATTTTAAAATTCATTGACACACTTAGATAGAGACCAATGTTTAATGATAAACTAAAACAACAGTCTAAGCAATTGAAGAAATATCAGCTATGGTTTTTTCCGAGATTGATTTCAAAATCTATTGTTTATCTTGTATTCATTGTCACTTTGAATGTTTTTATTCCAAAGCACAAACTTTCATTAATACACGACAGGAAGAATTAATTTCTACTGTACATTGTTTGCACGTTCAAATATATATTGTGCCTCTACATTATTTTCAATAAATTTCATTTCAAGCCTTTTACGGTGAAAAATCCTTGAAATATAGAGAACTTGAATTTTCTCAAAATCGTCTGTAACGATTTTGTTAAATTTTAATACTGGAATAATTAAGAATGTTTACAAAAAAATCAGTTTAATTTCTAAATATCTGTCGAAAAATTTTTGCTGAAATTTTTTAATATATGAAAATTTATAACTGAAGTCAGTACTGTAAATTTTAAGTTTAAAAAATAACCATTCAGGAGTAAATAAAAAAACTCAACAGGAGCTGGTAATTTGAGAAAAATCTGGTTTTGAGAAATTAAACTAATTTTCCGGTGTTCAGAACCGATTTTGTTTGTTTCAAAAATAATTACATATATGATCTGTGTAAAAAAAAAGTATTTTTTCACAAATATAACTAAAATTTGTTTTGAAAATTTATAATAAAAACACGAAATCGAACACCTCCACCCTGAAGACGTTTTTTATTGTATATTTTTAGGGCGTATAACGAAATACATTGTTAACACTCAAGACTGAGTACTGAGTTGAGGAACACTCTGTATTATGAAAATACATATATTGAGGATTAATAAATTTACGACTTCTATTATCTATTCGGTCTAACTCAAAATTAGATTAACGAACATATATAATCTGTACTTGTACTTTTCCGTGTGTTAACATTACAATCAAACTTGGAGAAAGTAATGCGTTGATTACAAAAATAATGTATCTGTGTTAATTTGTTTTCAGATGGACCCACAAGGCGAGGAAGGCCATCATAACGCCTGAAAATGTAGACGTAAGCGGCACACATTTCGAAGTATCGGGGTGGGTCGTACCATAATGGCCGCTCCAGTAGCTCATTTTTCAATGGGAATTCATTAAAACTGAGATGATGGCGATCAGGGTTCATTATTAGCGAATTTTTATTGTAGAATGAGCCATTGGAGGAACCATCATGGTAAAATCCAGACCCAGGACATTGAAATGAGCACTGACAAGTTCTTTGACCAACAATGTTTATTCAACAGTTTCAAATGGCCGGTCATTTCAAATCTTAAAAAATTCGAAACTTTATGTTTTTTTGGAAATCTGATTTCACCATCGTAATCAGCGTTAAAAACTGCATAAATCAGCAATTTGGAATTTCAAATTCTATTTTTAAGTTTTATGACGGCGTTCAGGTTTGATTTTTGTATTTGTAATGTAAATTAAACGTTCAAAACGATAATGTTTGCAGATTTTAATGCTGATTTTGATGGGGTAACAGAATTGCAAAAAGTAAATATAAGTATTTTTGGAAATTCGCTTCAATCACGTCAGATATACAGCTGCCGGTCAAATTTTTTTCACTTCGAAAAGTGAGAAAGGAAAAACAGCAATACGAAAATGCTACATTTTAAAGCACAGCGGAAGAATATTTTGCCCAAAAGTTCTGAAACTAAATCAACCAGATTTCAAGGTAAAAGTTTAAAATTACAAAAATCAGTAGATCATATTACAAAAATCATTTCCTGATATTAATAAATTATAGATATGAAAAATACTGAGAAATATGGAGTGATAAATACCTAACCTAACCTTACCTTATCTAACCTAACCTCACCTAACCCAACAGGCTGTGAGTCAGTGTTCAAATATTGCAGTTTCCTTTAATTAGGTTATTCAAACACAAGTGTTTAAATAAATACTTGGAACATTTAGGGACCTAATTTTAATATTCTCGTAGGTTTCTCTAATATAATGTCTAGCACATAAATACCGCCTGTCAGGGTTCACTCCCCTCCTACTATTTCCGGAATTATATTTTGTGCGGAATTATATTTCTTGAGATATGTTCAATTTTCTATTTTGTTTGCAGTCGAGAGAACACTTAAAAATTTTAAGCAGTCCGTTCTCCCATAGTGGGTCGCTAACCTTAGTTTGGAAACCACTGATCTAGAGTTGGCTCATTTCAAGTTGTTGGGTCCGGATCTTACCATAATTGTCGCTCTAATAATTAATTTTCCAATGAAAATTTGTTATAAAATATCTTAAACGATTTTTATTGAAATTGATAGTGCACTGAAAGTCAATGCACAAAATTTGGACTAAAAACAAGTTACAAATACAGGATACAGATGGTAAAAAAAACCACAAATTTTCTAAAATTCTATTAGTTCTCCAAAGAAACCAATCTTATGATAGGATAGTAAAATAGTCCCGCAGAAATTTTTTTATTAACATGTATCGTGTTTTAGGGATTTTGCGGGACGCGTGATGCGAGGAACATGTTTATGTTGATATATAGGGAAAGTTAAATTTTGCTCGTCGTAAACCTGATATTAAATTAATTATAATTATAAAAATGATTGTGTTTTCGCCCGGGATCGAATCGTGGCCTTGTGCAGTGGGAGAAGGCGGACGAGATAACCACTACACTACAAAAGAAGTTTGTCCGATTATACATATGAAACGAATCGTTAATTTAATTTTGGTAATTATATTAAAAGATCAGTTGTTTTATATTAATTCGTAAAGATCAGCTGATTTTGTTGAACAGCTGATAAGCTACAACATGTTTTATGTTATGTTGTTAAGAACTGACTATGTTAATTTTGTCGTTTATATTAATTCGTAACGGTCAGCTGATTTCATTGAACAGCTGATAGGCTCTAATAAGTTTTAGGTTATGTTGTTAAAAACTAGCTATGTTAATTTGTTGCGTTTTCGAACATATTATCGTAATTAAAGTAAAAAAGGAAGAAACAACATGATACATGATTTTTATTTTTGGTTCAATAACAGAAAATTTTTCATAAGTCTATTTTTTGTTAGCTAATTAAAAAAAAATAATTTATAACATTGAGATATAAAAGTGCATGTATTATCCCACGAGAAATTCAAATTTCAAACAATTTTTAAACCATGTGCTGAAAACCCATATTGCCTTAAAAATTATTTCTATAAGAGCCTAGGAAATATAATTTTTCACGATAGGGTATTTTTGATTAAAATAATGAAATAGGCATCTGAACTATTTGCTTAAGATCTTAATTGCTGAATATCGCAGACGTTAATTTTTACAGACATTGCCTTCCGTCTGTAAAATTCAGCTGATTAGTTCTAATTAAGTTTTTTATTCCTCCGATTACGACACCGCCGGTCACAAGGAACTGTTCATGCAACCCGCCACGCGCATGCGCAATGCAACTCATTGTTTCATCAGCTGTGCTGGTGCGCAGAGGTCACAAGTCGAAGTGTAATCAGATTTATTAAAAACAAAGATGGCGACGACGTGGGAACCAGCTGTTAGGACAATGCTAGTATTGCACAAGGCAAAGTGCACAGCGTGTGGCGATTGATTTTGAGGTTATGTCGGACATTTAAAACAATACAGGGTGATTGATACAGAGCGCTATCATATTTTACTGGAAAGTTTCGTTTAATACACTACAATAAATTCGGCATTTATAAGAGTTTTGGTGTACATGCAACATTTCGACACAAAATTGCAGACGAGCGATTTTATTAACATCTGTAATTTGTTAAACTATTGCTAGTTTGTAAGGCTTTATGTAAACACGTTTACAACAATACGCGCCCAAAATGTCGGTTGTAGAATTATCAGTCTCATTTCTTCGTCTAAGGAGTTTGCAGTTCCTTCGTATACGAGGGTTGATCAAATATAAACGAGACTGACTTTCTAAAAACTTTTCCGTTAGACATTGAACTCTAAAGTTACACAGGCTGAACGATGACGTGGGCAGTAATTCACGTATATACTGAATCACAGGTATCCCTAACAGTGATCGCATGATCGTAGCAGGTATGGTGATTCACGAGTTTTTCTAACGGCTGCAAAGGATTATCAGGGTCATTGACAAAACAGCTGATTTAACTATTCGATCATAGATTGGATTGCCTCTCGTTTCAACAAGAACAGTAAAGCATTTTTTGCTAAATGTTCATACACTTACCATCTTAAATTAAAGTAAGAGATCTCTATTGAAGTATTGAGCCTCTACACTCTACAGTAACCTCAACCTGAGACTCTTAGTTCAAATCTCAGTCGTGATACGATCTCTACAAACCTATAAACACAAATGCGGAATCACAGCTAAACGTTCCTGTTATTGAAAAGTAAAATCGCAGTTATAGGCTACCCGTTACTTGAAAGTAGCTGGTTCCCAAACATCACATTACTAGAAAAATTACATTAAAATCTGTAGTTTTATCATGTCCGAAAAATTACATTACTAGAAAAACCGATCTCAGCAAAGATTTGGAACTTATGTTAAACTGCAGACTGTATGCCTATTTGCAGGCTCCAAACTATATTTTGTAAAAAAATTACATTTAATGACTGAGTATCGTGAAACATACATGAGCACTTTCGACGCTATTAAAAGTTAGAATACAACAATGTGGTGCGATGACGGTAGTGGTAAAACATTTTGAACATACATATAATAAGTGATCACAAATTTTACACTACAAACTGAAAACCAGCATCTTATTGTAACCTCAAAACACGTCAGTAACACAGAAGATTAGTTACAGAGAAAAATTGTAATAGCCTACAAGCGCAATTTCACAAATAATTTAGGATTTTATAGGCCTAATTCTTTGTCATGTTTCATAATTTATTTTAAAAGATTCTTAAGTTATAGATTTTGTGTTATTTAAACTAGATTAAAACTCAAATAATAGCCTATAAGCACATCAATGTCAATATAAAAGAATTAAAAATAGTTTAATAATTCTCCTATTTTATTCCATAATATTCTTCTTCCTTTTAATATTGCAATGTTTTGGATGGGACAGATCGTATATAATGTGCACTTTTACATGTTCAGTAAGTTTCTGTGTCATGCTTGAAAAAGTTGTACCGCGATCAGCTGGCAAATCAAGCAAAGCGCGTTCTGATCGCCACTGAGCTGTGGTCTCTGCAAAACTGAACGCCAGGCCGCTCGTTTTTGAATAAACATACCTAACGAGTTTATATCTGATGACCATCAAAGTGTGTGGGAGCCTTAAAAGTAGACATTGTAATTAACAATGTTGACAGCGCTACTGGCGGGTGAATTTATTATGAATAGACTACGTTGATGTTCTTTAAATTGACATCTCAATTGATTTTTAAATTATGTAGATAATTTTTTATATGCTTTTAAAGTCAAGCCCGTTTTCGATTAACCTGTATTAC
This sequence comes from Callitettix versicolor, assembly GCA_022606455.1. Classification (NCBI taxonomy): domain Eukaryota; kingdom Metazoa; phylum Arthropoda; class Insecta; order Hemiptera; family Cercopidae; genus Callitettix; species Callitettix versicolor. The sequence continues at coordinate 28,898,815 of CM040186.1, forward strand.
ACATATTGAACAAAATATTTGTGAAATCAATTGTTTAAAATTGTTCTCATTCTTTGCATACGCAAATTGTGTAATTTTAGAAAAGAAAATTATTAGCTTCATTTTCACAATACACGGAGTGCAAAGAAAGTATATAGCCTAATTGTGAAAATCGACCTTGACATTTTTATGGAAAATTTAGTTCTCATTTCACTTGAGTCCAAAAAAGTGGGTTTCTGAGATATTTGTCCACCCGTGTGCCTGAATATATGCCGGATTGTACTAATTAACAATTGCGAAAAAACTTGGTGTAAAAGTGTGATTTGCTCACATATCGATATTATCTAGGTATAATTTTTCAAAACATTAAAATAAAAAAACAGTTAAAATAACAAAAATTGTATTTTCTCAAAATCAGTATTCTAAAGATTTTCATCAAATTTAGCTTAGGAAGGAAGAACTCTGTTATGGAGCTATTGACAAAAGACTGTGAAATTTATAAATTTCATAAAATCGGTTCATCAGAATTCCATCTAATGTTGGTCAATTATGAAGACGCATGAGGACGGGTGGCCATCAAATGCAGAGCGGAACTGCGCTGTTTGAATGAAGCTGAACGGTAACCGGAAGTGGAATTCAGTCTGTTTAAAGAACGCTTTTTATATTTTAAATCTAAATATTTAGGCCTACTGTAATGGCCGATTTTAGGAAACTAGCTTACACGTTTAAAATCCGTAACCTAGGCAACGGTAATCTAAGTAACGAAAAATTTGAAGACATGATCAGCTTGGTGGGGGAAGCAAAGTCAGCTTCAAATCTAACCTAAATAGAGTCGAAGCTACGCAGAGCGGAGCCCAGGGACACCGCTTGACTAAGTTCAGCTTCGTTACGCTTTCAGCGACCGCACTGACATTAAAAACTATTGTTAGGTTTAGGTTAGGTTTTGAATGCGTTGTCCGCTCCGCTCCGCTTTAGTGGCCACCCGGCCTATTTCCAGTCAATGTACTAAATTTGAAATAAAAATATTAGTGCCACTCAACTGTCTCGCTGACGTGATGGAAGCAAATTTCCAAAAAAATATGTTTTCCATTTTATCCTCTTTTTTTGAAATTTCGATTTCGCCATAATGATTAGCGTTAAAATCTTCATACATTAGCGTTTTAAACTTTTAAATTACGTTGACAATTCGAAAATAAATCCTGACCGCAGTTTAATCAAAATTTTTAATTTCAACGAATTTTGTAAATTCAAAATGCTAATTTATGCAGCTTTTAATGTTAATTACGACGGTGGAATTAGACGTTCAAAAATATTTAAGACAAAAAGTAATGTACTTTTAAATATTTGAAATAATCGCCATTTTGAAACTGTTGAACGAATTTTGCTTTTCAACAGACTTTTCAAGCTATTACCAAAAATCGATTTTGGTACCAAGTTTGTTTCAAATTAGACTAAAATTGCAAACGTGAGTGCGCGCATATATCTAAATATAACACCTTTAAGTAACCCTGAAAAGGTGATCTAGAAGTCAGAGTCGGCTTACGTTTCAAGAAATTCTCTAAAATTTAGTACTTGCGTTGTATGATTTGTTTTTCCCTTTCGATTTAGCCACGAGCGGTAAATATCTTTTATTTCAAATTTGATCATCTGATTGAATATTAATTTATATGATTTGACCACAATTTGAGCAAATCTGATTCAGTGATTTAGAAAAATTATGTAGGCTATATTATGTGATTTATGTCATTAGCTCCCAACAACTAGCAAGGTTGAGTGTTAACGATCATCCATAATGTTTATATGTTACGTTTACCGGCAAAGAATACATTGTTCTAATCTATCGAAGGGAAATGAAGAGGTTATCAGTGACAAGTGATGTATCACTGACCGGAAATGCAATCTAAACAGCTGTCACTTCCGGTAATAAACGTTTTAAAAATAATCTACTAATACAAACCCTATTATTATAAAAAATGAGGTTGACTTTTTGTCTGCTTTGAATTTATCACGCTAATAGCTATTGGGCAAGCTTTTATACCTCAACGAAAACATGCACTCCGTAAATTCATTCAGACGATGTTTTCAGCAAATTTCTATTTGAAAAATGAGCTATTAAGCAGCTATCATGGTAAGGCTAAGACCCAGACTTGAAACCTGGAACTGAGCACCAATCCTGATCTCTCTCTCTCTCTCTCTCTCTCTCTCTCTCTCTCTCTCTCTCTATATATATATATATATATATATATATATATATATATATATATGTATGTTTGCACGCTCATGTTCGAAATTTCAGTCCAATTTGATGTCAAATTTGTCACAAATGTCGATTATGACATAGCTTGGACAAGTTCGTTTACCAGTTTCTTAAGGGCGGCCATTTTAAATCATTAAAATATTCTTAATTTTTCGTCTTAAATATTTTTCTAAAATGTGATTCCAACATCGTAATCAGCTTTAAAAACTGTATAAATTAGCTTTTTGAATTTTTAAAATCCTTTGAAATTAAGAAGTTTGAAGATAGAACGCTGACAAGATAAAGACGTTCCCCAAAATTTCCCCAGTAATAAAAAATTCCCCATATTTTTCCCTAACATTTTTCCTCAAAAGTTTCAACTTCCTATTTTGGATAGAAAACCCCCAATTTGGCAACACTGACTCCCAACCGTCCACCAATTATTATAGTGGGCCTCGCCTATCCCTCTACCCACAAAGGAAAACTCCGAGTTAGAAAGTGACAATACCAAGTGTGTCCAGCTGAAAATACTCTTTTGTTAATTCACTCTTTTGTCCACTAAATTTGTTCATTTGACATAAAATTTGTCAAAAAACTAGAAATATTACATTTTTACAAAATTGTTCACGGGACTCAAACTTATAAACTTTTATGCCTTACATTGAATGAAAACACACCACCACCATATCATCGTTAAAAACTGGCATTTTAAATTTTTAAAATCCGTTTAAATTAAAAAATAAATTAATTTGACGGCGGTCTAATTTATTTCATTTTAAATTTATTTTCAATCTAATTTAGAAGTTTAACCTACAAAATATAATAGTTTCAAATAAAGTACAAGATAGAAAAATTATTTTTGAAAATTCGCTTCCATCACGTCAGCGAGAAAGCTGCGTGCAGCGATTGTTTCTATTTCCTTTGAATTAGTAATTTTATTTTTTAATTTACAACACTAGTTTCGTACAGTTACGAATATACATTCACCAGTAAAATTTCAGTATATGCTAAACTAATGAACAGAGTTTCTTAATTTTGCCAACATCGGGAGCCTAAACGGATTTTCTGGAGATTATCACAAAATCTATACGTTTTGGGTTCTTGAGGGCACTATTTGACCAAAACGTCTTTAAAAAACTACATAATTGATTTCGAATAATGTAATTTTTATTAATTTGCATTAAATTTTTGGGACTAGTTTGGGTGTTAACGAAATGGCTATTTCAATAATTCATTTTCAAATAGGCCAGATACAAAACACTTTTATTTAAAAGAACTTGTATTTTCAATAAATTTAAATACATAAACACATTAGTAATTATGTTCATAAATACAGTTATGCATTCAGTATTTAGTCCCGCACGAAATAATCTAATGCATTTGACCTTGATAATCACCTGGTAATTTCTAAAAATATCTAATGCCTACAATCATTGTCTTAATGCCATATTATATAAACTTATTAGCGTTAATTTGCTCGTATAATCATACCCATTTACCTAATTTGAAATGGGTTTACATAAGGAAAAGATAAATAATATCTTTATAATGTGTGCACTTTTCACATTGTTATAAACAGGTGTCGTAACATTTAGTGAAATATTTATTTAACAAATTATTTATTGGCCTATATTACTACTTCCGTTCACTTCCTAAAATGGCAGAACTCATTTATTTACGTTGTTTCTGTCTTGTTGTCGTAATAGAAGCGGCATTTTTTTTAAATAACGAAATATAATCATTGCATTTTACCATTTTAATCAGCGTAAAATATAATATTTGAAAATTTAAAATATTAATTTACTCAGATTTTTATTTAAGGAATACAATCTAAAAAAACATTTATCGTCGGTTCTGTTCCTTTCCGATTCCCTCTCAGACTGCAAATTTATTTCATTTAAAAATTCGCAATGACAAACATATCAGCAATATTGAATATCGATATTTTAAACGGTCTGTGTTGTTTGTTTAGCTCTTAAGTCATTTTTGGGAATGAATGAATATTATACTTTACACTGCTACATTCGTGGCTCTATACAGCCCACTTGCTATATTTCTGAGACTCTCAGTTACAATATCTTCTTCTTGTCTCTCTCTTCAAGAAGTTCAGGAGGATTCGTAAATCCCACACTTCTAATTGGTAACTTCCCAAAGTATTTGCTCTTTTCCTAGCACTTTCCTCACAGTCTACCAACAGTTGATAGCGAGTTTACTCTTTCCTCCCGCAGTATCTGCAAGTTGGATCTACAAAACCAAGATTCCTGCCACGCCCCGTAAGGAAACCCGCCAGAAGTCAGCTTATTTTTACTAAGGCTGATACAGATCTTTGCTCTGCTCCTGTTAAAGTGCCCGAGGAGCTCTTAAACCTCGCTTATCTTTCCTCTAAGCTATCTTTCATCTTGAAGTAGTTGCCTTCAAATCCGCAAAACGGTTCTGGTCCGTTGGATCGATGCCCTCCCTTTCATACCAGTTCATCTGCTTTCTCATTTCCCTCTATCTCAGCGTGTCTTCGTACCCGGAGGAGTGCAACTTTATTACTACGGCCCAGCCTATTTAAAATTATATTTTTAAGAACCGTATACGCTACACGTTTTAATCGGCACCTTTAGTGTTTATTGGCAAATTTCCAATATAAAATGAGTTACTGGAGCCCATCGTAGAAAGACCCAGACTCGCGACCTTGAAATTAACGCTGACCCTGTATGTGCAAGCACGCCCTCGATAGCCAATTAACAACGATTTGCTTTAATCTTGGCACAAAAATCGATTTTGGTAACAAGTTGAACAAGTTATTTAACCAGTAACAAATTTACCATTTCGCATTCAATTAAATTCGTAAAAATCGGCACAAAATTAAAACGTTAGTTGTTGATGTTTCCTAAAAAAAATCTTTTTCGAAATCATTAAACAACAAAACCCGTTCGTTTCAACCTGACGGCCTTTTCATATCTTAAAAAAATCGTTACTTTCTTGTCTGAAATATTTTCAAAATCAGT